>OY856413.1:279485124-280080124 GCA_963693085.1 Alisma plantago-aquatica | reverse complement strand
TGCACTTGACTATACCTGAGACACCTTGCATCACAATCATTTTCCATCATACATTAATTGCTTTGAAAATATAGATCGTTGTATCTTATAAATAGTCTATGTATACAAAATTAGCTCATTTTTGACACTTATAGGTCATGCATATTGATGCATTCCTATTTTAGGGCTTCATCTTATGTCTTCTTGCTCTTCTCACATATAGACAAATTAGATCACATGTTATTTCCTCCAGTAATGATGTTCTATCAAGCGCACTTATTGACCCTCTTTGCATATTTTTCAGGTACTTGGACCACGCCTTGCATGGATGGGAGAGAATGAAGATGTTCTAGGGTTCCTCCTGTGATAGACTAAATTTTTAGAATCTCTAAATGTTTAATGACATAAATAAACTCAGGCCTTTGAGTTATATTGTAAGTTACTTTGAGTGGTCAATATAAGAGTTTAGCACCAAAGTTAAATGTAAGGTAGTTTATATGATGATAATCATGTGGTACAATTCTGATGAAGTCTAGAGGTTGCTACAAGGAGTTATAAGCATTTAAGAATGATGAGATATATGGCATATTAATGAAAATGAAGCCAAGTCTTAAACAATTCAATGTCACATTCTTTGTTATGTGTTAGGTATGTGACCACACTCGACACCACAACCTTGACCCTTGGGGAGGAGGTAACCACAGATCAGTGCTAAAGTAAGGCGTTTGGATGTGAGATCGACGGGTTGCAAGTTATATCCTAGCATGCAGTTGGATTATAATAGTAAGCAAGTCATTCCACAATCTCTCCACCTACGCATAATGTGGTCGTGGGTGAGGCACGTATCGAAGCATTCAGTTGCTTCAGGGAGGTTAGTCGATAGCAGTAGACCCCTCTCACGGCTCCTTTAGTCTACCAAGTGACGAGATCCAGTTTCCCTAACCTTGTCTCTCCACCACAATTGCTGAAGATCACGACACTGGAGAACACATGCCGGCTTCAAGGAGGAGTCGTGAGCGGGAAAGATGAGGGTTTGTTGCCTATCTTTCGTCAGAAAGTAATGATGAGGTGGAGGGTCTCGTAGATGATCCTTGGACAGAGATCAAGTCTCACAGTAGTGGCTCGCACCCAGAAGAACGGACCTTGGAGGAAAACCCAATGACGGCAGATTCATAGAGGGAAGTCAAATGCGAGAAGAGGCGTTGTGTCTTACACAACGGAAGCGTGGTGGCGCCTGAGAGCAGGCAGCGGCGAGCCTGCACAAGCGGCATCTCGGAAGTATGGCCGATCTTCCAAGCAACCGCAAGAGGCAGGGTGATGGTGGCGAGCTCATTGGAGTCAGAAGGAGTGTACAAGGGTGTTGCTTAACCGCCAGTTCATCACCGGAGATCGGAGCAAGCCCTTCACGGCGGAAATGGATAGGCAGACCAGGAAGCATAGAGTACATGGAGTTTTCCTATGCTATCACTTCAATCTATAGAGATCTAAGGCCTTATCAAAGGCTGAGTCCTCATCGTGGCCCAGCCTTGCGGTGGCTCTATGAGTAGGTAACGGAACCAGAAGATCGCAGAGCGATTGAGAGCGGGCGTGGGTCAACCTGAAGGTGTTTTTGAAACTGCACAGGGGTGGCGGATTTGAGGGATGCCTCTTCATCTTTGAGCTTTGTTGTTTGCTCACTGGAGATGCTTGTGCAGGCGACAGCTTGGGCGGAAGAACACCCACGCACGCAGGCGTAGCGCTGCACTGGGTTTGTGTGGATCATGAGAAGGAAAAAGGAGCAAACCAAATCCAAGCCAAACTAGGTCCTGACCGCTGAACCGTCAATCCCTAGCCTGAACCGCTGGGTCACTGGCCAAAGAAGGGCAGCACCCCTTGCAGGACACGTGACCGCCTCAGATTGGCCGATTGAGGTAATATCTTAGAAAAGTTCAGATCTTCGATAATTCATAGCAATTAGCTCGATGATCAGAAAAATACATATAATCTACCAAAATTCTCAAAAGAATGTGTAGAACAATATGAAAGTAGCACTAATAATAGAGATATCATGTAAGATGTGTAATGCTTGTTGAATGGATAATAAATACCAAACAATGGTCTAAAATAGTGATAAAATGTCAGTAGATCCATATGCATGTTTATAATCCGTCTAAGGTCAGTGATTATGATGTTCATGCACGAAATCATTTAATTTGCTCCATATGGCTAATTAGGGCTAATAACCCTAATTAATATGCAATAAATAAATACATGCTCTATAATTGATGAAAGTTTACAGAGTAGCTGTATCAGTATATGGAACCTCAGTTTTAATTATGAGATCATGGTTATGCATAAAATCCATGTTGTATGAAGATGACCCTTAATACATGTTATGAAATCCTAATTTAGGTTAATGATGTGACCTAGATTTAATATGTGCACAAAAGGATATGGAACATAATGATCAGATAATGAACCATAATCTGAAAAATGACATCAGTAAGACAAATCTAAGATAAGAATGCAAGTAATGATGCACATATCCTAATGAGATAAGGAAAAACCCTAAAATAGACATAACTAGGGTTATGATGATGAGAATCTGATGATAGTATATGTAATCTTATCTTAATTAGGGTTGACCAAGGTTATAGTTGACTTGAGGAATATGTGATGATTAGGATATCTTTATCAAGGGACGCCATTACCTCTTGCTTGACTTATTATACATTATTCTTGTGTTATATGGTAGTAAAGACCACGCATATGGTATTGATTTAAATGATTGTCTTGTATGATATGTTGCTTGAATTTCCATACTTATTTCTATGAACACATGAAACAAAATATATATGATCCATCATATGATAGAACTAAACTCTTTGGTAGTACAGTGCATTAGAGTGATCAAAAACTCCTAGGGGGTAGATCACATGTACAATGATCACAAACTCCTCAGGGGTAGATCATAAGGCCTAAAAACATCAAATCCCTATAGACAAATGTATGAGATATTTGATGGAAATACACTTAAAATATGTGTTCTCTTTTGTTAATGAACATCTTTGTGCAATTATATGTTTTTTCTTATATTTCTTTATAACTTCCAAGTATTAGTTTTATCTTATTGCCAAGATATGATGAGAGGTATATAAAAGACACATAGGCATACTCAGTATAATATTTTTGAATATTGTGCTGACGTGTACCACATGTAATCTTTTATTTAGGTTGTGGTTATGCTCTTGAAGAACCAGAATAGTTGAGAGTTGTGTAATGAGTTGATGTACAAGTGGACATGTTGTCTTAAGATCCTATTGTTTAGTAGTAGTACATGTATATGTATAGTTTGTTGTTCAATATGTAATATCAATTGTTGTAACAATTCGTGTTGTAGTCATATGTTGAATGGTGAACATGTGTGTATGGTTTTATTATTGTTTTTTTGTTGTCGGTAAAAACTCGTGTTACTATTTTTGTATTTTTCTATAGTTTTTGTACAATGCAATCTACCTTCAAATGAAGATAGTGAGAAATTGAAATATCTATATAGGCTAAATACAAAAGAATAAGAACAAAGAAAACTGGGAAGTAGCCACAACTTGAAAGAATGACATTGTATCCACTTCTTAAACACTTTGAGACCAAGAATATCTTTAGAAAGTACTCACCAACCATTGCCAGAGTTAACATCAAAAGCTATGTTGATTAAGACCCAAAATCAGTATACAAGAACAGGATGCGCCACCGATTAGAAGGGAACTCAACCATCACATAAGTGAGAGGGGAGCTAATATCATCATTATAACTGTGATGAGAGGCAGCACCAACACCCATACAATATGGGGAACTCAACCATCACCAGAGAATAAGTAGAAAGTTTGCATAAACTTCTTGACAAAAGGAACCACCAAGCCCCGAGAAACACAACATAAACTAGAGAAGTCAGCCTCTAGAGAACCCAAGATTAGCCTTGATGAGATGGTCTGATCAGAACAAGTGAGAAAAGAGAAGAACATCAAGACACTCATAAGCAGAAGATAAAAACATAGACACATCTTCAGTGGGAAAACCCAAATGGGAGCATGGGGAGGGGAGTGTCGACACTCAAGATTGGGGGATAAACCATCACCTTCACTACACTAACTCATCAAAAAACAACCCATCCATATGGGGCTCAACCAGCACCAAGGAAGGACTGAAATCCTTCAGTAGATAGGATCATCAGACAATGAAAACCACAAAAGAGTTTTAGCACCAGAATAGAAACCGCCTCCCAAACCTACTCAAGCAATCGAACAAGGTAGAAGACACTAATCAATGAGAAAGTAGAAATCAACTTCAAAGATATTCCATATGGCCTCTGTACTATAAGTGAAAAAAACATGAAACCTCTAGTTCCCATCAACTCAGATCTGTCAACACCTATTTTATCATCTTCATCAGAACCAAAGGCTCTCTAGCCATACTATTATGCATTATCTTATTCCTTTCGTTCCACAAAAAGTACAAAACAACAAGACAGGTTAGATATTCATTCTTCAAAACAAAACGACTGACATCACTCATATTATAAGCCATAGAGTTAGTGAAACCCCCATCCAAGCAAGCATTCCAGACACTATTATCATACTTACAAAGGAACGAGACATGATTAGTATCCTCATAGTCATCCTTGCATAAAAGACATATCAAAACCACTATAATACCCATTCTCCTGCTATAGTCTTGAGTAGGAAGCTTATTCAGGTAAACTTTCCTAGCATGAACCAAGTAATTTTTTGGAGCCTTGCGTTTCCACAGCGACGAGAAAAGGATTTTTTAGTGCCTTTAGTTCTAGTGGCTTCCCAAACTTATTTCAGACTTACATCAATTTTTTCCAAAAAGGTGATAGAATCAGAACTACCCATTTTAATATTGTTATCTTCAATGCACTTAGCTACCAACCCAACAGCTGTAGAATTAGGTAAAAACCAATCCCCAAACTTCATGATAGAACTCAAATTAGCACCAGTATCGATCCCAATAGTGATATGATTTAATCTCTCATCACAGTCAGAAAGAAAATTACCATTCACCCAAGGAACTTTCCACACTTTGAACTGAGATTCTGCACCAACATTGAACTTAACAAGTTTTAGAAGAATATGTTTGGTAGCTAACAACTTATTAAATAACCAGGAGAAGTTTGGAGAGGCTTCAATATTCTAGAATGTTTCTTTTTTCAAATATTTAGAATTGATCCATTTCACCCAGAGACTCTCTTTCTCTCTAGCCAGGTCCCATGAATTTTTGAAGACACAAGCATGGGACATATCTTTGCACTTCATGATGCCAAGACCACCTTCAGTGAAAGGGAGAGACACTTTATCCCATGAGACAAGATCAATATTATTCTTACCTTCAGATTGACCCCACAAAAAATCCCTGATAATCTTATCAATAGATTCAGACACAGACGAGGGAATGGGAAAGGAAGCAATCTAGTGTAAATACAGAGAAGATAAAGTCGACTTTATAAGTTCCAACCTCCCGGCTAGACTAAACAATCTAGCTTTCCATGAGTCCAACCTTTTCTTCAGTTTATCAATTAAACTGTAGCAGTGTTTTTTTGAAAGCTTGCCCATAAACATTGGAATACCCAAATATTTCAGATCACTTATATCCCCTTTTTGCATATCAAGGATCCCAAGGATCGAATCTACCTTGACTTTCTTACTAAAAAAGACAGAGCTTGTTTTGACATTCAACTTGAGACCAGACATCATACCAAAATCACTCAGGACTTTTCTAACATAATCAACATTGTCAGTAGTAACTTTCAAAAATAACATCAAATCATCAGCAAAAATGAGATGAGAAATGGGATCACAGTTATGAGATTTAATAGGTTGTAACACTTTAAGTTGAATACCTTTCTTCATCATGTTAGAAAACCCCTGCATCACAATCACAAAAAGATAAGGAGCTAAAGGATCTCCTTGTTTGATCCCAATAGTAGGATAGAAGGTTTCAGTAGGCTCCCCATTAATAAGAATCTGATAAGAAATGGAATAAAAGATTGCCTCTACCCATTATATCCATTTCAAAGGAAAGCCCATTTAAAAGAGAACAGAGAGTAAAAACTTCCAACTAACAGAATCATAGGCCTTCGTAACATCAACTTGAATGCACATATTGTTAGATTATTTACTAAAATCACATAAAAGCTCATTAGTTAAAAGAATATCATCTTTCATAGATCTTCCCCCTGCAAATGCACACTGATTGCAATCAATGATTAAAGGGAGAATCTGCTTCATCCTATTAGCCATGACTTTTGAAACAATTTTGTAAAAAGTGTTACACAAGGCCATAGGTCTCCAGTTAGCAATATGTGAAGAGTCATGTCCTTTAGGAATAAGAGTAATGAAAGGTTTGTTAGCCTCTCTAAGCATTGCTCCTTTGGAGAAAAATTCCTTAATAGCCTCATAAGTGTCATCCCCAATAACACTCCAAGCCGCCTTATAAAAACATCCATTAAAACCATCTGGCCCAGGCCTTATCAGAATTAAGATCATTCACAATATCATCCACCTCTTTTCTAGTCACTGGAGCAATGATACTTCTCGCATGTTTAGTAGATAAAGTATTACCATTCCAAGCATCTCTCCATACTTCCCCTACAGAATCTTGGTTATCAAAGAGCTTCATGTAAAACTCCTTGATAGCTCTCTTGATATCTTGATAACTAGAAATGCTCACATTGTTAACCAACAAGCTTTTCATACAATTTCTGTGTCTTCTAGTCTTGAGGGATGAATAAAAAAAATTAGAATTTGCATTACCTTCCTTCAACCATTGAACTCTTGATTTTTGTTTAAGGACTCTACAATCATATCTGCCTTATTAGCATCTTTCCTGAGGTAATTAGCAAAATCTCTTTTTACTTCATTAATGGGATCAAGATCAGCAATTCTTTGAGCCTCGTTCACCTGGAACCTAGCCTTTTTAGCATTCTCGTAAAGGTCCCCAACAACTTCTTTGTTCCACTTTATAAGAGACCTTCTCACAACTTCCAATTTTCTATACAAGGCAAAAAATTATTGATCGACAACATCAATAGCCCAAGCTTCATTAACCTTGTCTAGAAAGTCCTGCCTTTGACACTACAAAAAAACTTCATTTAACTACGATTTTTATAACTACATATATTGTATTTGTAGTTAAAGACCATGATTCTTTATAAAATTTATATGTGTAAATAAAATGAATGTAGTTTATTATAATAACTACAATTGCCTACAAATTATAATCTATTAGAAAACTCTTTCTCCTTTGTCGCCCCCTCCTCTCAAATAACCACACCTCTGAAAATTTCAATTTTGCGCGCTAGATCTATTTTTTTGTCGTACTGGCGCCCGATACTCAAATGTTATCTCCAATCGCGCATCACCCCATACTTTCTCTCTGTCCCCAATCATCCAGACATTGAGTACCTCATCTCCTCCGCCCCTGTAAACCTAATAGCCACCCCCACCCCATGATTACGTCCTCTCCCTATCACCCTCTTCTCGTCCCCTCACAAGTCTAGAACACAATCACACTCTCGCGACATGCCCCATCCTTTGTTGGTCATCGGTAGACCTTGAATGGCAGAAGCATAGCGCGATGTCAGAGGGTCTCAAGAAGGTATAGTAAACCTCCTCACCCCCATCTTCTTCGATCATGGCTAACGTAGCCTTCCTGCTCACTAGTCCCTACAACGCAACAAGAAGAAACCCGAGGGGAACGGATCGAACGACTCTGTCGACAAGGCTGCGAGGAATGCCAGGGTAAGAAGCCCGCGGCGACATTCCCCTCCAGTAGCTCGTCGATATTGACGCTCGTCGATGGAGTTGTTCTTGGCATCCTGCTGGGCGTGCTTCTTCTGTTAGCGCTCGGACTCACCAAGATCCCCGAGCAGAGCGGCAAAGTCACTAACCCCGTCCCTAAAATGAAGGTCCTCGTGATGGAGCGGAATGATGCCAAACCACCGATGGATATTTATGAGAGGTGGGGTTACTGTTTATATTTCTAATTCCTTCTCTTCTCCTACAATTGTGCTTACTTGATATGCAATGCCAGATAGGGTTTTATGGACTGCTAGTCCATGTGATCCTATTTGATGATACTCCATTTTGGTGTTGAGTTTGGGTTTAACAAGGGTTTAGGGAAGAGTCATTTCTTGGGAGCCTGGAGTGTTCGTCTACCACAATTTCCTGGTGCTACACATAAGACCTTCCATGTTAGTCAAATATAACTTCCTACTCGTTAATATATGGTGAAGTTTTATTCTTTAATATACTTAACACTGCTCATCATAATGATATAAGGATACTATAGTCACAAGAATTACACATTTTTCCAAAAAAAAATCCATCAGGGAAGAGGAGTGCTCGAGATTATCCCAGTTATTCATCTAAGATTTCCCATTAGTTTGTTCCACACACGTGGTACATACTTAATACTTTCTTAACCATGCCTAACAACAACAACCTTTTTAGTTTCTGATTGGTAGAGACGATATGACATGACTCATCCCAAATGCTACTTGGGGTCCATGTTTGTGGTTGTTGTCACTGTTAACCCTGCAACTCCACACCTTACTGGCGACCTAATTGAAGGGTGATTGATGCAAGGTTACTTCACCTTCAGTCTTTAGAGTTTCGATCTATTAGCCTTTTTATCCAGTCACTATTTCTATCTATCTCTCCAACTGTTGATTAGGTTCAATTAAGGCAAATAAGGGAAGTTAGGTTTGATTAGGTCATGCCATGCCAAATTAGGTCTAATTTAGGCCAAATTAGGGCAAGGTTCGTTAAATTAAGGTCTAACTAGGTCAAACCTAGATAACTTCAAAATTAGGACAATTAGGTCTATCTAAGGCCAAGTTAGATGTGAGATAGGTCAAGTTAATGATTTATTAAGCTTTGAAAAAACTGATATAAGTATATTTTGTAATTAATATATTCTCGTATAACTAAATATTCGTATTATACTAACTTTATATATGTCCAAAAATGTAAAACACCCAGGATTGCCTAAGAAGCCCTTGGTGAGGAGTGCCTTCATAAGTACGTCTACATTAGGCCTAGAGTTACGATCCGCGTGCCCCAGGTCAATCAAGTAGATAGTTGGAGACATAATGGCAATTTGGGATCAGAGAAATTTTGGTCTGTGGAGTAAGAATTTTGGATAGGAAAGAAGTAACCTTTTAATAATACTATTGTTAGAGAGTCTATTTTATTATGCTATTAGTAGCTTTGTTATATGGGCCTGAGTGTCTTGGCCCATTAGGGTTTAATTGTGTCTTGTACACTTCCCTGTTCTCCTATATATAGGAGCAGGGTTTCTCCTATCTAATACAACACATAGCCGTCTTTTACTTTCTAAGATGGTATCAGAGCAGCCGTCCTAGGGACCAAAACCCTACGTGAGAGAGAGCAAGAACCAAAGGAGCCCCCCCCCCCTTGTGGGTGCCTCCGCCCTTGGCGGTGCTTGGCTGCCCGTAGGGAATTCCTCTCCTTGTTCCCTGCCACTTTGGTTTTTGGCATTCCCCGGCTACCGTGCCACTCCCACTCACCAACTTCTAACCTGCCGCTAAAGCTTCCGCGCGGTCCATACTCTACCTCCTGACCAGCGTCGACACCACCCTACTGTTGCTCGTCATTGTCGCCACCTTGCTTCTACTGCTGCCTAGCTGCAGTGCCATTTTTGCACCACCGGCTCTTGCTACCTTTTACGTCGCATGCTGCCACCCAACCACTGTCTAGCCACCATTGGATTCTACGCACAACCGCCTGCCCTCTCCCCTTGTGCCGCTGCTGCTCCATGCCTTGCTGCCGCAACCGCTAAATATCTCCTCCATCCTCCTGACTGACCGCCAACTACTAGCCCTACTACGCCCCGTCCTCCATACTACTCCTGCCTCCTGCTGTGGCTATACTACCCGCCGCTTGTCCCTCTGCTTCCGCCAAGCAGCCACTATTGTCTGTCATCTTGCGGCTGCAACTATTGCCTGACCGCAACCAATCACCTGCCTCTACTGCTGCCATGCCTATGCACGCTGCTGCTGTGAAGTTGCATACTTGGACGTCATCTTTGCTACTTGTGCTATGATTAACACATTTTACTTGCTGTTTGTGCTTTTGCACTTTCTACTTTTCGTGCTTTATTTGCACGTTGACTTTTTCTCTGTAGACCAGCACTCTCTGGACTTTGACGTCTGCTAATGTGATGGATACTGTATGAGAGGGAAGATGATGAAGACCTTTCTGTTGTTGACTTTATATGGAGCTTCATCTATTGGAGTTATTTATTTTCTTGCTACTGTGCCTACTGGTCTTCTATCTGCCTACGTCGTCAGCTCTCTACTACTGTGCGCCAACACTCTCTGGCATGTCCGTGTTTTGGCACGTCGACTTTCTACTACTGTGATCCAGCACTCTCTGGGATCTACTACCGTGATCCAACATTCTCTGGCTACTACGAGGATGACTTTGATGAAGACCTTGGTGCCTATTAGCTATTCCATCTTTTTCTCCAGATGATTGTGATGCTGCTTATTTCTTCTCTAGATGATCGAGAAGCTTCTGCAACCTACCTGCTTGCTTGGAGTATCTACTTGAGGGGGAGTTTTTGAGTGTTTGAGTGCTTTAATGTAATATTGAAGGGGAGAAATTTTTTGTATGGGCTTGGTTTATATTTTTTTGTTTTGTTTCTTTGTTTTCTAGTTTGACTCTCTATTTGCAAGCTGATTTGGGATTCTCCCAACTTCAGCTTGAGGGGGTGTTAGAGATTCTGTTTTATTATACTATTAGTAGCTTTGTTATATGGGCCTAAGTGTCTTGGCCCATTAGGGTTTAATTGTGTCTTGTACGCTTCCCTGTTCTCCTATATATAGGAACAAGGTTTTTCCTATCTAATACAACACATAGCCATCTTTTATTTTCTAAGAACTATCAATTACAACCTCTAGAAAATAAGGAACAATCTGTGCTCAAATCAAATTAATAATTGTAATAACATATGCCAATGACTACTAATTAATTTTAGGTTTTAAGGTGTTATATTTTTTTTACTTGTATATATGGAACATTGGAGTGCCTATTGTATACTTTGCAAAACCATATTCTTCTGTAATTGGATCGAAATTCAGTTCATATGTACCTCAATTTGAGAACTATTGCGATGTTGACATCCTTAATGTTTTATTCTAGCATCTATCCATCGTCATATTTTTTCCTTAATGTATTGAGTTTTTGTATTTTGAACAAAATCTGTGGGACTAGGTTGGTGTAAATGCCAATTATTGGGACACATAAGTATAGAAAACCATGTAATTCCTGCTATTCCTGAAGTGCTGCATACATGGACTATGGTGTGCAAATTAATGCCTCTTTGTGACTCACTTTGTGATGAAATAAAGCCCCTAAACATGTTAGTATTTCCTGGTACGCGATTACTTCACAAGCTGTTGAATAAGCAGAAAAACACAAACAATGAAAGTAAATATTATGTATCAAATCTTATTTTCTTTAAAAATCTCCCCAATTTCTTTCTAACTATTATTATGAAGTCTTCTATTTATAGTAAAAGAACGGTTTCCATTCTGTGTTAGAATCCACTAGAAAAATCACTTGCTGACTCCCACTACTATTAAGCATGCCCTAAATTTATACTTATTGATTAATACAAAATGTTTATGGGTCTGGCATGACAATTAGCCACATGGTGATCAATCCCACCAGGAATTGCTCCTCTTTGCAAAGACTGCTTGAATTGAGCAGTTGCCTACTTCAATTGCACAAGGGGTTAGTAGTTACGTACTCAATGGAAAACCTAACACCATATATATGATATGTGCCTATAAATACACCATACCATACATGATATATGTCAAACTATATGTATAAATATACATATATTTTTATAACATACACAAGTACAAATATACATAAACATAGAAATATACAATAATCTATATTAATTAGTGATAGATCATTGATTTTATTACAACATAAACACTTTAGAGAGAAAAAATGTTAAACAACCAATTCAAATGTTTTCTATCATGAAATAACTCGATGAAATAAACATGATTTTTTTTGAAGTTGTAAACATTCTACATCATAGAAATATGTCAAAACATATAATTCAAATGACCACCATCCATGCATTGGTTATTACTACAACTCCTGACACATATAGGAGTCCACCAGAATTATGGCCCATTTGATCTAATTTAGAGGTATGAAACACTATTATCTCTACATATTTATAGTGCTATAATCCCTAGATTGTAAACGTTTCCCTTTATTTTTGTGTTGTCTATCTCCAAAGAGGGCAGGTGTAAGAGCATGACAGGATCCCACATGATCCCCATTGAGTCACAGGAGGGGACCAAGCTCAGGCAACTGGTTCTGCTGTAGTTTTAGGGGATGCTAGAGCTATTTCTGCTGGTGGTGCGTGTGATCCTAACAAGGCTGCAAGTGTTGGAGGTTTATCATGATGAAAGAGAATGTGGGAGGCACTAGTACTACTGGTGCTTATGAGAAAGTAGATATAAGGCTGGAGGCACATGTACTTTTACTGGTAATTATTGTGGTAATTCTTTGTAGATGCATTTTATTAGAAAATTAGAGAACCGAAAGTGTTTACTTGGCTTAAAGTATTCCAACAACCTTGACTGTTTTCTTTTTGTATCAGTTGATGGCCTGGCTAATTTGGGTTTAGACAGAAATATAGCCATGACAGAAGGCCATCTTCTTGTTGAGCTTGTGTCTTCAATAGATGGAATCTTAGCAAAGGCCATCATCCTTCTATTTTCTAGGTTAGCTTACTACTTGGTTGATTTTAGCTACAGTTCAAGGAAAGATGAGTTTGGGGTCTAATCGGACATGGTTTCTTTTTAGAGTGTGTGTTATGATGTAATAGGTTTGGCTCATCAGGTCCTCATTGCCATTGGATCTAAATGCTAAATGACAATAAAGGTAAACAACACAGACTGACTGAGTTATGTTTTTTTAACGATGGCAGAGTTTGATACAATAGTCATTTGTTGACTATTATGATTTTTATAAAAAAGGTCATCAGTTAATACAACATAAAAGGGTTGTCTATTTGGAGCCTCTACTGATTTTATATAGTATAATCATTTAAACCTCAATGGACTTGTCTACACATTCACACTTGTTACCTGTGATCATGTTAGAATAAGTTCATAGTCATTGTTGTTTAGTATTTTGGTTTTAATCTGTACATGTAAATAATTCTATTATAGTTCTTTTCACCACTCTCACAATTAATCTACTTAAATTAGGTTAAAAATCTTACTTTTACATGAGCTGGGGCATACCGACGAATTGTATCATTTTATTTTCTAATATATCAACGAGGGGGTTGTTGCCTAGACAATCTCAATTTCCCATCACTTGACCAACATACTCCAAAAGCATTTTTTAAATACCTAGTATTTTCAAGCTTTATATCTTGGTATTGGTCAATGACACTAGTATTTTTAAGCTATATATTCAGATATTGATCAACTAAATGAATTGTCCACTGTATGGCAGGTCATTCTTCATCTCTACTGTGACTTCTTTGCCTACAACACTTCGAAGTAAAAGAAGAATAACATTCTTGTGTTTTTAGCAGATTCAAGCGCCTGACAGAAATGCAAAGACGAGGGGGAAAGAACTATAGGTGCTACTGGAGATGGGTGTCTAGTGCTATTGTTACCTGGAGACCGCATCGCTCGTGTCCTACCACTGCTGGGCTTGATTTCTTGTTGTGTTGTTTTCCAGCCTAACTTCAGGTGTGCTTTGGGTCCTCTTGCTTCTTCTTGTCTGATCTCAAGGGCTTGTGGTATTGAGTTTTATGTCTATAAACTTTTGAAGCATGAAATGGATTTCATTTCCTGGTATCCCAAGTTGTGGTGTAGAGGTTGATCCGAATTTCAATTCAGTTTTTCCTTTAGGGTGAGTTTACTTCTATCTAGAGTTAGTCTATAAATGGAAACAACAAGATTTTGGTTTCTTAGTACATCTATTTCTTGCCTGTAGCTATGGTTTGGAAGTGGCACTGCATTTGGGTCTATTCTAGAAGGTTGGATGTAATAGATTATTGGACTTTTCTGAAAAAAGTTTTGTTCAATTATTTTTTCAACTAAGGGAACCTTGGGATCCATTGTTGCACTATTGTAGTTTGTTTCCTCATGCACTTCATGCTGCCTATACCTATGGTTTACGGGTATATGTTGTTCACACCTGCTGGATTCAGCTGATGATGTAGTGTTGCACTTCATTCTATTGTTCACTTGCCCATTGCCACTGGTGTATTAATATGTATCACCGTCCACACATGTAAGATTTAGCTTAAATCACAAATTTTCTCACTTGCACTATTTCCCATGGTGTGTGAACATGTGGTGCAATTACTAGAGTTGCTTCTAACTTTTTTATGATACCAGTAGGGGAATGCCTGTCCTGCTGTCCCAATGCTTCACAGACTCTGAGATGTGCATCAGGGAAGGAAATTGGTGATGGCTTTTGAGGCTTGAACTTGAATTGCTTCTTTGGTGGGCGTTAGCTAAACCAACAGGTAGTCCCTACCTTGGTATTTTTTTTTGCTTTATTGATATTGTTATATTGGAAATTGTAAACATGTATGATTTGGTTGTAGCTGATAAATTTCTGCAGCTGAACTGGAGCTAAGTCAGCTGGAATTTTTGCAGTGAGTCACAGCTATATCACCTGGATCTGAGGGTAGCTGAGATGGATCTGAGGGTAGCTATATCACCTCTCAAAGGAATTAACACGAGGTGAGAGTTCATTTTTCCCAAACGTTATCCTCTGTTAGATATTTTTTTAAATTACAAATGTAGATAGAAAAACAAGGATTACTATTATTTTGGTCATGAAAAAAACCCTCCAAACAGATTAAATACTTTATATTTACACAGAAAGGTTATTTTTCTGGAAGGTGGTGCAAAAAGCCTATATGTTCTGCCAATGAATGGAACATTCATCGAAGGGATTTAAGTATCTTGTACTATGAGGTATCAATTAAGTCACTGAAAATGACATTGAGGGTCTGGAATGATGCTTCTTAAACTTGAAATGATAATGTAGATACCTCTTACCGGAACACTACTTTAGAAGGGGCACTCCCTCTGGATTCTCGTACCATCTACAAGTGTTATTTCCTTAGAACTATTCCCAAATATTTAGTATGCAATGTGCTTCATTGAAGGCAAATGCATAGTATCTTGGATGCATATGTTAGGTAGTATTATATATGTATAATACTGTCTTTTAGACTTATACTATATTTTCTACTATAATTGGATCAGACAAAAGTCTTGCATGGAACTTTCATAGGGTAGGAAGCCCAAGTGGTAGAGGCTATGGAAGTATTGAGAACCATGGCCACACATCAGAATGAATAGGTCATGTTACCAATGAAAATGATCCATTCTTGAAAGATGGTATGGTTGTCTGAGAAGTCTGTTGGAGCATGTTCCAGACTTGTGTTTTTGATTTGAGAAACATTCTGTGAGAATTTTTGTGGTGGGTTTCAAAACTAACCCTTGTTATTTAGTATATAAATAAATATGGAAGTCTAGAGAACTTTTATTTGAGATTTTTATATCAATGTTTCTTGTGAAGGACTTATTTCATGTATGTCTATGACCATGACTTTTAAAGAATGTAAAACGTCGCATGCCTAATCATTTGTTGAGTTAATCCAAGAAGCAAGAAAGAGTTTGTTATATACTTCCATTATCAATCCTCAAGGCTTTAATTTTTTTGGGTAAAATCATGCATTTTTTTACTACACACGTCATGATGAGATGCCATAAAATGTTCAAAGTGCACAAAGAAAACCATAAAAAGTAGTTATTAAGTACCACAAAACTATCAAGAACAAAACATTAACACGTTCCTACATAATACAAAGTATGAAGTATGCACTCCATAGACCACACATTTTTTGTAAAGCATACTTTCCTTGGTTGATGAGTGTAATTTGAAACATGGTTCCTACTTTCTGCTCTTGCTAGTTTCTTATTTCCCTGGAGTGAGTGAACTAGGATATGTGATATGGTTTCTATTCTGAACTGGAGGAGCTTTTTTCTAGAATCATTGTGTTTTAGCCGGACTCCTTCTGTTGATCTATGCTTTAATGAAGCGTGGTATGGACTGGACTTTTACTGAGGATATATCTAATTTTGATATAATGTAGTCTCTAACTTATTAGCTTCTAGACTGGAATTCTGGGATTAAGAGAGAAAGTACACATGAGCCCTAGAGTTTACATTGTTCTTCATGGTCAGGGGGTGGTGATGTTGTTGGTAACATTGACTTTAGTGTATTACGATAAGAGAGTGAAAATGAATCAAATCCTACAGCCCCATTATGATCTTTGAACAAGGCTCCAAGACTAACTATTTTTCATTCAAACTCCCATCATGATCTATTTATGTCTTCTCTTATTAGTTCTCAAATAGGATGAAAGCATCTGCTCAAATTTGGATAAAGTGTTGCACCTTAGTTTTTCATTGGATAGTCTCTAGCTGATGTATGGATTGATCTATTTATGATGAAGGTTGAGTTTTTGAGTTCATATATGATCAACCCCGATTTTTATCAAAACTGTTTACTCCCATCACTCCCTTTACCTTCAGCTACCCACCCCTCGCCCATTCTTCTATCGTTGTAATCTGGCAGGTTGTCCAATGCATAAATCTCCTAATGTTGTTTATTCCATTTCCCTTACGGATGACCCATCTCCCATGAATTCTTCATTTTGGATTAGCTGATTTTAAAACAACAACGTCATTTTTCATCAGGAAGAGGACAGTCACAGACCAATCTAGATATTACTGGACTAATAGTGTCCTACCTGGTATCGTAACCTTGGTGAGCCTTGTGTGTTGGCATGGATGGTCGACTAGGGAGGCATCTGCCCCAGCGGTGGATTTACTAGGGATCTAACATACTTATATATCTGTGTAATATTGTTTTTATGGTCCTAGCCTCTACTGCAGTTTGTTGCCTATCTTAGAAGCCTAATATATAGAAAGTAACCTTGATGCCCATTTTAGGCTTGTCATTCTGCACCTTGAGTCTTGTTTCCACTATAGAGGTTGTGTTGTCCTTCTAAGAGCATTAAATTGCAATATAATTACACATCTAGGTTTGGAATCAGTCATCAGGCTAACTCAGATAGCCTTCTTACTGCCCACACTTTTAGGAAGGTCAAGGAACTATATTTCTGTCGGTTAGTCAATAATTACGCTGGTGTATTGTATGGTCTTGGTATTGAGCCTGAAAAGGACAATCAATGAAATTTTTAGAAAAAATTCTATATCAATAAATAAAATTCCATTGGTGATTAATTTTGTCCGAACTGACTTCCACTGACATTCCCATTTGCTTAACTGATATCTATCTATCTGGTTGCAATAAATTCAAATAAACAAGCCAATTCTATAGCTTTGTGTTTTTTCTTTTCCCTTGGTTGTTCTGCAGATACGAGATTCCGTTTGAAACCGGGATGATAAATATATCTGAGGAAATGTGTTGTTTGTGAAAGCTAGAGTGAGGTACTATCTATTTGAATAGATGGGCCATTTATACAGGTATTCATCCACCTTTTCTAATCTAAATTAAATTCTTCTTCTTCTGAAACATTATTATAGAGAATTCATTTGATCCCTTTGTGAAAAAATGATCAGTGGCAGTTGCATTGTTGAATATCAACATGAGATAACCCTATACAGAGGATATGAATGGATTTCTGTCATGGTTATTTGGGTAATGTTTGCAAAATTAGATCCAAAATCGTCTCATTAACCTTGTATCTTGCATTGTGTTATTCCTGTATCTGAGCTTGTTTACCATCCTATTCATGTGTATAGTGTTCCTTTTAGGGTCCTATTGAACTTGAAAATTGTTGTCTAACTTGAGAGCCAAACTTAGGCTATTGATAATTTTTCTTCAACTGTGTATTACTCTTAAATGCATCTTCACAGTTATAGGATTCATTCCCATAATGTACTGGTTTCTAGTATGGTGAAGGTGTTGCCTTCATAAAGTCTTAAAATGGCAATGCAACAAATCACATTATCGCAATGCTTATATTGGAGCTCCTTTTCTATTATAAACATCGAATACCCATGTTAACCACAAACTATGTGAATTTCTTGAATATTTGACTCACTTTTGCAAGCATCAGCCTTTGTTTGAGCTCATTCTCCCACCGGTGAATTAATGTTATAGAAAAATTTATTTTATCTCTTTGTAAAAGATATTTAGTGGCAATTGTAGTTCTACATATGATAATGGATAACCATAGATTATTGCTTTGGAAAATTTCTCTTATGGTAGCTTGAGTAGCTTTGTGCAATTAGCATCTGCAATATGTGTATTTTAAGAGTTTATTTGAACATCCATACTTACCAAGTTTTACCAGATGCATAAGCTGATAAGTATTAATATACCCAAGGGGTTCGACATTAATAAAAACTTGAACATCTCTTCTGTAGAGCGTCCTTTTCCTTTAGGACATAATTAAATAATCTGGCAAACTATATTCATCTCAGTTGTGGGGTTACACTCTTTTATCTTGTTGTAGATACCCTACTAGATGCATAAAGAATTATTTTTGGCGTATTCTTAGATACAGTAAAGCTATACTATAATTTACCATATGCAGCCCATCTAGTGCAAGTTATATTTTGTTTCAACATGAGTCAGAACTCAAAAGCCTCTCACATGTATTACACAGAGCACAACTCATAGTTCTGAGTTTCATACTACATAACAGCAGCTAGTGCATACAAGCACATTCAATAGGATAAAGTACAACCCATACTTAGGTCACCTGGAAAATAAATCCAAAAGATCCATGACCTACAACCCACTCTGTCATATAGTTGATCATCTGCAATAAACCAGAAAAGAATGAACATGCCATATAGCTGATCCTCATCCTCTCCTTGTTTCTCTTGTGAAACCTATTGAGCTCATCAACCAGATCTTTGAGCCTTACATCAAACTTCCAAGGTATGAGGTCTTGGGCAGTTTTAGACTCTCTAACCCTTCTTGGTTCATTGGAAGTTCAAACATTCTTGAATGACAATGGCAGGCTAAGATAGGAGTACACCATCACGACTTGCTTGATTGACTGATTGTAGTTCTTACAGTCCGTTCAACCAAACTAAAAAGACTAGGAATAGAATTAGACTTGAGGAAACCCAAATTCCCTTGGGAGATAATTTTCATCAACTATATGGGTTCTGGAGCAGTTCATCATATTAGCATCAAAAGTGTAAGTTGTGTTTTACTTCAGTGAATATTCCAGCAGTAATCAGTCGCCATGTCTAGTTGATGGAATTTTCCAGTATCAGCTCGATGTCGCAGCATACAAGAGGGGCATGAACTTACTACTACTGTCTTAATAATTGTGGTAGCATTCATACCACCTGCTGCATGATTCACTTTACTTGACAATGCTAGGCACGATAATATCATTCAAACCTAGTCTTAACTCACTATCATCATAGTAGCGATTCGATCCATGTTATTACTCATAGCAGCAGACATCCAACAAGCTGGGCATAATTATAGGCTGTTGCGAATATACCTGGCGAGATCCTTACTAAGGCTCCTCTCTCCATCTCAAAAACTACTCCCCACTTCTGTTCAAGGTGTTGGCGACAAGGCCAGGCAAGCTCACTATAAAACCCGTCTGGACCTGAGATGGAGCATGCATCATGATGCATTTAATGATGGAACTGGGATCTTTCACGATCTCTTAACAAATGTGGAGACTAGAGTTTGGCCTCTACTGGAATGCTCTTTTGTATAAGACAATTATCAACTACAGTTTGATTTATATTTTGTTCCTGATGTATAAATTTTTTATATGTATAAGTTATAGGTGTTTGAATTGGTGTCTTTAATGAAAGGTCAAAGAACATCTTTGTTTGGGGTCAAAATTCATAGAACAACAATCTGACATAGATCTGCAAGCCTTTTGCATTTTTGTATTTGGTAGTCTTGTGAACCTGTCTTTCTGAAGTACTAGATACAGATTTGAAGTCCCCAAAGTATCCTGGGATCCGCTGAGTGATCTATTTATGACTTGTACTGAATATAAAAAGATGAATATGTTACTAAGCTGTCAAAGGATAATGCAGATACACTCAAATAAGTAGAAATAACAAAATTGAATAGAATTTGATTCTGTTTCAAGAAAAATGTTGTATTTCTTGTGATTCTGGTCAGTTTCTCAATGAGTCTCCAAAAAAGGATATTTAAATGCAATATTGCATACACATGCATCTAAGTGTCTTATAAAATTTATCTAGTTCCCTATTATGGAGATTTAGGTAGTAGAACTCTAGACAAGTTTTGATATATTGTGGATCGAGTTGTTACTGAGTTGTTCAACTATGGGACACCGGATTCTTGATTACTTTTTCAGTACACTCTTGGTCCCTAGTAAAGATTCCCCAAACATGTTAGAAGATGTCATAGTATTCAGTTTGAGCCCAGTTTTCCTGGACCCCAATTGCTTAGTAGCCTCCCATGATATGTGTCTTTTTATACTATTGATCTTCTTGGTCCTAGCATGAATGGGAAGTAGAATCATAACAACATTCATGTGACATCACATGTTGCAATTCCTCCTGCAACACTTGGGAGTTTCAGTGCAATATAGAAAATCTTATTTATGTAAGAATCTAGGTTATATATTCTTGCAAAATTTAGAAGATAACAGTCTTATAAATGCTTGTTGATTCCTTTCCTGCCAAAAGGAAAATTAGTTTTATCAGAAATATAACTGATCCTCGACTAATTAAACAACTTATTTAGAATTTGGTAATGTTTCCCCATGAGCGTGTGTAGGTGATACAAAATCTATCAACACATTCTAATTGTTCTAACAGCAGCACTTTCATAACTGGCATTTGATGGTTAACAAGAATCCGTTGAAAAGAAATGACATGAAGCATTGGTTTTGTTACTTGTCAAATGCCCCTTTAAGGACTGTAGAGGTTTGGATCTGTTTGTATCCATGCTATCTTGTTACTTCAGTCCTTGCAGGGTTTCTTTATATATGAAATTAGTAAAAGAAGAGGAAGAGAGTAAAGAGGGTGAAGAACAAAATGAAATTAGACATATGGTTTCATATTGTTCGGAAGAGCCTCAATGTTGTTCTCAAACGTACTTGGCCACAATGATCAAGAGTTGTTATATTGTGCTATGAGGAATCTAATAAAGATTGTTTGACCATTAGTTCCTCCATGGTACTTGATTAGATCCTCAAGTGAAGACTAATGATCACCTGCTATCTAAAGTTATGCTAGCCTCACCCTTTGGAATAACACATGTTTCCTGTTATAGGTAGATACTCCCCTACATGATTATACCTTCTCGAGATTTTTCTTTGCTTTGATATATTTATTGTTTGATCTATGAATCAACCATTTAGTGAGATTCTAATACATCTTTCTGTGAATTTGACTTACTTCCAATGCATTCGGGATATAGCTATGCCATGATTCAATCATGAAGTTGTAAAGAAGGCACTACTTATGGCAATGGAGAAAAAGAACGACAAGATTCTTGACTTATTGCAGGAGGTTTATGGGGAAGGCCTGATAACAACTAACCAGATGCCATGAGGTTCTCAAGGGTCCAAGACAGCCTTGATCATCTATCAGCTAACTATATTATGTGTCTGAGGTATACTTAAGAAAGCTCTTTTCCTAAAAATATGAATATATCTTTGAATACCCCTATTAGAATGTTGATAAGTTTTGTGGATATATAATTATTCTGATATTATCATTTTTTATAGGAACACTCTTATTTTTTGGAAGATTTTTGTTTATCGGTACCTTAGATAGTCTAATGTTATCTTTTTTGGTTTTGTAGAATGGCCATGTAAGCTTTCTCCTAGTGTGTTATGATGGTGAGCTTAATTATTATTGGTGCCCTAATACATTTTGTGCTTGCCTACTAGGTATGTACATGCTTTGACCATTTTCATCTTGTCATCTTGACTAATCAGAAATGACAAATCTATTTGGATATAAGCTTTAATCGAACAACCTATTAACTACTAGCATCATGATTTGTATTGCTAAAACTTGCTCCTTGTCCTTAATGATTTACATATCTACATCCGGTTGGCATCACAAGTGCATATGGTCCAACCAATTTTCTTCTTGGATGGATTTGAATATTCAAAAATCACCACTTTTGGATGCAACTTGTCTCCTTCCTTACTAATTCACAGTTGTAGCAACATCCATAGGCGCAACCATAGTCCCAGCCCCAGCCCCAGCCTCACCCTATCAGTCAGTCTCAACTCCAGCCTCAGGCTCAAATCCCTCAAATACAGGCACCACCAAATGTACAACAACAGATTCCTATATGAGCCCAACAAGCTCATATGCAGGCTCAAAAGCAACCACTAGATAATCCTCCGTAGATGCACATTGAAACACATCCATTGGGAAGGTTACCTGTTCAAATTACATAGCATCCTCAACATCATCTGCTAGCACAACACCCTCAGATGTCACAACCATAGATGCAACCTCATGTTAAACCACATCTTGCTAACTACTTGTACAAAAAAACAACATATGAATCCACTTCTCCTGTCACAGCTGCAAATAGTTACTCAGCCTCAACCTTAGCCACATAAGCTTCCTCTCATGATGTGACAAGGATTTAGTCATATCCTCAGCATCAACTACAACAAGCTCCGACTACTGTTCCACAACAAAGGTCATATATGCACCCTCGGAAGCAGCTGCCTCACCATCCTACTCAAATGCAAAATCAAATTTCCCATCAAATGGCCCTAATAAGACCATCACAAACATGGGTTTCCATGCAAGCACAACAACCAAATATGGCTTTATCTCACCCATGTTACAATCCTAATCAACCTACTGATCAATTGCATGCTCAATACTACACACGAATGCAGTCATCAACACAAAATCAAAACCTGCCACATCAACATGTACATGGATGTGTTCCTCCTCAATAAGGGACTCACCCATCACCACATGCTGCTTTCCCACACCAACTGTTTCGGCCACATACTGCACCATATGGACAACAACAACTTCCTCCAAATCAACCTGCTCAACAACCAACTTCAATGGTGCCTGCCATGTCACTGCACCATGCTCAAACTGAGTTAAACATAACTGTAATGGTTGACCACCCTCCTGAGTCATTTGTTGGACAAGTTAGCTTAAAAAGAGGGCTAGATGATCCCATAGGAAATGACCAATTGGCTGGTAAAGGGCCAGATTATGGTTCAAGAACATTTGACATATCTTAAGGCAATTTATGGGAGTTTTCTTGCTTCCAACACTCTTATTTGAGAATTGCATTCATGTCTGATTTCAGTCTAGAACATAAATAGTTTTTGATCATTAACTATGTTGGAAGTACTTATGATTCATAGTAGCATTAGTGTTTTCTTGGAGATTCTATTTTCATAGATCTAGAGGCATGGATGATGATTCTTTGTTGCTTTTCCCAATTCTTTAGGCTATTTTGAGTATGTGTTGTATTGACTAATTGTATTTATATGTGTAAGCCCTTTCATTTTTCTGATTTATCAGCAAAAGCCCAACTTCATTACCCTATTATGAACTAATGGCTTTTCTGGTGATGTTGTTGATGTGATGTTGGAGTACCCGTTTGATACCCTTGTAACAGTGTCCCTAAATGGTGTCTGCACTACTTCAAAAATAGTAATCATGGCTCCTTTAGTTGTGTAGAGGTTGTTCAAGTTTGCATATAGGTCAAGATACACACTGCATTCACATGCCTCGTTAGTCATTATAAAAAATACGTACAACATTGGTAAAGAGGAGACCAAACCATATTTTGAGCCTTATAAAAGGTTATAAGAGAAAACTCCCACCCTTGTGTCTAGCACTTGTGCTTTTAGTTTCTTGTTTTCATCTTGTGCTGCATATACTCCTAATTTTTACTATTTGAATATTGTACAAGTGAATCAAGTTGCTTTTACATGGGTGCTTCCTGATTTACTTGCTTTTCTCAATGTTGTTTGATAGAATAACGACAAAGTTCAAGTCATACTTTTATATGATGTTCTATAATATATGCAACCATGCTATGTAGAATTCTACCTATGCTCACTGCACAATGTTGGGAAAATGGAGACTTAAAAGTTTTGTCTCCTCTGGGAGCTTAACCATATCAAGAATGGTTTCAAGGCATGTTAAAATTCAAATACAATGCTTAGTTTCTCATGACGTTGTTTCTGGAAATTTTGATGTTCATTTCATGGATTAATGCTAGAAGAACACTATACCATCAACTAAGAACATATTATTTGAAGTCTTGAACATGTTCATCATTGAAGGGAGGTTTTTCAAAGTTCAGTTGTTGACTCTTGGGAAGGCAGTCATAGTGTGGAGGATTAGTAAGTGATCTCGTTAACAGGTACATGCTAAAAAGTCAGAAGTTTCATGTGTCTGCTTACAAGTTTTGTATTTGATTTCTTCTCTTCACATTGTGGTTTAACAATTCGGTACATCTGACAGTACATATTGGGGGGCGCACAAGTGAATGAAGTTTCCTTTACTTCTCGTCTCTTCAAGGTACTAATTCTGTCATCTTATTCTAATAGCAACCTTCATTTATTCCATGTATGAATGCTTATATATCTTTATTAAACTATTTGGATGATCTTTACCTTATGACATATATGAATATTAACTTCATCTCAGTAGATGTCCATATCTCCCTATTATACTGTTATACATAGAATTATTTTTGAAGTGCTTGCATCTACTCACGTCCTGGAGTTGTATACTATTTGTGATTAATCTTGTGGTTCATTTCTCTTTGCAGCATGACGACGCAACTCCATTTGAAGCCCAAGCCCGCCCAGTCACAACTGCAGCAACCGCCACAGGCACAACAATGTATCATGATATGTTGCAATTTGATATGGCTCTTTGCTGCTATGAGAAGGCTGCATTGCATAGACCTATGCATATATTTGAACAACCACTATCAGCAGCTGCAAACATAGTAACTAACTTCATAGGGACGATATTCCTTCTATCTCTACTTGGAGGGTTCCTTTCAGATTCTTATCTCAGGTGCTTTTGGACGATGTTGGCTGAACAACAAGAGCTTGAACAAAAGAAGAAGACAATAAGGATGTTAAAACTGGCTGAGAACGACACAACTCTTTCGCAAAGATGTTAGTAGACCACTGAATCATTGATATATGTATATACTTTTCTTTGTACGCATTGTGTAATAGGGGCAAGGTATACGTCCTACCCATGTACATTCGACGCTTCATTATAAATGAAAGTAAGATTGTTGGCATACTGAGCATCACTTGTTCTAAGTACTACAATTTTGTTACTAAAAGAACTTGTGTACTAACAAATTACACTATATATATATATATATATATATATATATATATATATATATATATATATATATATATATATATATATATATATATATATGAATATATAGTCGAACTAAGCATATATGTATGTGTACTAAATGACACTGCATATGTAGCTAGATGCATAATCAACTACATATATATGTATATAGTAACAAATTCCTTTCCCTACACATTAAATACATATAAAATGTATTAACTTCATGATTTTGCTACATACTGACTATATATGCAATTGTAGTCATACATTTAGCTATAATTATACTTGTATTTAAATATGTAAGGACAATATCTAGCTACGCTTCTGGATACATATGAATTTTTAGTGAATGAGTTATCTAACTACATATTTGAAAAATATAGTTAAAGGCTTTAGCTATATGAGCATATACTACAATTTGTATGTGTAAAGAAATATGTAGTTAAAGCCTCTAGCTACAAAATATGGGGTTTTCGCTACAATTTTTTTATATAGTTAAAGACCATTTTTTTTGTAGTGTGAGTCCATGCATTGACAAATCTAAAAGGGGCTTTCACAGTCCTAGGATTGCTGATTTTTAGAACAATTCTCCCGTGATCACCAATTGAAGTTGAAACCAGATCATCAGAAAACTCTTCAATACTAGTAATAAATTGAGTTTTATGAAGAAATTGATCAATCTTTGATGTGATAAAATGATCTCCACTCTTCTTGTTGTCCCAAGAGAAGAAAGCCCCCCCCCAATTCATACCATATAAACCAGAATTCAGTAGACAACTATTAAAATTGTCCATCGATTTCTTTGTATGAGGTTGAATACTAATTATCTCTACTTCAGATCTAAACGCATTAAAGTCGCATAACAGAACCCAAGGATCAGTGATAGAA
This sequence comes from Alisma plantago-aquatica, assembly GCA_963693085.1. NCBI lineage: Eukaryota > Viridiplantae > Streptophyta > Magnoliopsida > Alismatales > Alismataceae > Alisma > Alisma plantago-aquatica. The sequence goes on along the minus strand of OY856413.1, from coordinate 280,053,768 downwards.
TTACTCAACATCTCTATATCTTCCCAAAGCTTTGATCTCTCCACATCACCATTATGACCGTACATAGCCGACGGTAATAAAGAAAAGTCATTAACAGCCACCCTTGCAAAAATAAATTGATCAGTTTCCTCAATAACATCAACAAAATAATTCTTATATAAGATAATCACTCTTCCTAGGCAATAAGACTTATGATTAGTTATGCATGTGCTACTGATTGTTTCCTATTGACTTCCTCTAATTTTCTTCTTCTTAGCCTTGTGTGGGATGTTTGAATTGGGATTCTCACTGAGGTGAGGGTTTCAATTTGAACGTAACACATCAGATTAAGTTTTCAAAAATCTTGGGAAGTCACATGTGGTTTTATCATTGTTCATATACATGTGCTACTGACTGTTTCCTTTTGACTTCCTCTGATTTTCTTCTTCTTAGCCTTGTGTGGGATGTTTGAATTGGGATTCTCACAGATGTGAGGGTTTCAATTTGGACATCACACATCAGATTAAGTTTTAGAAAATCTGGGGACGTCACATGTGGTATTAGAGCATGAACAATAGCAAAGCCTAACATTTTCTCATTAGGCAACTCAAAACTAAAGAACCTTGAACTTAATAATCTGTAGGATTCGATTAGTTGTCTTTTAGAGACTAGATCTGACCTAGCCTCTAGGTTAGCACCTAGATGTCCGAGAACTAGGTCTAGACTGGTGTGTGTTGTATAACATGTCCTAAGATGTCGTTCTTTCATTATAGTGTAGCGGTATGGGAAGTTGCATTATTTGGAAATGACGTACTTCAAGGGAAGAGAAATCCTAGATATATAGTTCTCATTGTCTAGGGTAGCTACACTAGTCTACACCATGTTCTCACCCTATTCATGAGTTTTCATGACACTATACTCTCTACTATGTGTGGGGCACTCATTTTCTTGATTTGGTTTGGATTCAAATCAGATCGAACTTTGATAGTTTTCTCTGACATATGTTCTATCGGAGAAAAACTATATAATATTTTATTATGTATATGTATTACAAAAATGTGTCCCCACACATGTACAAGTAGGAGGTGGTCATGCAACCTAACTGGAAGTGAATGACATCAGTCTAGAAGAGAGAGTAGTTCTAGATTAGATGTCTAAAGCCTTGTTGGAATATATGATAGATAGAATAGATGAAATAAGTTTTGATGATATGATGTAAGTCTTATATAGTTGACCTAAGATAGTTTATGATGATATATGAATGTCTTTGAGGACTTAAGTCCAGTTTTTAGGATTTGAGATTAGTTTTGATGATGCAAGTAATTAGGCTTTATGAGATAAGATATGTTTAGTTAAGACAAGGATGTGAATCAACAAGAGCCTCAATCTCTTTTACAAAGGAGGACCTCTAGTGTTAGGACCAGTTTTGGGGTTAACTCCAGAGAGAGTGAGACCCACAAGGAGAAGGTCAGAGAACCTAGACTCTATGATATGAGAAATATGATAATTATGAGATATGTGATATGATATGTCCTAAACTAGACTACTCCTAAGTAAACGAGTTGAGTCACTCTATGTGTGATTCCTATAGTCTTATTGAACCCTAGATGTCCTTGGGAGGACCAAACCATAGAGACATAGAGAGGCTGGTTATATGTCCATATGTGAACAAGGAAATATGAGAACCTACCATCTGGGTGAGGGAGAGAGAGAGTCCCAAGACCCTAGAGGAGGTAAAACTGTGCTAGTTTATGTCAAAGCCTCATGCTCGGGTTGCTGGTTTCTGGTGTAGGACTCTAGTGGTGCATATATAGAGAGAGTTTTGAGTAAGCATGTTTTATGGGTAGATATCTATGAATGGAATGTCATATCATGTTTTTGGCTTGTTCTTATGTGGCCAGAGCTTGTAAGGCTATCTCTAGTGCCAATAAGGTAAACCGGAGAACCCTAGACCAAGAGGGAAGATAAAGTATGTGCATATGAGATACTCATAGAGTAGAGTGAGCTTAGAGAGACTGAGCATGGCACTACCCTCATGATATGGGTTAGGAGAACCTCAGTTGAACTAGATTAAGTTATGATATATGTTTGATTAGCCACTCACATAGGTTTGTTTAGCACAACCATAAGATATATATGTCGGGATGTGATATAATCTTGAGACATGATATATAGACATGCTATGATGGAAACATAGATATGGTTTAATTGATATCAATTCATAAACGATTAACCATATATATGAATAATGATGATGATGTGATATTGTTGGTTAATCTAGTGATTAAATCACTAGTAAAGTCTGTGACCTAATGTGACTGTTGAATAAGATCATATTAATGACATATGTCAACAATGTGTTGATCTTAGTGATTAATAAAGATGAAGAATATGTTTAACAATTAGCACAACATAATGATTATGACACCTTGATATGATCTAGATGGATAAAGTGGGTTAACTTTAGTTAACTTCCTCCTAAAAGCCATATGTTAATGATGAACATGTTCTAAGCACTATCTCAATAAAATGTTGATGACACCTTGATGTATGGGTTAACCTTAGTTAACTCCTTTAGAACATGGTAATATGATGTGGGAGCCCTAATGCTTGGGAAAAGATAAAGATGCAACCTTAACATGTGCGATATGTCATGACTTAACCAGAGTTTTTAAACCCTTGTTTGAGCCTTCTATGAAGTGTTGTTTCACCCTAGATGCTTTAGAAACCTTCATAGGAGTGGTACATATATGTCCTAGACATGATGTTTATAATATGTTGCACCTAAAGTGGTGCTCCTCATGCATAAGAAAACCTTTTGACTTTTCCTTGGAATTATAGAATGGTTTAAATTTCGAGGATGAAATTTCTTTTAAGATGCATATGATGTGATGGACTAGATTTTTGTCTACTTTCGAGGATGAAATTTCAAATAAGGTGTGTAGGATGTGATAGAATGAACTTTTTGATTCTCTAAATGTTTAATGACATAAATAAACTCAGCCATTTGAGTTATATTGTAAGTTACCTTGAGTGGTCAATATAAGAGTTTGGCACCAAAGTTAAATGAGTTGGTATGTATGCCCATAGAGCAAATCATGGGATGATTGTAATGGGATACTTTGTAAATGATATGAATAATAATAAAGGCAATTTCCGATCTATATGTTTTAACTATTTTTGAGATGATAGTGTAACATGATATATGTGTGAAGAATTATTTTACTTGATGACGCATGCTTTTGGGTTGAGGACCTAAACGATGAGATCATACGGATGTTAAGAGTATACTTTCTTGTTCAGTCCCTGTCAGTTGTTATTGTGGAAATAACCATAGACATCAATAACACTAAAGAGTAGATTGTGTGTTAGTTGATGATAGAATCTCATTAGTCATGATATAATGATATCAAACCAAGCACATAGGTACTTGTTAGAGAACAAGTGTACCGGACAGACCCACCGTGAGAGTGACACAAGGAACCATGATTTGGTAGTCACGGTCAGCTCTCACAGTGATGGTGGTGAGTGTGATTCTTTGACTTGAAATCACTACAATCAACACATGTCGTTGGGTACACTTTGACATCATCAAACGCAGTCCTGAAACATGGGTTGTTATAAAGGTGATGATTGGGTGACTTTGACACATGGGGCTTTTGAGGGGTGAGTGATAGATATGGGATTTGTCCATCCTAAGGGAGTTTGATGTCCATGGCCACTTGATGAGTAGGATTGAGAAAGGCATGCGCATAATGTGTGAATCAATATGTGATATTGATGTCACACACATCTCACCCAGTCTGCTCTGAGATCAAAGAAATGGATGAACGTTGAAAGGATGATTGTACTGTGCCTTGAGTTCATTCAGGACATTAGTGACAAAGGTATTATACATTCACTATAACCCCATTCACGGATTGTAGGATTTAAAGTTGTTCTCCAACTTTCTATTTCACTTGGGTAGCACTGATGTGTGACTAGGCACCGCTCTTTGCTTATGAAGTCATAAATGTTATGGACTTTCACTACCAACGTGAAATGGACCTGCAGGGTCACACACACTAGGACATGTTCCTAGAAGAGGTGTTTCTCCATAAATCTTGTTTAGATTGATTACTAAAGGAATTTAGTAGTTCAATTAAACACCCAATCGATTGATGGCTCAAAATCATAGTGTTCAAGGTGTTGGATCATATGATTAGAGTATCAGATTAATTGAAACTACAATTGACTAATCTGCTGCTCCAACCAATTGGCTCATAGAGATGAACTGATCAGCTCAGGCTGGTGAGCCAACCGGCTCAGGTCAATGAACCGATTGGTTCACATTGTTGAACTGGTCGGGTGACCAACTGAGTTTGTTTCACTTGTTCAAATTTGATTTGGACAAGGACTAATAGTTGATTAGTTGGAAACAAACATGGAAAGTCAATTTGAGTTGGACCAAGACCACAAACCGATCGGCTCATGCTTGAACCGATCGGATCAAGGGCCCAGACGATCGGTTCAGGGCTGAACTGATCAGTTCAGGGCTGAACCGATCGGTTCAACTGGCACAGTTTGTCAGATTTTGTAGAAAATGCCAAACCCTTCTACTCCTGCTTTAATCCTACATTGCTTAGGGTAGAGAACCATGTCCCATGACCCTCCTATATATATAGGGGTATTGGGGTCTTCTCAAAAAATACATCTCAGAGAACACTAGCTGCTCTGCATAGTTGTCGTTCTCTCTGGTTGTGGTAACCAGGAGATCCCGAGCAAGTGCTACCCAACAAGGGAGGCACAACAAGGGAAAAACAACTACAGAAAGGTGACTGGTGGTAGGAGAGTGTGTCAGTAACTAGTACGCTGATAGGAGGGTACGACTCCTTCCGGTGCCTTGTGGGACAAGGCGATCGAAGTTCTAGGTGGTCCATGTGGACTACTATAGAGGCGAGAGACTTCTACTGCTTTGAGGATAGTTGTCAATCCCGATAGTCCCAGTGAGACCAGGAGCTGCACAGACACCGTCCAAGACCAGAGGTGAAGACCGCACAAGCTGCGAGGTAAAGTCATCGAGCAAGCCTTGGGACAAGGTATGTCTCTAAAAACCATCCTTCCTATTATATAGACATTGATGTGATTCCTTTATACTGGGTTTGGGAAGATTTTTTTTTTGTTTTCCACTGCCTTCTCTGATCTCCCTAAAACCCAATATTGGTATCAGAGCCACGTCAACTGCTATGTACTTCAAGATTATCTATGTGATCGATTTTGGTTTGTTGCCTTTATTTATTGCATATGATGCAAATAAAATTCGCTTTATGCATGTCAAATCCTAAATCCACAAATCCCAAAATACATATATGATATGTAATATGAATGCACTCGATACACATTGCCCTTAAATGAGTTTTGTGGTATATGTATAGCGTGCTTATGGCCAATAAACCATATGTATGTGTGCTTGGTTGAATGTGGTTGCTTACATCTCGGTCTACACACTGATTTCCTACCTCCTTTTCTTGATGTAACTCGATATAACTCGAGATTTCATTCCTACCTTTGCTCCCCCCGAATGTAACTCAGGGTTTCTCAATTCAAATGTAAATAAGATAGAACTTTTATTTCTTGTTATGTTGAAGAATGGCGGACAACCTGACGATGACTGAGACGATCGGTTCAATGAACGAACCGATCAGTTGGCATTCCATACAACCGGTTCGAGGAGCGAGATGAGTGGGTGGCAGCCATGAGGAGATGCACAACGATCAGGCGAACCGATCGGTTGGAGGAGCCAATCAATCAACTGATGGCACCCAACCGACCAGCATGATGGAGAGCCGATCAATCATAGAGATGAGTTGATCAAACCCAAAATGGAAAAGCAAAAAGTTCATCTTATACAAGTTGCATGTGATTTGGACCTAGATGACCGTGATTCCTCTTGGCTCGAGGAATCACATTAGGATGGCCATAATCATCATTTTTCTCATTTCACATGTTTTTTGTGGGATATAGCATGTATATGATACGTACTATATATTGTGGTGATTGGATATGTATATGTACAGATAAAACCAAATCCCTCATTAAATATTAAAGTTTTAGATGCCTTCCAAATGTGACACATGTGAAAAGCTTGATCGGCCAAGTGTGGGCATGCCCTAGAATGGTGCACCGTCTATCTCGTGGAAGCATGAAGGATGGATATGTGGGCCTACCCTAGCAGGGTGCATATTCATCGTGTTTGCTTTGGGTCAAACTTTATAAGGTGACATGGATAGGATCTAGCACCTTGAGGCATGGAGGTGATCATGGCAAGGAGTTGCACATGACATCTTTCAAGAGTTGCATATGATGCAATTGGCAAGAGTTGCCTAGATGGAAGATCTAAGTTGTGGGTGACAACCCTAGTTGGTCCATGACTCAGAGGATTTTAGGATCTTGACCCACTAGAAGATTGTACGCTGCAATCTTCCGAATTGATGGTGAGGGCTATCAATTTGAACAAAAATAGTGGGAGTGGTAATTAATTAAAGGCCTAATTAACTATCATCAAATTTTATTCAAATCAAATAAAATCAAAAGGAGATTTGAAAAATGAAATTTTCTCTTATAGAATGGCAAAAGGATCATATTTTAAAATGGGTAAAATAATTGAGAATTAATTCCATAACTGGTTAGGGATTGTGAGAAGTTTTCTGTAGAATCTAGATATACCGGTAGTCTTTGAATCCACTCTATGTATGCTTAATGCACTGTTTGAGACAAATAAGAAGAAGGATAATTCATTGATAAAGATCAATGGAACAAAGTCCAAGGATAAAGGTGAGGGAGAGAAGGGTTCTCTCACCAAACCAACATCAAAGTCTTATGTGCTCAAAACATGATGAGGATGGAAGGAATGATGGAAGAAGAAGTGAGAGATAGAGATCTCTACTTCTGATGTATACATAATAGAGATTAACTTTACTACTTCTTTGTCATGGGTACTTGATACCGGATGCGGATCTCACATTTGTTCAAATGTGAAGGATCTTAAAAGTAGTAGGCCTTTGGGGAAAGATGAGGTTGAACTATGTGTTGCCAATGGGGCAAGGGTTGCCGCTAGTGCTGTAGGAACCTATGAGTTAACTCTGCCTAGTGGGCTAATAATAGAGTTGAAGAACTACTATTATGTACCTGCCATAAATAGGAATATCATTTCTATTTCTTGTTTAGACAAGGATGGTTTTGAATTTCTTATTAAGAATGGAAATTGTTCCATTTCAAAAGATGGGATCTTTTATGGAAGTGCCCCAATGTCTTTTGGTCTATACTTGATAGATCTAGAAATAAGTGTATACAACGTAAACACCAAAAGGAAAAAACTCGACAACTCAAATAAAACATATCTTTAGCAGTGTCGTCTAGGGCACATAAATGAGAAGTGCATTTCTAGACTCCATAAAGATGGTTATCTAGATTCTTTTGATTATGAATCAATAGAGACATGTGAATCTTGTTTGTTGGGCAAGATGACCAAGACTCCATTTTCAGGTAAAGGTGAGAGAGCTAATGATCTATTAGGACTCATACATACTGATGTATGTGGGCCTTTTAGAACTAATTCCAGAGGTGGGTATCAGTACTTCATTACCTTCATTGATGACTTCAGTAGGTATGGCTATGTGTACCTGATGAAACATAAGTCAGAAACCCTTGAAAGATTCAAGGATTTCATGAATGAAGTACAAAACCAACTTGGTAAAAGTATTAAAGCACTTTGATCCGATCGAGGTGGAGAATACTTAATCCAAGAGTTTGAGGACCTTCTATGAGCCCGTGGTATCATATCACAATGGACTCCGCCTAGAACACCGCACAAAAATGATGTGCTTGAAAGAAGGAATCACACATTACTTGATATGGTGTGATCAATGATGAGTTTTGCTGATCTTCTGATTTCCTTCTAGGGTTATGCTCTTGAAACTGCCACATTTACACTTAACCGAGTACCATCTAAATCGGTTCAAAAGACGCCATATCAGATATGGCACGGGAAGCGTCCTGATTTGTCTTTTATTAAGATTTGGGGTTGTGAGGCTTACGTCAGGAAAATGTTTCCTGATAAGCTTGGACCCAAGTCTGATAAATGTTATTTTGTTGGATACCCCAAGGAAACAAGGGGATACTATTTATACCACCCTACTGACAACAAAGTGTTTGTTGCTAGGACAACTGTGTTCCTAGAAAAGGAATTTATTTCCAAAGGAAAAAGTGGGAGGAAAATAGAGCTTGAAGAGGTTCAAGCCCAACAAGAAAACATTGAACCAGTAGATGTACAAGAGGAACATAAAGATTCACAATGTGTTGTGGAATCTCAGTCTCCTCAAGTAACACAAGGACCTCGTAGATCTAGTAGGACATGTCTTGAACCTGAGAGGTTTGGATACCTTGTGACTCAAAAGGGCAGTGAGTTGATCATAAATGATGATCCAACTACTTATCTAGAGGCTATGGAGGGACCAGATTCTAAGGAATGGCTTGAGGCCATGAAATCCGAAATGGAATCCATGTACTCCAACAAAGTATGGACTTTGGTGGAACCACCTGAAGGGGTAAAACTCATAGGATGCAAGTGGGTCTTCAAGAAGAAGACCGACATGGATGGCAATGTGCAAACCTATAAAGGCAGATTGGTTGCGAAGGGTTTGCGACAAGTTCAAGGTGTTGACTATGATGAAACTTTTTCTCCAGTTGCCATGATTAAGTCCATCACGATCATGCTTGTTATTGCACCTTACTATGACTATGAGATTTGGAAAATGGATGTTAAAACCACTGTGATGTCCCTGAATTTTCTAAACCTTAATCTGATGTGTGACGTCCAAAGTGAAACCCTCACCTCAGCGAGAATCCCAATTTAAACACCCCACACCAGGCTAAGAAGAAGAAAATCATAGGAAGTCATAAGGAAATAATAGTAGCACATGTACATGAACAATAATAAAACCATACACACATGTTCACCATTCAACATATAATTACAACATGAATTATTACAACATTTGATATTATATATTGAACAACAAACTTAACATATACATGTACTACCACTAAACTACAGGATCTTAAGACAACAGGTCCACCTGTACATCAGCTCGCCACACAACTCTCAACTATCCTGGATCTTCAAGAGCATAACCACAACCTAAAAAAAAGATTACATGTGGTACATGTCAGCACAATATTCAAGAATATTGTACTGAGTACGCCTACGTGTCTTTTATATACCTCTCATCATATCTTGGCAATAAGATAAAACTAATATACTTGGCAGCATTAAACAAAATATAAGAAAAGGCGTATAGTTGCACAAAGATATTTGTTACCAGAAGAGAACACATATTTTAGGCACATTTCCATTATATGTAAACTTGATCAACCACATGCACTATTCTACCAAAGAGATTTAGTGCTCACATGTGCTATTCTTCCAAAGAGATTTAGTACTTCATAAATGCACTATTCTACCAAAGATATTTAGTTCTCACATGTACTATTCTACCAAAGAGATTTAGTACTTTCATCAATGCACTATTCTACCAAAGAGATTTAGTGCTATCATATAATGGACCAGATATCTTATGTTTCATGTGTTCATAGAAATAAGTATGGAAAATCATGCAACATATCATACAAGAATAATCTTTTCAATCAATATCATATTCCAAGTATTTTACTACACATATAACACAATCATATTGTATAATAAGGCAACTAAGAGGTAATGGCATACCTTCCAAAGAGACAACCTAATCACCACATATTCCTGATGTCAACTATAACTTTGGTCATCCCTGATTAAGACAAGATCACATACGATCATCAGGTTCTCATCATCATTAACCCTATTTATATCCATTTTAAGGTTTGCCTATTTCATTAGGATAAATATAAATATAAATATATATATATATATACATTACTACTTGTCTTATCTTCATCCTGATGTGGGATTTATGTTACTGATATTATGTTCCAGATTAGAATACATAATCTGAATATCAGGTTCCATATCATTATTTATACATATCAACCCTAAGTTACATGTATTACTCAAATTAGGGTTTCATCACATGTTTCAAGGTTCATCTTCATATAACATGGATTTCGTTCATCATTATGATCTCATAATTAAAACTGAGGTTCAATATACTGATATGAGCTTTCTCTGTAAATTTCATCATTTATATAGCACGTATGTATTTATTGCATTTTGTTATGGTTATTAGCCCTAATTATCCATATGGAGCAAATTACATGATTCTAGGCATCAACATGACCATATCTAACATCATATGCATTATAAACATGAATTATGATTTATTGGTATTTTCTCATAATTTTAGGTCATCGTTTATTATTTATTATACATGAAAAGACCATTATACATCTTGCAAGATATCACTGAGATTTAAGCATCAAAAGCCTGATATTTTACTTTAATTGTGTTCTACTCATTTGTCTGAGAAGTTTGGTACCTTATTTGCATTTTTCTAGTCATCGAGATAATTTCTATGAATTATCTAAGATCTGAGTATTTATAAATCTTTTACCTTTTGTGGCCAATTGGCCGCCGGCACGTGTCCTCTAATGGGGCGCTTGGCTCTTTAGCTGCTGCCTGGGTTGAGTCATGGTTTGGCTGGTTCATCCGATCTGATTGAAGATGGGACCCGATCTAGCTCTGGGATTAGTTGGGTCGAGGCTGGTTCGCTCCTTCTCCTTTCTTCGCTCACGCGTTCGGGTTCTCAGGGCAAGTCGACGTCCGTGCGCCACCACCAAGCCAAACTCCGATGTGTGATTAGCCATCTGCCAGTGCTCCTCGTGAAAGGATTAACTTCCATTAGCTTCATCCTCTCTCCCTCGACGCCGTCAGCCGGTCTCCATTATGCCCGATGCTCCTCCTTGTGAGCTCACGCAGGTCGCCGCCGCTGGCCCAAATCCAGCCAGTGTACTTCCTCTGTGTTGTCGATGCATCAAAGCACAACTCTACGAATACGATTCACAGATCCAGTCAACTGGGCATCACCTCGAGGCTAGATTTCATTTCAACACTCTCTGGTTCACATCAATCGACTGTGGTAGGTTCTCCTCCCCCGTCCAAGGCTTAGGCGCCGCTGCTACAACATTTCTGGAATCGTCCAGCCAGATCCAAATCTCATCCTCCTGAGCTCAAATCCACAGTGTGTCTCCCTACTTTCACGACCGCCATTGCATCCTGGACAACAAAGAAGGTCAGCCCCGATTGTGATAGCTTCTCCTTGCACACTCCAACCCCCGCATGGAAGCGCTGCGCCGCTTCACGAACTACCGTTGCTGCCTATGTGTCGGTCTGTCTTGCAGCTGTACTGGCTTCATCTCCGGCGAGCGACACTGCCTGCTATATGCACTTTCTAGCTCTTCACTCCTCCTTGCGGAACTGCCTGCATGTTGCACGTCTTCCTCCTTCCTTGCCGCCGAGCTTGGACCAGACGCTGCTGTGTGGTGGCGAGCACGCTCGTGGAGATGGAGGGCTCACGCTCTCAGGGGGGTCAAACAGTTCATCTTGGGAAGTAGTAAACAACCCATCAGTTATCTCCCACTCCTCTCACCCCACGATCAGTGATCGTGCTCACATGGACCATCACCCACTCGCTTCAACTCAACAACATAACCGCAAGGTGAGATGATGGGGTTCGTTCAATTCTAGCCATCTAAAGGATTAAGAGAAGGCCACGCACTCGATCTACGACTCCTCAAGTCTGGGTGCATGCCACTAAAGATTATCTAATCTTAGTCTACTATATTGAAACATTGGCCATAAGAATATTAACCTTATTGCATGTGCACCACAAAGCCAAAGATTTCATCATATCATACCTAAATAGCTCCATCTAGAGATATCGCTACAATTAATAAATGTTGACCGAGGCTTTATTATCATCCAAGCTATATCCCATAAAATCTCAATCTCAAGTTTCCACTACTTGACCAATAAACAACTTAATCCAAAAAGGGAATCAACTTAGGGATCTTAATCTTGGTGTCAACACAACTAATCATCCATATTTTATCAAAGTACTTGGAGTTCTCAAGATAAGTCAACATATGAATTCCAATATGTCATTGGACATTTACGGATTCTGAAAGTCCACTCCATCACATCCTACACACCTTAAAAGATATTTCGTCCTCGAAATTAAGCCAGAAACTCACTTTGTCACATCATATACATCTTAAAAGAACTTTTGTCCTTGAAAGTAAACCATACTCATACTTCTAAGGAAAACCTTATCTTGCCTTCATCCACATGTAGGAACTATTCTAGGTGTAACATATCCACAAAGGTTACCTAGAACCATGTATTCAAAGTACTATTAGGGGATTTTACAACCATCTTGGTGCACAAACACTCCATTCGAGGTTAAACTCAAGGTTTAGAAACTTAGGTTATGTGATTACATATCTCATATATTAGGGTTGCATCCTTATCTTAACCTGTGCATTAGGGTTCCCACATCATATTACCATGTTCTAAAGGAGTTAACCCAAGTTAACCCATTATATCAAGGTGTCATAATCATTTTATTTAGTTCATTGTTAGAACATGTTCATCATTAACATATTCCTTTTAGGAGGAAGTTAATTATAATTAACCCGCGTTCTCCATCCAGATCATATCAAGGTGTTATAAACATTATGTTGTGCTAACTATCAATGCTATTTTTTAAGCACTAAGATTAACACTTCATGTAACATATTTCATTCATACGATCTTATTTCATTTCTCATTATAAACTAAAACATTTACCAGTGATTTCATCACAAGATTAGCCAATACAATAACACATTATCATCATTATTCATGTATATGGTTAACCATTTATGCATTGATATTTATCAAACCGTCTCTAGGTTTTCCATCACATCCTGTCTATATATCGCGTCTCGAGGTTAGATCACATCTTACATATATTATATCATGGTTGTGCTAACAAACTTATACAAGTGGCTCGTGAAACCTGTATCAAAACTTTATCTAGTCCAATTGAGGTTCCCCCAACCATTATCCTGAGGGTGGTGTCATGATCAATCTGTTTGAGCTCACTCATTTCTATGAGTATCTCATATGCATATACTTTATCTTTCCTTTCTTAGTCTAGGGTTTTTGGATTACCTCATTGTCACTAGTGATAGCCTTACAAGCTCTATCCACATAAGCACAAACCAAAACATGATATAGCATACTCTACATAAACATCTTACCCAAAGCTCTCTTATATACACCACTAGATTCCTATGTGGGAAACCACCAACTCGAGCATGAGGCTTCACAGAAACTAACATAGCTACCTCCTCCAGGGTCTTGGGCTCTCTCCCTCACCCAGATGACAGGCACTCATATAGATGTTCACATATGCATATATATCCAGCCTCTCTCTGTCTCTAGGGTTTTGGTCCTCCCAAGGACATCTAGGGTTCAAGATAACTATAGGAATCATGCATAAAGCAACTCAACTCAATCACTCAGGAGTAATCTAGTTTAGGACATATTATATCACATATCTCATAATTCTCATATCATGGAGTCTAGGTTCTCTGACCTTCTCCCTATGGGTCTCGCTCTCTCTTGAGCTAACCCCCAAACTGGTCCTAACACTAGAGGTCCTCCTTTGTAAAAGAGCTTGAGGCTCATGCTGACTCACAACCTTGTCTTAGTTTAACATATCTTATCTCATAAATGAAAGCATACTTGCATCATCAAAACTTATCTCAAAACCTCAAAACTGAACTTAAGTCCTCGAAGACAAACATAGATCATCATAACCATCTTATGTCATCTATATAAGACTTACATCATATCATCAAAACTTATTTCATCTATTCCAACTATCATATATTCTAACAAGGCTCTAGACATCTAATCTAGAACTACTCTCTCTTCTAGACTGATGTCATTCACTTTCACTTAGGTTGCATGACCACCTCCTACTCGTACATGTTTGGGGACACATTTTTGTAATACATATACATATTAAAATATTATATAGTTTTTCTCCGATAAAACAAGCGTCATAGAAAACTATCGAGGTTCGATTCATTTGGAATCAAAAACCAAAACCAGAAACGAGTACCCCTCACATAGTAGAGAGTACAGTGCCATGAACACTAAGGAAAGGGGTGAGAACAAGGGGTAGACTAGTGTAGCTACTCTAGACAATGTGCACCATATGTCTAGGTTTCTCTTCCCTTGATGCGCGTCATTTCCAAATAGTGCAACGTCCCATACCGCTGCACTACAAGGAAAGAACGACATCTAAGGACTTTCTATGCCACAAGCACTAGTCTAGACCTAGTTCTCAGACATCTAGGTGCTAACCTAAAGGCTAGGTCAGATCTAGTCTCTAAAAGATGACTAATCTAACCCTAAAAGATTATTAAAGTTCAAGATTCTTTAGTTTTGTGTTGCATAATGAACAAATGTCAGGCTTTGCTATTGTTCATGCTCTGATACCACCTGTGATGTCCACAGATTTTCTAAAACTTAATCTGATGTGTGACGTCCAAATTGAAACCCTCACCTCAGCGAGAATCCCAATTTAAACACCCACACCAAGCTAAGAAGAAGAAAATCAGAGGAAGTCATAAGGAAACAATAGTAGCACATGTACATGAACAATAATAAAACCATACACACATGTTCACCATTCAACATATAATTACAGCATGAATTATTACAACATTTGATATTACATATTGAACAAAAAACTTAACATATACATGTACTACCACTAAACTATAGGATCTTAAGACAAAAGGTCCACCTGTACATCAGCTCGCCACACAACTCTCAACTATCCTGGATCTTTAAGAGCATAACCACAACCTAAACAAAAGATTACATACGGTACACGTCGGCACAATATTCAAGAATATTGTACTGAGTATGCCTACGTGTCTTTTATATACCTCTCATCATATCTTGGCAATAAGATAAAACTAATATACTTGGCAACATTAAACAAAATATAAGAAAAGGCGTATAGTTGCACAAAGATATTTGTTACCAGAAGAGAACACATATTTTAGGCACATTTCCATTATATGTAAACTTGATCAACCACATGCACTATTCTACCAAAGAGATTTAGTGCTCACATGTACTATTCTGCCAAAGAGATTTAGTACTTCATAAATGCACTATTCTGCCAAAGAGATTTAGTGCTCACATGTACTATTCTACCAAAGAGATTTAGTACTTTCATCAATGCACTATTCCACCAAAGAGATTTAGTGCTATCATATAATGGACCAGATATCTTATGTTTCATGTGTTCATAGCAATAAGTATGGAAAATCATGCAACATATCATACAAGAATAATCATTTCAATCAATATCATATGCCAAGTATTTTACTACACATATAACACAAGCATATTGTATAATAAGCCAAGTAAGAGGTAATGGCGTACCTTCCAAAGAGACAACCTAATCACCACATATTCTTGATGTCAACTATAACTTTGGTCATCCCTAATTAATACAAGATCACATACGACCATCAGGTTCTCATCATCATTAACCCTATTTATATCCATTTTAGGGTTTGCCTATTTCATTAGGATATATATATATACATTACTACTTGTCTTATCTTCATCCTGATGTGGGATTTATGTTACTGATATTATGTTCCATATTAGGATACACAATCTGAATATCAGGTTCCATATCATTATTTATACATATCAACCCTAAGTTACATGTATTATTCAAATTAGGGTTTCATCACATGTTTCAAGGTTCATCTTCGTATAACATGGATTTTGTTCATCATTATGATCTCACAATTAAAATTGAGGTTCAATATACTGATATGAGCTTTATCTGTAAATTTCATCATTTATAGAGCATGTATGTATTTATTGCATTTTATTAGGGTTATTAGCCCTAATTATCCATATGGAGCAAATTACATGATTCTGGGCATCAACTAGACCATATCTGACATCATATGCATTATAAACATGGATTATGATTTACTGGTATTTTCTCATAATTTTAGGTCACCGTTTATTATTTATTATACATGAAAAGAACATTATACATCTTGCAAGATATCACTGAGATTTAAGCATCAAAAGCCTGATATTTTACTTTAATTATGTTCTACTCATTTTTCTGAGAAGTTTGGTACCTTATTTGCATTTTTCTGGTCATCGCGATAATTTCTATGAATTATCTAAGATCTGAGTATTTATAAATCTTTTACCTTTTGTGGCCAATTGGCCGCCAGCACGTGTCCTCTAATGGGGCACTTGGCTCTTTACTTGCTCCCTGGGTTGAGTCACGGTTTGACTAGTTCATCTGATCTGATTGAAGATGGGACCCAGTCCAGCTCTAGGATTAGTTGGGTCGAGGTTGGTTCGCTCCTTCTCCTTTCTTCGCTCACGCGTTCGGGTTCTCAGGGCAAGTTGACATCCGTGCGTCTCCACCAAGACAAACTCTGATGTGCGATTAGCCATCTGCCAGTGCTCCTTGTGAAAGGATTAACTTCCATTAGCATCGTCGTCTCTCCCTCGATGCCATCGACCGGTCTCCCTTCTGCCTGATGCTCCTCCTTGTGAGCTCACACAGGTCGCCGCCGCTGGCCCAAATCCAGCCAGTGTACTTCCTTTGTGTTGTCGAGGCATCAAAGCACAACTCTACGAAGTATGATTCACAGATCCAGTCAACTGGGCATCACATCGAGGTTAGAGTCCATTTCAACACTATCTGGTTCACATCAATCGCCTGTGGTAGGTTCTCCTCCCCCGTCCAAGGCTTAGGCGCCGCTGCTACAACATTTCTGGAATCGTCCACCCAGATTCGAATCTCATCCTCCTGAGCTAAAATCCACAGTGGGTCTCCCTACTTTCACGACCGTCGTTGCATCCTGGACAACAAAGAAGGTCTGCCCCGATTGTGACTGCTTCTCCTTGCTCACTCTGACCCCCGCAAGGAAGCACTGCGCCGCTTCACGAATTGCTGTCGCTGCCTATGTGTCGGTCTATCTTGCAGCTATACTGGCTTCATCTCCGGTGAGCGACACTGCCTGCTATATGCACTTTCTAGCTCTTCACTCCTCCTCGCGGAACTGCCTGCATGTTGCACGTCTGCCTCCTTCCTGGCCGCCGATCTCGGACCAGACGCTGCTGTGTGGTGGTGAGAACGCTCGTGGAGATGGAGGGCTCACACTCTCAGGGGGGTCAAATAGTTCATCTTGGGAAGTAGTAAACAACCCGTCGGTTATCTCCCACTCCACTCACCCCACGATCAGTGATCGTGCTCGCATGGTCCATCACCCACTCACTTCAACTCAACAACATAACAACAAGGTGAGATGATGGGGTTCATTTGATTCTAGCCATCTAAAGGATTAAGAGAGGGCCACACACTCGATCTGCAGATCCTCAAGTCTGGGTGCATGCCACTGAAGATTATCTAATCTTAGTCTACTATATTGAAACATTGGCCATAAGAATATTAACCTTATTGCATGTGCACCACAAAGCCAAAGATTTCATCATATCATACCTAAATAACTCCATCTAGAGATATCGCTACGATTAATAAACATTGACCGAGGCTTTATTATCATCCAGGCTATATCCCATAAAATCTCAATATCAAGTTTCCACTACTTGACCAATAAACAACTTAATCCAAAAATGGAATCAACTTAGGGATCTTAATCTTGGTGTCAACACAACTAATCATCCATATTTTATCAAAGTACTTGGAGTTCTCAAGATAAGTCAACATATGAATTCCAATATGTCAATGGACATTTAAGGATTCCGAAAGTCCACTCCATCACATCCTACATACCTTAAAAGATATTTCGTCCTCGAAATTAATCCAGAAAACCCACTTTGTCACATCATATACATCTTAATCTGATGTGTGACGTCCAAATTGAAACCCTCACATTAGTGAGAATCCCAATTTAAACACCCCACACCAGGCTAAGAATAAGAAAATCAGAGGAAGTCATAAGGAAACAACAGTAGCACATGTACATGAACAATAATAAAACAATACACACATGTTCACCATTCAACATATAATTACAACATGAATTATTACAACATTTGATATTACATATTGAACAACAAACTTAACATATACATGTACTACCACTAAACTACATGATCTTAAGACAACAGGTGTGACAACCTCAATTTTCTCTCTCATATATTGTACTACTCCTCTCTTATCAATTTTCTCTTACTCAAGTTATATTAGTTGCATAATTGGATAGTTGTGTTGTTCCTTTTTGGCCACTACGAGGATCAATTTCACATTTTGGGGTGCTATTTTTGCACTTTTGAACTAAAGAATCATGCTATATCATCACTGTAAATTGAACCATTTATATCTGATCTTCATACTTTATAATATATTTCATGTTATCAAGGATTCAATTGTGTTTCCAACAGTGCAAGAATCACCACAATCGAACCTCCCTAGCACTAGATATGATGTTTTGAAGATCTAATGTGTTAGTCTTTTTCCTTATGTATCTTATGTCGTGTTGGGATGATTTTGGCCACTATGGGCCTGAGTTGTTTTTGGGGCCCATCCTCTTGCTCGCCCTCCCCTTTCCCCTTCAGGAAAGCAGCGAACAACAGTAAATGCTCACCTTCTTCCCTTCCAAACTGGGTAACGGAGGCGGCTGCTAGCCCTCTACGCCCCCTCATCTAAACCCTAAACCTAGGGTCTTCTTATACCCCTTGAGTTCTAAACCTAGCCACCCCTAGTTTTTTCTCTCCTTCTCTTCTGTGCCTCCCTCAGATACATGTGGCGGCGCCCAGCAGGCTACTCTCGATGCCCCCTTGAGAGGTGCGACGACCATGGCTTTTTGCATCAGGTGCACGGACGCCCTGACTGCCCCCCCTAGCGTCATCGACCGAACCTATCTCGGCCAGCTGGAGCCTGCTCGATCATCAGGTAGATGGGATCAGCTTCCCCTGTTTGCACTTTGTTCCCGCAGACAGGAAACATAGGCCGCGCGAAATGCAATCGCGGGAGTCCGGCCAGCGGTAGGTAGGGTCTCGGGACCCTCGACAACAGTGGGTGGCGCCTCCCGGCGGTTCGCGACTGGGACGGACTGTCTAACAGAGTTACTCAAAGTGGTAGCCAGCGGTGAAGGTCAAACAAACCAGCCAGGGCGTGGTGATGAGCGACCCTGACTGTGGCCGTCGATTCCCGATCCAAGGATCTGTGTCCCAAGGGATATAACCAAGGGCATGCTTCTGGTTTTCTCTATAGTTTGATTTGTTATCTTCAAAAATTGATATCTCTCAAATCCCTTGATCAAATTAGACAAATAAATATACCAAATTGATCAGCTCGACGATACCTACCAATTGGGCATGGTTCCAGGTCCTAAATCTGATGTTTACTCCCTTGATTTCTTGAAAATGATAACTTTATCCATGTTTAGTACATTCAATGCATCAAGGTGATAAAACTTGAACCTTTAATGATCATCTATCTTCCTAATCATGAAATCAGAATCTTTTGTACATCTTTGATCTATAGGAGGGTCCTTATCACCCCTATTGTTTAAGAATTACTCTCAACTGTACATATGTGCCTACTTTGGACTATAATGTTGAACCTTGCCTAGATTGCTAATCTTGTTTCTAATGGACACCCACCTAATCTTGTTATATGTTTCTTATGACCTTTTGTGGCTGATCTAAATCATCTTTTAGATTTAGACCTCTTGACTTTATGAATCATGATATAGGATACTCTATTGTGATTCCTTCGACCCTAGAATGCATGTAAATACCTTAAACCTTGATATGATCATAGAAAGTGCATGTAACATCAAAATGGTATGAAACTTGAACCACACTCTTATGATGGACCCTAGATGATTATGAGATCATCTAATGTACTAATAACCAACCTTGAAACCAACTTGGCCAAAACCATCAAATAAAGATAATCATGGTTAATGATGAGAATCTAATGCATATATGTAAACTTGTTCTTAATCAGGTTGGCTTATGATCTAGATGGTAATGGACGTGTTAAGTTAAGAATCTTTGAATTAGGTATGGGCCTTATCTAGTTATATGACTACCACTTTCTTGCTTGAAAAGACATATATTATATGCTTGTTTGTCTATTTTCTCAAATATTGCCATGTAGTATTGCTATGTCATACTCGATGTTTGCTTCGTCTGTTTTATAACTTGAACACACATATATATGGAACTCCATTATAATATTGTTGATAAAGGGCTCTTGGTTATGACCTTGAGGTCCCTCTCGTATAAAAGGGTTAGCTAAGCTTGAGCACCCTTACGGACCCTTCCGACGGGAAGTTGGTCAAAGGCCTTAAACATGTTTGATATTGTTGGTATAATGGAGTGAAATGACATAAAATATGATTTCGCATTTGTTAAACAATTAACATGTTTATTCTTGTTCATTTAGTCTTGAAATCTTTTCAAAATTATGCAAAACTTATATATATGTGTATCTTTCGGCCCCATACTCAACACCTCGTGTGTTGACCCATTTCTCGTATGTTGTTTTTAGGTTCAGAGATGGCTAGAAGGTTGATGAGCTTCGTGAGATATGTTAGGTGTACTTGTTGTAAGCTCCAGATATAGTATACATGAGCAGACTTGTACAAAGTGACTCTTGAACATGTAATTCAAATCATGTAATATAATGATGTTTCTTAATATATCTTGTTGATTGTTGAGATTATGTTGGTGCATTTATCTTGTTATCTGTTCATGTGTGCTAAGCTTTACGCTTCTGCATTTCTCCTTTGATATACGTTTGGTTCATGGGACTGGGATTCCGGTTCCGTGACAACAGGTCCACCTGTACATCAGCTTGCCACACGACTCTCAACTATCCTGGATCTTCAAGAGCATAACCACAACCTAAACAAAAGATTACATGCGGTACACGTCAGCACAATATTCAAGAATATTGTACTAAGTACGCCTACTTGTCTTTTATATACCTCTCATCATATCTTGGCAATAAAATAAAACTAATATACTTGGCAGCATTAAACAAAATATAAGAAAAGGCGTATAGTTGCACAAAGATATTTGTTACCAGAAGAGAACACATATTTTAGGCACATTTCCATTATATGTAAACTTGATCAACCAAATTCACTATTCTACCAAAGAGTTTAGTGCTCACATGTACTATTCTACCAAAGAGATTTAGTACTTCCTAAATGCACTATTCTGCCAAAGAGATTTAGTGCTCACATGTACTATTCTACCAAAGAGATTTAGTACTTTCATCAATGCACTATTCTACCAAAGAGATTTTGTGTTATCATATAATGGACCAGATATCTTATGTTTTATGTGTTCATAGCAATAAGTATGGAAAATCATGCAACATATCATACAAGAATAATCATTTCAATCAATATCATATGCCAAGTATTTTACTACACATATAACACAAGCATATTGTATAATAAGCCAAGTAAGAGGTAATGGCATACCTTCCAAAGAGACAACCTAATCACCACATATTCCTAATGTCAACTATAACTTTGGTCATCCCTGATTAAGACAAGATCACATACGATCATCATGTTCTCATCATCATTAACCCTATTTATATCCATTTTAGAGTTTGCCTATTTCATTAGGATATATATATATATACATTACTACTTGTCTTATCTTCATCCTGATGTGGGATTTATGTTACTGATATTATGTTCCAGATTAGGATACATAATCTGAATATCAGGTTCCATATCATTATTTATACATATCAACCCTAAGTTACATATATTACTCAAATTAGGGTTTCATCACATGTTTCAAGGTTCATCTTCGTATAACATGGATTTCGTTCATCATTATGATCTCATAATTAAAACTAAGGTTCAATATACTGATACGAGCTTTCTCTATAAATTTCATCATTTATAGAGCACATATGTATTTATTGCATTTTGTTAGGGTTATTAGCCCTAATTATCCATATGGAGAAAATTACATGATTCTGGGCATCAACATGACCATATCTGACATCATATGCATTATAAACATGAATTATGATTTACTGGTATTTTCTCATAATTTTAGGTCATCGTTTATTATTTATTATAAATGAAAAGACCATTATAAATCTTGCAAAATATCACTGAGATTTAAGCATCAAAAGATTGATATTTTACTTTAATTGTGTTCTACTCATTTTTCTGAGAAGTTTGGTACCTTATTTGCATTTTTCTGGTCATCGAGATAATTTCTATGAATTATCTAAGATCTGAGTATTTATTAATCTTTTACCTTTTGTGCCCAATTGGCCGCCGGCACGTGTCCTCTAATGGGGTGCTTGGCTCTTTAGTTGCTGCCTGGGTTGAGTCATGGTTTGGCTAGTTCATCCGATCTGATTGAAGATGGGACCCGGTCCAGCTCTGGGATTAGTTGGGTCGAGGCTGGTTCGCTCCTTCTCCTTTCTTCGCTCACGCGTTCGGGTTCTCAGGGCAAGTCGACGTCCGTGCGCCGCCACCAAGCCAAACTCTGATGTGCGATTAGCCATCTTCCAGTGCTCCTCGTGAAAGGATTAACTTCCATTAGCTTCATCCTCTCTCCCTCGACGCCGTCGGCCGGTCTCCCTTCTGCCCGATGCTCCTCCTTGTAAGCTCACGCAGGTCTCCGCCACTGGCCCAAATCTAGCTAGTGTACTTCCTCTGTGTTGTCGAGGCATCAATGCACAACTCTATGAAGTATGATTCACAGATCCAGTCAACTGGGCATCACCTCGAGGCTAGAGTCCATTTCAACACTCTTTGGTTCACATCAATCGCCTGTGGTAGGTTCTCCTCCCCCGTCCCAGGCTTAGCCGCTACTACAAAATTTCTGGAATCGTCCACCCAAATCCGAATCTCATCCTCCTGAGCTCAAATCCACAGTGGGTCTCCCTACTTTCATGACCGTCGTTGCATCCTGGACAACAAAGAAGGTCTGCCCCGATTGTGACAGCTTCTCCTTGCACACTCTGACCCCCGCAAGGAAGCGCTGCGCCGCTTCACAAACTGCCGTCGCCGCCTATGTGTCGGTCTATCTTGCAGCTGTACTGGCTTCATCTCCAGCGAGCGACACTGCCTGCTATATGCACTTTCTAGCTCTTCACTCCTCCTCACGGAACTTCCTGCATGTTGCACGTCTGCCTCCTGCCTGGTCACCGAGCTCGGACCAGACACTGCTGTGTGGTGGCGAGCACGCTCGTGGAGATGGAGGGCTCACACTCTCAGGGGGGTCAAACAGTTCATCTTGGGAAGTAGTAAACAACCCGTCGACTATCTCCTGCTCCTCTCACCCCACGATCAGTGATCGTGCTCGCATGGACCATCACCCACTCGTTTCAACTCAACAACATAACAGCAAGGTGAGATGATGGGGTTCATTCGATTCTAGCCATCTAAAGGATTAAGAGAGGGCCACACACTTGATCTGCGGCTCCTCAAGTCTGGGTGCGTGCCACTAAAGATTATCTAATCTTTGTCTACTATATTGAAACATTGGCCATAAGAATATTAACCTTATTGCATGTGCACCACAAAGCCAAAGATTTCATCATATCATACCTAAATAGCTCCATCTAGAGATATCGCTACGATTAATAAACGTTGACCGAGGCTTTATTATCATCCAAGCTATATCCCATAAAATCTCAATCTCAAGTTTCCACTACTTGACCAATAAACAACTTAATCCAAAAAGGGAATCAACTTAGGGATCTTAATCTTGGTGTCAACACAACTAATCATCAATATTTTATCAAAGTACTTGGAGTTATCAAGATAAGTCAACATATGAATTCCAATATGCCATTGGACATTTAAGGATTCTGAAAGTCCACTCCATCACATCCTACACACCTTAAAAGATATTTCATCCTCGAAATTAAGCCAGAAAATAGACTTTGTCACAACCACATTCCTTAATGGGAATATAAATCAGGATGTGTACATGACACAACCTAAAGGTTTTGTAGATCTAAAGAATGCCAATAAAGTATGTAAGCTACAAAGGTCAATTTATGGATTGAAGTAAGAATCTTGGAGTTGGAATCTTCGATTTGATGAGGAAGTCAAAGTGTTTGGCTTTATTCAAAATGATGATGAACCTTGTGTGTACAAGAAGGATAGTGGGAGCACGACCAAATGTTTCATATTGTATGTGGATGACATACTATTGATGAGGAATGATGTCATAGACTTAGAGAAGGTAAAGACTTGGCTTGGGAATACTTTCTCAATGAAGGACTTAGGAGAAGCATCCTACATTCTAGGTATTAAGATCTATAGAGATAGATCTAAAAGGCTTCTCAGACTAAGTCAAATCACATACATTGACAAAGTGCTAAAGCAGTTTAGCATGGAGAACTCAAAGAGGGGAAACATCCCCATGCTACATGGAGTCACCATCTCTAGAGCTCAATGTCCCCAATCTTGTGAAGAGAGGGAGCATATGAATGGGATCCCATATGCATCAGCCATCGAATCCAACATGTACACTATGTTGTGCACATGCCTAGATGTCTCATATGCTCTCAGCATGACCAGAGGTACCAGTAATATCCTGGGGATGCTCACTAGACAGTCGTAAAGAACATCCTCAAGTACCTGCGAAGGACTAAGGAACAATTCCTTATATACAGAGGTGAGGAAGAACTGGTAGTAAGGGGTTACACCGATGCAAGCTTTCAAGCCGACAAAGATGATTAAAGATCACAATTAGGATTTGTATTTTGCCTAAACAATGGAGCTGTGAGATGGAAGAGTTCCAAACAAGAAACAGTTGCTGATTCTACTACAGAGGATGAGTATATTACTGCTTCACATGCAGCAAAGGAGGCTGTGTGGATCAAGAAGTTCATCACTAAACTTGGTGTAGTTCCCAGTAGCTGTGATGCAATTGAGCTTTATTGTGACAATAATGGAGCTATTGCTCAAGCTAAGGATCCCAAATCACATCAATGGTCCAAGCACATATTACGGTGCTTCCATCTCATACAAGAGATCGTACAGTGAGGAGATGTGAAGATTTGTAAAGTACCAACTGAAGACAACATAGCTGATCCACTAACTAAGACCCTTTCTCAACAGAAGCATGATGGTCATGCTAGGTCACAAGGATTGAGGTTCCTAGGTGACTGGCTCTAAGTGCAAGTGGGAGTTTGTTGGTATGTATGCCCATAGAGCAAGTCATGTGATGATTGTAATGGGATACTTTGTAAATGATTTGAATAATAATAAAGGCAATTTCCAATCTATATGTTTTAACTATTTCTGAGATGATATTGTAACATGATAGATGTCTAAAGAATTGTTTTACTTGATGATGTATGCTTTTGGGTTGAGGACCTAAACGATGATATCATACGGATGTTAAGAGTATACTTTCTTGTTCAGTCCCTAGTCGGTTGTTATTGTGGAAATAACAATAGACATCAATAACACTAAAGACTAGATTGTGTGTTGGTTGATGACATAATCTCATTAGTGATGATATAGTGATATCAAACCAAGCACACAGGCACTTGTTAGAGAACAAGTGTACCAGACAGACCCACCATGAGAGTGACACATGGAACCATGATTTGGTAGTCACAGTCAGCTCTCACAATGATGGTGGTGAGTGTGATTCTTCGACCTGAAATCTCTACACTCAACACATGTCATTGGGTACACTTTGACATCATCAAACACAGTCCTGAAACATGGGTTGTTATAAAGGTGAAGATTGGGTGAATTTCACACATGGGGCTTTTGAGGTGTGAGTGATAGATATGGGATTTGCCCCTCTTAAGGGAATTTGATGTCCATGGCCACTTGATGAGTAGGATTGAGAAAGGCATGCACATGCATGTGTAAATCCATATGTGATATTGATGTCACACACATCTCACCCAGTCTACTCTGAGATCAAGGAAATGGATGAACGTTGAAAGGATGAATGTAGTGTGCCTTGAGTTCATTTAGGACATTAGTGACAAAGGAATTATACATTCACTATAACACCATTCATGCATTGTAGGATTGAAAGTTGTTCTCCAACTTTTTATTTCACTTGGGTAGCATTGATGTGTGACTAGGCACCGTTCTTTGCTTGTGAAGTCATAAGTGTTATGGACTTTCACTACCAATGTGAAATGGACCTACAGGGTCACACACACTAGTACATGTTCTTGGAAAAGGAGTTTCTCCATAAATCTTGTTTCGATTGATTACTAAAGGAGTTTAGTAGTTCAATTAAACACCCAATCGATTGATAGCTCAAAATCATAGTGTTCAAGGTGTTGGATCAGATGATTAGAGTATCAGATTGATTGAAACTACAATTGACTGATCTACTACTCCAACCGATTGGCTCATAGAGATGAACCGATCGGCTCAGGCTGGTGAGCTGACCGGCTCAGGTCAATGAACCGATCGATTCACATTGTCGAACTGGTCGGGTGACCAACTGAGTTTGCTTCACTTGTTCAAATTTGATTTGGACAAGGAATAATAGTTGATTAGTTGGAAACAAACATGGAAAGTCAATTTGAGTTGGACCAAGACCACGAACTGATCGGCTCATGCTTGAATCGATCGGTTCAAGGGCCCAGACAATCGGTTCAGGGCTGAACCGATCGGTTCAATTGGCAAAGTTTGTCAGATTTTGTGGAAAATATCGAACCCTTCTACTCCTGCTTTAATCCCGCATTTCCTGGGGTAGAGAACCATGTCCCATGACCCTCCTATATATATAACGGTATTGGGGGCTTCAAAAGAAGTACAACTCATAGAACACCAGTTGCTCTACAAAGTTGTCATTCTCTTTGGTTGTGGTAACCAGGAGAGCCCGAGAAAGTTCCACCTAACAAGGGAGGCACAACAAGGGAAAGACAACTGCAAAAAGGCGACTGGTGGCAGGATAGTGTGTCGGTGACTAGTACGCCGACAGGAGGGTATGACTCCTTCTGATGCCTTGTGGGATAAGGCAATCAAAGTTCCAGGTGGTCCGTGTGGACTACTACAGAGGTGGGAGACTTTTGTCGCTTAGAGGACAGTTGTCAATCCTGACAGTCCTGGTGAGACCAAGAATTGCACAAACACCGTCCAAGACCAGAGGTGAAGACCAAGCAATCCGTGAGGTAAAGTCACCGAGCAAGCCCCGAGACAAGGTATGTCTCTACAAACCATCCTTCCTATTGTATAGACATTGATGCGATTCCTTTATACTAGGTTTAAGGAGAATTTTTGTTTGTTTTCCCCTTCCTTCTCTGATCTCCCTAAAACCCAACAAAATGTAAGGTAGTTTATATGATTATAATCATGTGGTACAAGTTTTATGAAGTCTAGAGGTTGCTACAAGGAGTTATAAGCATTTAATAATGATGAGATATATGGCATATTAATGAAAATGAAGCCAAGTGTTAAATCAATTCAATATCATGCTCTTTGTTATGTGTTAGCTATGTGACCACACCCGACACCACAACCTCGACCCTTGGGTAGGAGGTAACCATGGATCATTGCTAAAGTAAGGAGTTTGGATGTGAGATCAATGGGTTGCAAGTTATCTCCTAGCATGCAGTTGGATTATAATAATAAGCAAGTAGTTCCACGATCTCTCCACCTATGCATAATGTGGTCATGGGTGAGGCACGTATCGAAGCATTCAGTTGCTTCAGGGAGGTTATTAGATAGTAGTAGACCCCTCTCACGGCTCCTTTAGCCTGCCAAGTGATGATATCTAGTTTCCCCAACCTTGTCTCTCCACCGCAACTGCTGAAGATCATGACACTTGAGAACGCAGGCCGGCTTCAAGGAGGAGCCACGAGCGGGAAAGTTGAGGGTCCATTGGCTATCTGTCATCATAAGGTAATGATGAGGAGGAGGGTATCATAGATGATCCCTAGCCAGAGATCAAATCTCACGGTGGTGGATCACGCCCAGAAGAACATGCCCTAGAGGAAAACCCAACGACGGCAGACTCACAGAGGGCGCCGAACGTGAGAAAAGGACTTCGTGTCTTGTACAGTGGAAGCACGGTGGCGCCTAAGAGTAGGTGGTGGTGATCCTACACAGGAGGCATCCTGGAGGTGTGGTCAAAATTCCAAGCAACCATAAGAGGTAGGGTGATGGCGGCGAGCTCATTGGAGTCAGAAGGAGCACACAAGGGTGTTGCATAGTCACCAGTTCATCACCGGAGATC
Source organism: Alisma plantago-aquatica (assembly GCA_963693085.1). Classification (NCBI taxonomy): domain Eukaryota; kingdom Viridiplantae; phylum Streptophyta; class Magnoliopsida; order Alismatales; family Alismataceae; genus Alisma; species Alisma plantago-aquatica. Next base: position 280,025,510 of record OY856413.1, on the reverse strand, counting down.
AGAGCAAGCCCTTCACGGCGGCAATGGATAGGTAGACCAGGAAGCATGGAGTACATGGAGTTTTCCTACACTATCACTCTAATCTATAGAGATCTGAGGCTGAGTCCTCCTCGTGGCCCAACCTTGCGGCAACTTCGTGAGTAGGTCACGGAACCAGAAGATCGTAGAGCGATCGAGAGCGGGTGTGGGTCAACGTGAAGGTGTTTTTGAAACTGCACAGGGGTGGTAGATTTGAGGGATGCATCTTCATCTCTGAGCTTTGTTGTTTGCTCACTGGAGATTCTTACACCGGTGGTGGCTTGGGCGGAAGAACACCCATGCACGCAGGCACAACGCTGCGCTGGGTTTGCGTGGATCATGAGAAGGAGAAAGGAGCGAACCAAATCCAAGCCAGACCAGGCCAGACCATCGAACCACTAATCCCTAGCCTGAATCGATGGGTCACTGGCCAAAGAAGGGCAGCGCCCCTTGCAGGACACGTGGCTGCCTTAGATTGGTCGATTGATGTAATATCTCAGAAAAGTTCAGATCTTTGATAATTCATAGCAATTAGCTCAGTGATCAGAAAAATACATATAATATACAAAAATTCTCAGAAAAATGTGTAGAACAATATGAAAGTGTAATATCAATCTTTTGATGCACTAATAACATTGATATCATGTAAGATGTGTAATGTTTATTTAATGGATAATAGATACCAAACAATGGTCTAAAATGTTGATAAAATGTCAGTAGATCCATATGCATGTTTATAATCCATTTAAGGTCAGTCATTATGATGTTCATGCACGAAATCATGTAATTTGCTTCATATGGCTAATTAGGGCTAATAACCCTAATGAATATGCAATAAATACATACATGCTCAATAATTGATGAAAGTTTACAAAGTAGCTAATATCAGTATATGGAACCTCAATTTTAATTATGAGATCATGATTATGCATACAATCCATGTTATATGAAGATGACTGTAATGACCCCGCCTCCCGGTAACCCCCAATTAAGGGAGACCCGAAGGTCAGAGCCATTATTCAATTAACATGATCAAAGGTTCGACAAATAATCAATAATAATTATGAAATTCTACTAACTAAACTGGAATTGGGTATAAAATTAAAACTTTACTTACCTCTGAAAAACTTTGGAAATCTATCTATCTAGAGCTTGAATTAATCTATCTAATCCTCCTTGCACTTTATTTCTTAATTTCACAATGTGTCACTTTACTATTTGTGCTTTTTAGGGTTACACCTAAAACGCCGACAAACAAAACGTCAGTCAGTATATCGAAATATACTGGTAGGTGGGGACATCCAAAATTTCACAGATATGGCTAATAATTTAATAATCACAATCAAATTATTTAACAAGACAATTTACATTTTAAATGTGTCATTCTCCACCGCTTTTGCCCTAACCCTGGCATACCCCTCTAGGGTTTCTCTTTTGCCATTGACATAAGGCCACCTTCTCAATCCTGAGCTTGGTGCCTGGGAGTCACCTCTCATGGTTCTCCATAGTCATGCATCATAGACCAACTTCCCATTCCCGAGCTTGGTGTCTGGGGTCACCTCTCTTGGTGTCCATGGGTCTACCCTCTTGGGCCTGACCTTTATGGAATCTTCCATCAGGGTGGCATGTAGGTGCGAGAATACACACTTATTTATAATTGTGATAACCATAGTGAGTTTATAATTTTGCAAGTATGAACATCCAACTGTTTAGATTACATTCAATACGAGGTAACATTCGGAAAACCCTTGGTAAACTAAGGCAATTAACCATAATTAACCACATACATGTCAAGTTGATGTGAGATAGAAATAGTCCAACCAATCAATCGGCAAGCAAGCATTCAATAAGATCCTGAAACAATTATACAATTTCCTTTTATTACTCATGTCATTAAGATCTATTAAATCTAGCTCGCTTCCTAGGGTTTCTAGTCCACTTTTAGGGTTTCCATTGCAATTAGGGTTTCCCTTCATCTTTTACTATATTAAACTCTAATTTAACGCAATTGATCACAAACCCTAATTATCTCAACATCTAAACCTTAGTTTCGGATTTAAGGCATAATTAACCATTATATAAGTCCATTAAGCCTCTTTTCATTAAAGCTACCATTTTTATCCTCTTTAACCCATGACAAAGTCATTATGCTCGTTTATCATCAATTTGTAGTTCATTATGCTCTAATACTCATATGAACGTTATTTATTATTAATTCTACCTTGATTCATTCAAAAACCCTAATTTCTATATTAAGGTTATTTATCCACAAATTAGGAACTCTAATGCTCGAAATATCTTAGAATCATTATATCTTATCTTTATTCACTACTTTGAATAATTAAAGCCATTAAGAGTCGTTTTTACCAACATTAGGGTTTCAAGGCCCATTAAAGCATATTTATGCATATGAACTCTCAATTAAACTAATTACGTGCAAAGCTCATACTTTTTGTTCCTAATGTTCCTTTTTTATCATTAACAAACTATAATCAACCTTAATCATCAATTAAACCCTACTAATCACGTTAATCATATCAAAATAGGGTTTCTTAATCATCATTACATTAAAGTTAATAACTTGCATTACTTTTCAAATTGAAATCAGAATCAAGCTTCAATTATATTTTTATTGCATTCCTTGAGTTCTCCTGATCAAAATTCATGTATAATGTGCATCTATACAAGCTACTGTTAATTAGTTATGAATTTAGCAAAATTCACTTACTCTAGCAAATCGGAGGGCGCCACGTGATTGTTTCCATGCAACATTGCTAAATAGGAAACATTTCGAATTTACAACTTTGCCCCCACGTAAGTTGGTTGTTTCTTCAGCCTGTGGAGGGCATAACGGTCCAACGACATCTACCCTTCTTCAACCTCGAGCAGGTTGATTTGTAGCTACCCTAGCCGCTGAGCTGCTGCCTTTTGCAGTCTGCCCTCTCCTCCATAGAGCCAGGAAGACCCATCCTCAGTCCTCCTTCAGTCGCCTAAGTGCTTTGGATAGGGAATGGACAAACAAAGCAAGGTTCTACAGACTCTCGTCCCCCTCTTTCCAAATGATGGCGGTAATGGGAATTAATGAGCTTCTTCTCCAAAAGGACTAGGGAATAATTGGCGTTGCACCACGAGGGCTTTACCCCTCTATATAGGGTGAGGATCCACGCCCTAAGACTATCATCTATGGGTCAACTAATTATTTTTCCAATAGGAATAAAATTCTTTTATGGAGAAGAAATTCTTTTCTCTCCTATTTACCTTCTTGATATTCTTCATTGCATGGATAATTAGAAATACGAAAATTCCCTCTCTTAATCTCTTTATTCATGCCTTTAAATTTATTGGCCACGAAAATATATTTTCCTTGAGTAGAAAATACTTTCTTCTTAACAAAACCACATAACTCATTAATTATGTATTCCCATTATCTCTTTATTTTGCAATTTTGGTATTTTCTCTTTCTTTCCTCTTTATTGGGACTCCTTGGATCCCAAGAAACTCTATTATTTCGAAATCCTTTTTATTGGATACTCATTATCCTTCTAGATTCATCTAAATGCATTATTTCTCATAATCATGTTTATTTCTTATTAAAATATCTCTTTTTGAGAATTTCTCTTTTATTTTCCTCATTGGTATTCCTTTTATCATTAGGAATCCTTGGGATACGAAATTCCACTCAGGATAATTCAATTGTACCTCTTTTTACTTATTTTCCACATTTTATCATTGTTTTCAATTTCATTCTTAATAAAGAAATACTTAATTGATCTTTCTTTTCTTTTTGCATTATTTTTGCAACTTTGGACTCCTTGGGACCCAAGGAACCCATGTGGAACGAAATCCACCTTTGGATTAAGTTCTTTTGCCTTCTAGAGGTTTCCACACCTTTCTTTTCTCAAAAACTCAATTATTTATTTGCTAATTGAATTTCCTTTTTATTGGGCCCACTAGCCAATAAAGCCCACAACACAATCATCAAGGATACTGTAAACAAAATCCATTTATTCAAAACAAATTATATCATTATTCATTCCAATATATTTAATATGAGAAATTACATTTCTCACCAAAGAACCCAAAAGCTGGGGTTGTAACAATGACCCTTAATACATGTTATGAAATCCTAATTTAGGATAATAATGTAACCTAGGGTTAATATGTGCAAAAAAAGGATATGGAACATAATGATCAGATAATGAAACATAATCTGGAAAATGACATCAGTAAGACAAATCTAAGATAAGAATGCAAGTAATGATGCACATATCCTAATGAGATAAGGCAAACCCTAAAATAGACATAACTAGAGTTATGATGATGATAATCTAATGATAGTATATGTAATCTTATCTTAATCAGGGTTGACCAAGGTTAGAGTTGACTTGAGGAATATGTGATGATTAGGATATCTTGATCAAGGTACACCATCACCTCTTGCTTGGCTTATTATACATTATGATTGTGTTATATGGTAGTAAAGACTTGGCATATGGTATTGATTTAAATGATTGTCTTGTATGATATGTTTCTTGAATTTCCATACTTATTTCTATGAACACATGAAACATAAAATATCTGATCCATCATATGATAGCACTAAACGCTTTGGTAGTACAGTTCATTAGAGTGATCACAAACTCCTAGGGGGTAGATCACATGTACAATGATCACAAACTCCTCAGGAGTAGATCATAAGGCCTAAAAACATCAAAGCCCTAGGAGCATATGTACGAGATAAAGGATGGAAATAAGCTTAAAATATGTGTTCTCTTTTGTTAATGAACATCTTTGTGCAAGTATATGCTTTTTCTTATATTTCTTTATAACTGCCAAGTATTAGTTTTATCTTATTGCCAAGATATGATGAGAGGTATATAAAGACACGTAGGCATACTCAATACAATATTCTTGAATATTGTGCTTACGTGTACCACACGTAATATTTTGTTTAGATTGTGGTTATGCTCTTAAAGAACCAGGATAGTTGAGATTTGTGTAACGAGCTGATGTACAGGTGGACCTGTTGTCTTAAGATCTTGTTGTTTTGTAGTAGTAAATGTATATGTATAGTTTGTTGTTCAATATGTAATATCAAATTTTGTAACAATTCATGTTGTAATCATATGTTGAATGGTGAATATGTGTGTATGGTTTTATTATTGTTCATATAAATGTGCTACTGATTGTTTCCTTTTGACTTCCTCTGATTTTCTTCTTCTTAGCCCTGTGTGGGATGTTTGAATTGGGATTCTCAATGAGGTGAGGATTTCAATTTGGATGTCACACATCAGATTAAGTTTTAGAAAATTTGGGGACGTCACAGGTGGTATCAGAGCATGAATAATAGCAAAGTCTGACATTTGCTCATTAGGCAACTCAAAACTAAAGAACCATGCATGTAATAATCTGTAGGGTTAGATTAGTTGTCTTTTAGAGACTAGATCTGACCTAGCCTCTAGGTTAGCACCTAGATGTCTGAGAACTAGGTCTAGACTGGTGCTTGTTGTATAGCAGGTCCTAAGATGTCATTCTTTTCTTATAGTACAGCGGTATGGGACGTTGCATTATTTAGAAATAACGTACATCAAGGGAAGAGAAATCCTAGACATATAGCGCTCATTGTCTAGGGTAGCTACACTAGTCTACACCATGTTCTCACCCTATTCACTAGTTTTCATGACACTATACTCCGTACTATGTGTGGGGCACTCGTTTTTTGGATTTGGTTTTGGATTCAAATCAGATCAAACTTTGTTAGTTTTCTCTGACGCACGTTTTATCAGAGAAAAACTATATAATATTTTATTATGTATATGTATTACAAAAATGTTTCCCCATACATGTAAGAGTAGGAGGTGGTCATGCAACCTAAGTGGAAGTGAATGACATCAGTCTAGAAGAGAGAGTAGTTCTAGATTAGATGTCTAGAGCCTTGTTGGAATATATGATAGATAGAATAGATGAAATAAGTTTTAATGATATGATGTAAGTCTTATATAGATGACCTAAGATAGTTTATGATGATATATGAATGTCTTTGAGGACTTAAGTCTAGTTTTGAGGATTTGAGATTAGTGTTGATGATGCAAGTAACTAGGCTTTTATGAGATAAGATGTTTTAAGTTAAGGCAAGGATGTGAATCAGCAAGAGCCTCAATCTCCTTTACGAAGGAGGACCTCTAGTGTTAGGACCACTTTTGGGGTTAACTCCAGAGAGAGTGAGACCCATAGGGAGAAGGTCAGGGAACCTAGACTCCATGATATGAGAAATATGAGAATTATGAGATATGTGATATGATGTGTCCTAAACTAGACTACTCCTAAGTGAACGAGTTGAGTTTCTCTATGCGTGATTCCTATAGTCTTGTTGAACCCTAGATGTCCTTGGGAGGACGAAACCCTAGAGATAGAGAGAGGCTGGTTATATGTCCATATGTGAACAAGGAAATATGAGAACCTACCATCTGGGTGAGAGAGAGAGAGTCCCAAGACCCTGGAGGAGGTAAAACTATGCTAGTTTCTATGAAAGCCTCATGCTCAGGTTGGTGGTTTCCGGTGTAGGACTCTAGTGGTGTATATATAGAGAGAGTTTTGAGTAGGCATGTTTCATGGGTAGAGAACTATGAATGGAACGTCATATCATGTTTTTGGCTTGTTCTTATGTGGCCAGAGCTTGTAAGGCTATCTCTATTGCCAATGAGGTAAACCTGAGAACCCTAGACCGAGAGGGAATATAAAGTATGTGCATATGAGATACTCATAGAGTAGAGTGAGCTCAGAGAGACTGAACATGGCACTACCCTCATGATATGGGTTAGGCGAACCTCATTTGAACTAGATGAAGTTTTGATATATGTTTGATTAGCCACTCACATAGGTTTGTTTAGCACAACCTTAAGATTTATATGTCGGGATGTGATCTAATCTCAAGACGTGATATATAGACATGATATGATGGAAACCTAGATATGGTTTAATTGATATCAATGCATAAACGGTTAACCATATATATGAATAATGATGATGATGTGATATCGTTGGTTAATCTAGTTATGAAATCACTAGTAAAGTCTTTGACCTAATGTGAATGTTGAATGAGATCATATTAATGACATATGTCAACAATGTGTTAATCTTAGTGCTTAATAAAGATGAAGAATATGTTTAACAATTAGCACAATATAATGATTGTGACACCTTGATATGATCTAGATGGATAAAGTGGGTTAAATTTAGTTAAGTTCCTCCTAAAAGGAATATGTTAATGATGAACATGTTCTAAGAACTATCTCAATAAAATGTTGATGACACCTTGATGTATGGGTTAACCTTAGTTAACTCCTTTAGAACATGGTAATATGATGTGGGAGCCCTAATGCATGGGAAAAGATAAAGATGCAACCTTAACATATGCGATATGTCATGACTTAACCAGCGTTCCTAAACCCTTGTTTGATCCTTCTATGAGGTGATGTTTCACCCTAGATGCGTTAGAAACCATCATAGGAGTGGTACATATATGTCCTAGACATGATCTTTATAAGATGTTACACCTAAGTGGTGCTCCATGCATACGAAGGCCTTTTGACATTTCCTTGGAATCATAGAATGGTTTAAATTTTGAGGGCAAAATTTCTTATAAGATGTATATGATGTGATTGACTGGATTTTTGTCTAATTTCGAGGATGAAATTTCCAATAAGGTGTGTAGGATGTGATAGACTGAACTTTTGGAATCTCTAAATATTTAATGATATAAATAAACTCAGGTGTTTGATTTATATTGTAAGTTACCTTGAGTGGTCAATATAATAGTTTGGCACCAAAGTTAAATGTAAGGTAGTTCATATGATGATAATCATGTGGTACAATTCTGATGAAGTCTAGAGGTTGCTACAAGGAGTTATAAGCATTTAATAATGATGAGATATATGTCATATTAATGAAAATGAAGCCAAGTCTTAAATCAATTCAATATTACGCTCTTTGTTATGTGCTAGCTATGTAAGCACACCCAACACCACAACCTTGACCCTTGGGGAGGAGGTAACCACGGATCAGTGCTAAAGTAAGACGTTTGGATGTGAGATTGATGGGTTGCAAGTTATCTCCTAGCATGCAGTTGGATTATAATAGTAAGTAAGTAGTTCAACGATCTCTCCACCTACGCATAATGTGGTCGTGGGTGAGGCACATCTCGAAGCATTCATTTTCTTCAGGGAGGTTAGTAGATAGTAGTAGACCCCTCTCACGACTCCTTTAGCCTGCCAAGTGACGAGATCTAGTTTCCCCAACCATGTCTCTCCACCACAACTACTGAAAATCACGACAATGGAGAATGTAGGTCGGCTTCAAGTAGGAGCCACAAGCGGGAAAGATGAGGGTTCGTTGGCTATCTGTCGTCAGAAGGTTATGACGAGGAGTAGCATCTCGTAGATGATCCATGGCCTGAGATCAAGTCTCACGGTAGTGGCTCGCGCCCAGAAGAACAGACCTTGGAGGAAAACACAACAACGGCGGACTCATAGAGGGCTTCGAACGTGAGAAGAGGACGTCATGTCTTGCACAGTGGAAGCGCAGTGGCGCCTGAGAGTAGGCGGCATCTGGGAGGTGTGTCCAATCTTCCAAGCAACCGTAAGACGTAGGGTGATGGCGGCGAGCTCATTGGAGTTAGAAGGAGCAAGCCCTTCACGGCGGCAATGGGTAGGCAAATAAGGAAGCGTGGAGTACATGGAGTTTTCCTATGCTATAACTCCAATGTATAGAGATCTGAGGCCTTATCAGAGGCTGAGTCCTCGTCGTGGCCCAGCCTTGCGGCGGCTCTGTGAGTTGGTCACGAAACCAGAAGATCTTAGTGTGATCGAGAGCGGGCGCGGGTCAATGCGAAGGTGTTTTTGAAACTGCACAGGGGTGGCAGATTTGAGGGATGTGTCTTCATCTCTGAGCTTTACTATTTGCTCATTGGATATGCTTGCGCCGGCGGCGGCTTGGGCGGAAGAACACCCACACACGCAGGCACAGCACTGCACTAGGTTTGCGTGGATCGTGAGAAGGAGAAAGGAGCGAACAAAATCCAAGCCAGACCAGGTCCAGACCGTTGAACCGCCAATCCCTAGCCTGAACCGCTGGGTCACTGGCCAAAGAAAGGCAACGTCCCTTGTAGGACATGTGGTCGCCTCGGATTGGCTGATTGACGTAATGTCTCAGAAAAGTTCAGATCTTCGATAATTCATAGTAATTAGCTCGATGATCAGAAAAATACATATAATATATCAAAATTCTCAGAAAATGTGTAGAACAATATGAAAGTGTAATATCAGGCTTTTGACGCATGAACAACAGTGATATCATGTAAGATGTGTAATGCTTGTTTAATGGATAATTAATACCAAAAAATTGTCTAAAATGGTGATAAAATGTCAGTAGATCCATATGCATGTTTATAATCCATTTAAGGTCAGTGATTATGATTTTCATACACAAAATCATGTGATTTCCTCCAAATGGCTAATTAGGTCTAATAACCCTAATTAATATGCAATAAATACATACATGCTCAATAATTGATGAATGTTTTTAGAGTGGCTAATATCAGTATATGGAACCTCAGTTTTAATTATGAGATTATGATTCTACATAAAATCCATGTTATATGAAGATGACCCTTAATACATGTTATGAAATCCTAATTTAGGTTAATGATGTAACCTAGGGTTAATATGTGCACAAAAAGGATATGGAACATAATGATCAGATAATGAACCATAATCTGGAAAACGACATCAGTAAGACAAATCTAAGATAAGAATGCAAGTAATGATGCACATATCCTAATGAGATAAGGTAAACCCTAAAATAGACATAACTAGGGTTATGATGATGAGAATCTGATGATAGTATATGTAATCTTATCTTAATCAGGGTTGACCAAGGTTAGAGTTGACTTGAGGAATATGTGATGATTAGGATATCTTGATCAAGGTATGCCATTACCTCTTGCTTGGCTTATAATCAAACCATGTGATGTGTTTTAATAACAAGGATGATCTTATGTTTCAAGTTTGGTCTAGTTTGAATGATGTTTGAGCTAGTTATGCCTTCATGTGGTTGTTTCACAGCAAATTGCAATTTATCCCTCTTTATGATTTTTCTTGCAATTTGTCATAGCTTGATTTTCCTCAAATGTTTTGACTTCATGTTGGAGATATTAGTACCTTGGGTCACCTTGTCACACCTTGGTTTGAAGTGGTGACTTTTCATGTTGAGAATTAGGGATTGCTTGGATGCCCTAAGTGGATGGTTGACCTTGATGGGTGTATTGTAAGACCCCTGAACATGTTTCAAGTTTTGAACATACTTAATTACCATAATTGTGTGCATAAAACTTAATCAAACCATTTGTAGTGATTTGATAACATGTGACAAGCTTGAGTTTCAAATTTGGTCCAGTGTGGACACTATTTGTGCAATTTATGAAATTTTGAGCACATTTTGGACTTTTAGCAATTTTCACACATTTGAGGTTTTACTTGAAATTTGTTACATGATTTATGTTCCTTATATTCTTACATATCATTCTTGTGCTTGTTGAGCCATGGGGTGCTTTGTTGCACCTTGGTTTGGTGGAGATACCTTTCTAGAGTTGAGTTAGGGGTTACCCCCTCATGGATGAGATACCTTTGAGGTCATAGATCAATAATACTCTGAATTGGTTGGGGCCTTATGGTTATCCTGGTTAAATGAAAACCATTGGTGATCCTTGGAGGTGGTAGGTCGATGGTTTTCTTGCTAGGGTTCACATGGACTAATGGTTCACTTAAAGAAGGTGAACAAATGATGGTTCATCACTTAAGTGACTAGGGTTCCAAAGGAATCAATGGTTACCATGCTTGGAGACTAATGGTTTTTCTAGATAGCCACCAACCAATGTATAAGAAGGTTAGAATAATCGGTGTAGCTTCTGTTTGCATGGCCATGGAAGCTCTTGGCCATGGACACATAGAGAGCTTCTAGGACACCTCAAGATTCTCTTTTCCCTTATCCATAAACTTTATATACCTGTCCTTTAGCTCAAAAACGAAACCTTTGGTTCCTTATATCTCCTTCCATGTCTAGATGCTTGTATTCCCCTATTTGGTGGTGAACAGAGTGCCAAAGTAGAAGAATATATAGGACCTTCTTGTTAGAGTATCTAGGGTTCAGATCTACCCTCAACTAAGGTTTATGAAGCTTCCTTTGGGTGATCTTCACCTAATCTAGTAAGTTTCTCCTTCTCTCCTTCATTTCTCTATCTATTCCTCTTCCACCTACCTTGTTCTTGGACGTAACTATGGTTTTCCATGGTAAATCTTGATCCATTTCTCAAAAACTCATCTTTCTTGCTCCTTATGCCTAGGGTTTGCTTCCCTTGTGGAGAAGAAGCTACTTGGCTGAGTTCAAAGCTTAATTAGGGGTTCCTACCTTCTTTTCTCAAGTTTTCTTATTTCTTGGAATCTGATTTTCTTCTTAAAGGAGAGTTTCATAACCCTCTTCTCATTTATTTCTTACTACAAGCTTTCTTGCTCAAGTTCTTGTTCTAAAACATAGATCTAAGCATATAGAAGATACCTTTATCTAAGATTTTGGATTTAATGTTGTTCTTTGATTTATTTCTAACTCTAGATGAACCTAAAACCATGTTCACAACCTTCTAGAGGTAGAGGATGATGTGATTCTTGCTTACATGTCAATCGATGGTGCTTAATACTGAACTGATGGCTTATACTTAGGTTATAAGGTTGTTTTCTTCTTTATGTCACAAATGATGGATGCACTTATACAATAGCTAATGGATTTGTCTTTATGAAAATCGATGGTGACAACCAATGGTGACCATTGATGGTGTTAATCGATGGTCACACCTTAGGTCAGTTTGGACTCATTTAAATGACCAACAATCGATGATTTAGTGCCCTAAAGGTGGCATCAACTGATGGTAGAAGTAGCTCAACGTCCAATGGTGTTAAACGATGGTAGTTCAAACTATACCAATCGATAGATACATAAAGTGTCACAATCAATGGTGGTCAGGGGTACCACAACCTATAACGCTTGGGTCCACTGCCCAAGGCTCTAGTAGAGTTTCATGAATGATGACTGGCCCCACAGACCACCACTAGCCTTAAATGTGTGCTTTGTCCGCACTCACACACAAGACCAGAGCAACATCCTAACTAGTCACTCATCCTATTACTAATCCAAGTTGAGCATGCTCAACTATGAAGTTCATTGGTGATGGGTTCCCTAAAAAGGAGGTGCACCTTGGTGATATGGGTCGTCGAATTGAGTGACCCCTAACTTTGCTTAAATGGTTGAACATGGTTAATTACTATAATTAAATTCTTATAACCCTAATATAACCTTGTGATATGCTTTGGAATCATAAAAAAAGCTTAAGTTTCAAATTTGGTCCAATTTGGACACTGTTTGTGCAAGTTATGTAATTTTATGCACATTTTGGACTTTTATGCAATTTATCAAATTGAGAGGTTTTCTTTGCAAATTTTCAGTTTCATTATGGTCCTTGAATGTTCTCTTATCGTTACTGATCTTTTTGATGCTTGGGTTGCTCATTTGTACCTTGGTATGGAGGTGTTTTCTTCAAGGGTATTTTAGGGTTTACCCCATTATGGATGAGCTACCTTTCGGAGTTATCAACCAATGTTTTATTTATTTGGCTTGAGAATTCAACAAATAGTGCCTAATTAGGTCTCCATGATTTGTGGGGCATCTTCTTGTAAGGTTTCTTGTATATCTTAGTAGTTTAAGGCCATGGACACATGGGGAAGCTACTTGTACACCTCATGCTTGCTTCCATCCTTATCCATGGGCTATATCTACATCTTCCTTGCCCAAGTACAAAACATTTTCTTGATTTCTCTTTCCTGTAACCTAGATCAATGACTTCACTTTGTTTTTATATAGAACCAAGTGCTCTAAGGTAGAAGACGACCTCTTTTTGGAGAAGAAGGTCTCCTAGAGCTCCATCTAGTCGTATCTAGGATTTCCGAGGTCATCTTCTAGGGATTTTTACCTAGGAAAGTTGTTTTTTTTCTTCTTTTTCCATTTTTCTTTCTCTTCTCCTTCCTTATACCTTTATCCAGGTCATAACTCTTCTATTCCATGGTAAAAGTTGCTTTATAACTCAAGATTTCTAACTTTCTTGGTTCTTCTTCTAGGTTTTGATTCCTTGTGAAGAAGGGTGCCTACTTGGATGAGATCATAACTTCTTCTTGGTTTTTCTACCTTCTTGACTCAAGTTTGTTTCTGCTAGAAGTCTTTTCTTCTCAGTAGAGGTGACTTTTATAACCCTCTTTACTTATATTGTTTACTATAAGCTTGTTAGCTCATGTTCTTGCTTAAAAATTGTGATTTAAGTATTAAGAAGCTATGCTTGTTTGGGATTTTGATTTTTATGGTGTTTCCTATTTTGTTTCCAGTTATAGATGAACATGAAATCATGTGCACATTCTTACTAAGGAAGGAGGTGACTTAGTTCATGTTGGTATCACCACCTATGGTGCTAAGCACCTATCAACTGATGGTCTACATTAGGGTTTCTAGGTTGTTTTCATCTCTAAACACATGACCCGAGGGTGTGGTCTTCATGACAACTAAAGGTCGTGACCAAGGGTGATGAACGATGGTGTGAAATGATAGTTACACCTTAGGTCAATGTTAGGCTTTCTTCGAATCTCAATGAGCAATGGTTTTATTCTCTATTGATGTTATCAATAAATGATGACATTAGCTTAATATCCAATGGTGTTAAATGAATATAGTGTTAATCCTATCAATCGATGGTGACCAAAGATGTCACAACTGATGGTAGATCAGGTCACAACAACTAATGGTGAGTCAAGGCTTTAGATATAGCTTCAATTAAGCCCTGAACCAATAGTTTCTTGGGTTAAATGATTCAGGGTTAGACTTATACTCTAAATGATGGTTTTAAAATATGAACCTGATCCAATGGTTAGGATCTAACACTTACTCATCTAATAGTTTCAATAAATGGACTTGATCCAATGGTTGATATTAAATGCTTCAACATCCAATGGTTTGTATTTAATCCTATAGTATTACATGTGAGTTCTAACAATCTAAATTTTATGGTTTCCTTCATGTGATCAATTTAAGGATCTTGATGGTTGATATGAGGGCTTGGTTAAAATGTACAACCAATGAGGGATTTAACCCCACAACCTAGAGTGTTTACGTTGTTAAATAAGGGATGTTTAGGGTTTAATAGTGACTCTTTCTAGGTCACAACTCTATGGATTTACATATGGATTGTTAAGATGTCTACTTATGTAAATAACAAATGATTTTACCTTTTCAACATCCAATGGTTCTAGATGATGTTATGGTATGGTGATATGGGTTGAATGATGATGGAAACCATGGATTTTTGCCTTTAATAAGGTAGTCTTACCTTTACCCTCATATGAATAGAATGGATCATGACCATATCATGTTTACATGTAACCCTAATGGGATATATCTTATTATTCTTAATCCTAATGAACTCAGATGATGATGGGTAACTATTATCAACCTTCTACAGTGGAATAATACAACAATGGAGGCTCTCTTATTTTTGTGGAACGTTAGTATACTATGATCCGATGGTAACATCCTGAGATATGCATGAATCCGTACTTGAGAATGGTATGGAATGATTTGACTATGTTGTGTCTTATGCATCTGAGATTTATATAGGGATGCTTGAGGTTAAGGTTTTTGAATGAATGTTGAACTATAACTTTAAGTAACCTACCTTGCTAAACCTAACCCTAATTCAAGTAGAGAATGATGTCTAATGATGTTATCCTTTCTTGAATGATTAATATAATGATGTAATATCCTTCCTAAAGTTTGATTTAACTCTAATGTGTTGACTGGTGGTCACCATAGCTTCATGATCTATGCTTTCTTATGATAAACTTGTGCACTATATGTGTGATGATGTCCAATCATACCTAGCTTACTTATATGTTAATGTAATAAAGGAAATCTCTTAATTGTTAAGATAACCCTGCAATGTTGTCATGTAAACTCTTTTATTTATTTATTGCAACATCATGTTGAGCATGTGTATCACATGAGTGGTGATGTTTGTTGAGCCTTATTATAATACATGGAAAAATAGTGATGAACTTGCAAGGAATGATATGATGGTCTTAATGACCTTTGGGCATGGTTGAACCCTGGATGAAGTATAATCCTCTAAAGTTGATAAGGGTTGATACCCTATGATATTTTTCTACAAATTTATATCTTATGATAGTATGATGACAAGTGTGTTTTCATGAATGGCAAGTGAATAGAATCATGTGATGATGAGATGAGGAAAAATATGTCTTATACATTTTATATCTTCTGAAATTGTTATATAGAAATGTTTGTTAGAGATGAATTAGGGTTTGTATGTCCACTTGTATGATGCATCCTTAATTCACCCAATTGGCTCAAGTGAAATTCTAATCATGTAGTGCCCTATTCCATAGTACCATATGTGTGTCAGAACTTGCCAGATAGTGAACGAGTATTTCTAAGGGAAACTCGGAGTGTTATTGTTGAGTATGTGGGGTGCTTGTCATCCTGAATCCAAGTGTTTAGGGAGGATGACTATGATCATACCTAGACCTTAGTTTGAGAATGCTTGTAGTCGTGTCTCGGTGATTACATATATGTGATTAGATTAGTGGACAACTGTGACGTCCCCAGATTTTCTAAAACTTAATCTGATGTGCGATGTCCAAATTGAAACCCTCACCTCAGTGAGCATTCCAATTTAAACATGCCACACTAGGCTAAGAAGAAGAAAATCAGAGGAAGTCATAAGGTAACAATCAGTAGTACATGCACATGAACAATAAACAAACCACAACACATGTTCACCATTCAACATATAATTACAACATGAATTGTTACAACATTTGATATTACATATTGAACAGCAAACTTATACATATACATGTACTACATCTAAACTACAGGATCTTAAGACAACAGGTCCACCTGTACATCAGCTCGCTACACAACTCTCAACATCCTGGATCTTCAAGAGCATAACCACAACCTAAACAAAAGATTACATGCGGTACACGTCAGCACAATATTTCATGAATATTGTACTGAGTACGCCTACGTGTCTTTTTATATACCTCTCAACATATCTTGGCAATAAGATAAAACTAATACTTGGCAGTAACAGAAGAATATAAGAAAAACATATACTTGCACAAGGATATTCATTAACAAAAGAGAACACATATTTTTAGCACATTTTCCATTATATATCAAGGCCTTTATGATCACTACCAAAGAGTTAGATCATTTGTACAAGGTGACCACTACCAAAGAGTTAGGTCAGACCACTACCAAAGAGTTAGGTCACTTCCAAGCACACTACCAAAGAGTTAGTGCTTTCATATAATGGAACAGATATATTATGTTTGATGTGTTCATAGCAATAAGTATGGAAAATCATGCAACATATCATACCAGAACAATCATTTCAATCAATACCATATGCCAAGTATTTTACTACTCATATAACACAAGCATATTGTATAATAAGCCAAGCAAGAGGTAATGGCGTACCTTCCAAAGAGATAATCTAATCATCATATCCTCATGTCAACTATGTATCCCAGGTCAATCCTGATTAAGACAAGATCACATACGATCATCAGGTTCACATCACCTACATCTCATATAAACCCTAATTGTGTCCATTAGAGTTTCACTTATCTCATTATGGTATTCTCATGATTACTTGTATTATCTTCTTATAATTATCTCACTGATATCATTTTCCAGATTACATCTCATTATCAAAGTTCATCATCTGAACATTAGGTTCCATATATTTTTGTGTGTCCATTAATCATATCTTATATGCATTATACATATTAGGGTTACAACCCATGTATTAAGGTCAACTTCATATGACATGGGGTTCGTGTATATAACTGGTATCAGATTTCTATATTATATTCCAGTTACAGATATGAGGGTTTTCTGTAAATCTCATTATTTATTGAGCATGCATGTATTAATTGCATCATCTTTAGTGTTATTCGCCCAAATTAACCATATTAAGAAAATTACATAATTTCATGCATCAACATTGTAATTACTGACATCAGATGGATTATAAACAGGATTTATGACCTACTGGTATTTTCTCATAATTTTAGGCCATCGTTTGGTATTTATTATCCATTAAACAAGCATTACACATATTACATGATATCACTATTATTTGTTCTTAAAAAGACTGATCTAAAGGTTCCAGGTTGTTCTACGCATTTTTCTGAACATTTTGATATATTATATGTATTTTTCTGATAAACGAGCTAATTACTAGGAATTATATACGAAATGAGCATTATTGAGGTATTACCTTTTTCGGGCCAATAGGCCGCTGCCACGTGGCACAGAGGCTTCACTGGTCTGGGCGACCCGCCGGTTCACGCTGGGATTGGCTGGTTCAGGTTTTCTGGGCTGCCTACTCTCCCTTTCTCATTCTCGCATGCCCTACTACACTCGCGAGTCCCTGCGTGCGTGGGCTCTGCTCTTCCGCCCAAAGCCGCCGCCTTAAAGCAAGGCAACGACGAGGTGCCCACGGATGATCTCTCCTCCTCGTGACCTCTTTCTTCTTGGAAAGGGCACCACGATAAGCTTCACCTCCGACGAGCAAGCAACCGCCCTAGGATCTGTGTGAGTGCCGCCGTCGGGCATATTTTCGGCGACCTCACCGCCGCACTGGTGAAAAAGAGGGCCTCATGGCCCAGAAGCTCCTACCCCCAACCATCAATACCCGCGGAGTACCAGATGAACTCCAAACTCCGGTCTGCTCAGGCTCGCCACCGGTGAGGTTCCGGCATTGTCGTTGGGCTCTTCCTGCATCCAGCGTCGCCGTGAAGGGCTTGCTCCAACCTCTTGACTTTGCTGCTTGGGCGGGGCTAGAACATTGCCTCCATCTCTGAAACCTTTAGCAGTTGGCTCGCGATCACCAGCGGTGTATGGCTTCATGGAAGGTCCACTTCGTCCGACCTGTCTGCACTCACCGTGGCCTGAACGCCGGCAAGTGACGGGACTCCCTTTCATTCTCCTCTCATCCTCTTCTAAGGCAGCGAGATCTCCTTCCATCTGCACTCAAAGCATCTCCTGGACTCCCAGCTTCTCCAGATCTGGCCAAGGTCGCCCCCCTCAACTCCGGAAGCTCCCTCGACGACCTCTAAAGCTTGAGCTGCTAGTTGCTAGCTGCAACCTGCTCACCACGATGGAGAAGAACTAAGGGGCAGGGTCTCGTTCTCCCTGGCCAGTTCTCTCTATATCAGGTTTGTCTGGCGTGAAAGAGGTTTCTGTATAATCCCCTCGTCAAAGAGCACACATAGAGCCAAGTGAAACCACTCACCCCACGACCTCGTTCATCATGGCATCGTGGAGTTCCCTGTTTTGAGGCTGGTTGTAACTGTTGTTACAAAGACAGTCGGATGCCCATGATCAGGGATCTCATTATTCCAAAATGTTATGTGGCTCGTATGCCACTGGGCCGCGTGACAAAGGGTGATACAACTTGCCTAGAACTAAACTAAATAATCATGTACATTGGTCCCTTTAGACAATAATATACCTTGTTTCATCATATTCAAACCTAGATAACTTCATCCAAGAATGTTCAAACCTCATGAAACTTTGACCATAGATTTATTATCATCCAAGCTGCCTCCCATAAAACGTTGGTTCCCAGACTCAACTACGTGACCAATCTATTAAATTCCTCAAATAGGTATAACTTATGGATCTAAATCATTATATCAACCTCAATTAACACTCAGCTTTACCAAAATACTTGAAACTCTTGTTGTAACTCGAAATATGGATTCTAAAAGTCCACTCCATCACATCCTACACACCTTAATTGAAATTCCGTCCTCGGAATTAAAGCCAGAAAAGCCATTTTTTCACATCATATACATCTTAAAAGAACTTTCGTCCTCGAAAGTAAGCCATACTCATACTTCCAGGGAAGACCTGTTCTTACCTTCATCCACATGTGGGCACTATTCTATGTACAACATATCCACAAAGGCAAGGCTCCATGATCATAACCAACCCATTCTTGGGAGGTTTCAAGATCATCTAGGATGAAACCTCACTTCATAAAAGGCTCAACCAAGGGTTTAGAAGCTCAGGTTATGTCACTACATATCTCATGTGCTAGATTTGCTTCCTTATCTTTAGCCATGCATTAGGGTTTTCACATCATATTCCATGTTCAAAAGGAGTTAAGTAAGATTAACTCATACATCAGGGTGTCATGAACATTATGTTGTGCTAAATATCAAACTATATTTTTTTTTATTAAGCACTAACATTAACACCGCATGTAACATGTTTCATTGATATAATCTTATTTCATTGCTCATAATAAGTTGCAACATTTACTAGTGAAATCATCACAAGATTAAACAACAGTTTTGCATTAATCATCATTATTCATATACATGGTTAACCATTTATGCATTTATATCAATTAAACCATCTCTAGATTTACATTATATCATGGTTGTGGTAAACAAACTTATACAGGTGACTTGTTAAACATATATCAAAACTTCATCTAGTCCAACTGAGGTTCTCCTGACCCATATCATGAGGGTAATTTCATGCTCATCCTCACTGAGCTAACTAAACTCTATGAGTATCTCATATTCACATACTATATCTTCCCTCTCGGTCTAGGGTTCTCGGGTATACCTCATTGGCACTAGTGATTGCTTCATAAGCTCTAGCCACATGAGCACAAACCAAAACATGATATGTCATACTCTTCATAGGTCTCTAACCCTGAAACATCATACCCAAAGCTCTCTTATATACACCACTAGATTCCTATGTGGGAAACCATCGACCCGAGCATGAGGCTTCATAGAAACTAACATAGCTACCTCCTCCAGGGTCTTGGGCTCTCTCCCTCACCCAGATGGAAGGCACTCATATTGATGTTTTCATATGTACATGTAACCAGCCTCTCTCTATCTCTTAGGGTTTGGTCCTCCCAAGGACATCTAGGGTTCAAGATAACTATAGGAATCATGCATAGAGCAACTCAACTCAATCACTCAGGAGTAGTCTAGTTTAGGACATATCATAACACATATCTCAGAATTCTCATATCTTGGAGTTTAGGTTCTCTGACCTTCTCCCTCTGGGTTTCACTCTCTCTTGAGCTAACCCCAAAACTGGTCCTAATACTAGAGGTCCTCCTTTGTAAAAGAGCTTGAGGCTCAGGCTGATCCACTTCTTGTCTTAACTTAACATATCTTATCTCATAAATGCCTAGTTACTTTCCTCATCAAAACTTATATCAAAACCTCAAAACTGAACTTAAGTCCTCAAAGGAAAACCTATATCTTCATAAACATCTTATGTCTTCTATATAAGACTTACATCCTATCATCAAAACTTATATCATCTATTCCATCTATCATATATACCAAACAAGGCTCTAGACATCTAATCTAGAACTACACTCTCTTCTAGACGGATGTCATCACTTTCACTTAGGTTGCATGACCACCTCCTACTCGTACATGTGTGGGGACACATTTTTTTTTGTAATACATATACATAATAAAATATTATATAGTTTTTCTCCGATAAAACAAGTGTCATAGAAAACTATCGAGGTTCGATCCGTTTGGAATCAAAAACCAAATCCTGAAAACGAGTGTCCCACACATAGTAGAGAGTACAATGTCATGAAAACTAGTGAAAGGGGTGAGAACATGGTGTAGAATAGTGTAGCTACTCTAGACAACGAGCGCCATATGTCTAGGGTTTCTCTTCCTTTTATGTACGTCATTTCCAAATAGTGCAACGTCCCATACCGCTACACTACAAGGAAAGAACGACATCTAAGGACGTGCTACTCAACAAGCACCAGTCTAGACCTAGTTCTCAGACATCTAGGTGCTAACCTAGAGGCTAGGACAGATCTAGTCTCTAAAAGACAACTAATCTAACCCTAAAGATTATTATGGTTCAAGGTTATTTAGTTTTGAGTTGCACAATGAGCAAATGTCAGGCTTTTCTATTGTTCATGCTCTGATACCACCTGTGACGTCCCCAGATTTTCTAAAACTTAATCTGATGTGCGACGTCCAAATTGAAACCCTCACCTCAGTGAGCATTCCAATTTAAACATGCCACACTAGGCTAAGAAGAAGAAAATCAGAGGAAGTCATAAGGTAACAATCAGTAGTACATGCACATGAACAATAAACAAACCACAACACATGTTCACCATTCAACATATAATTACAACATGAATTGTTACAACATTTGATATTACATATTGAACAGCAAACTTATACATATACATGTACTACATCTAAACTACAGGATCTTAAGACAACAGGTCCACCTGTACATCAGCTCGCTACACAACTCTCAACATCCTGGATCTTCAAGAGCATAACCACAACCTAAACAAAAGATTACATGCGGTACACGTCAGCACAATATTTCATGAATATTGTACTGAGTACGCCTACGTGTCTTTTTATATACCTCTCAACATATCTTGGCAATAAGATAAAACTAATACTTGGCAGTAACAGAAGAATATAAGAAAAACATATACTTGCACAAGGATATTCATTAACAAAAGAGAACACATATTTTTAGCACATTTTCCATTATATATCAAGGCCTTTATGATCACTACCAAAGTGTTAGATCATTTGTACAAGGTGACCACTACCAAAGAGTTAGGTCAGACCACTACCAAAGAGTTAGGTCACTTCCAAGCACACTACCAAAGAGTTAGTGCTTTCATATAATGGAACAGATATATTATGTTTGATGTGTTCATAGCAATAAGTATGGAAAATCATGCAACATATCATACCAGAACAATCATTTCAATCAATACCATATGCCAAGTATATTACTACTCATATAACACAAGCATATTGTATAATAAGCCAAGCAAGAGGTAATGGCGTACCTTCCAAAGAGATAATCTAATCATCATATCCTCATGTCAACTATGTATCCCAAGTCAATCCTGATTAAGACAAGATCACATACGATCATCAGGTTCACATCACCTACATCTCATATAAACCCTAATTGTGTCCATTCGAGTTTCACTTATCTCATTATGGTATTCTCATGATTACTTATATTATCTTCTTATAATTATCTCACTGATATCATTTTCCAGATTACATCTCATTATCAAAGTTCATCATCTGAACATTAGGTTCCATATATTTTTGTGTGTCCATTAATCATATCTTATATGCATTATACATATTAGGGTTACAACCCATGTATTAAGGTCAACTTCATATGACATGGGGTTCGTGTATATAACTGGTATCAGATTTCTATATTATATTCCAGTTACAGATATGAGGGTTTTCTGTAAATCTCATTATTTATTGAGCATGCATGTATTAATTGCATCATCTTTAGTGTTATTCGCCCAAATTAACCATATTAAGAAAATTACATAATTTCATGCATCAACATTGTAATTACTGATATCAGATGGATTATAAACAGGATTTATGACCTACTGGTATTTTCTCATAATTTTAGGCCATCGTTTGGTATTTATTATCCATTAAACAAGCATTACACATATTACATGATATCTCTATTATTTGTTCTTAAAAAGACTGATCTAAAGGTCCCAGGTTGTTCTACGCATTTTTCTGAACATTTTGATATATTATATGTATTTTTCTGATAAACGAGCTAATTACTAGGAATTATATACGAACTGAGCATTATTGAGGTATTACCTTTTTCGGGCCAATAGGCCGCTGCCACGTGGCACAGAGGCTTCACTGGTCTGGGCGACCCGCCGGTTCACGCTGGGATTGGCTGGTTCAGGTTTTCTGGGCTGCCTACTCTCCCTTTCTCATTCTCGCATGCCCTACTGCACTCGCGAGTCCCTGCGTGCGTGGGCTCTGCTCTTCCGCCCAAAGCCGCCGCCTTAAAGCAAGGCAACGACGAGGTGCCCACGGATGATCTCTCCTCCTCGTGACCTCTTTCTTCTTGGCAAGGGCACCACGGTAAGCTTCACCTCCGACGAGCAAGCAACCGCCCTAGGATCTGTGTGAGTGCCGCCGTCGGGCAGATTTTCGGCGACCTCACCGCCGCACTGGTGAAAAAGAGGGCCTCATGGCCCAGAAGCTCCTACCCCCAACCATCAATACCCGCGGAGTACCTGATGAACTCCAAACTCCGGTCTGCTCAGGCTCGCCACCGGTGAGGTTCCGGCGTTGTCGTTGGGCTCTTCATGCATCCAGCGTCGCCGTGAAGGGCTTGCTCCAACCTCTTGACTTTGCTGCTTGGGCGGGGCTAGAACATTGCCTCCATCTCTGAAACGTTTAGCAGTTGGCTCGCGATCACCAGCGGTGTATGGCTTCATGGAAGGTCCACTCCGTCCGACCTGTCTGCACTCACCGTGGCCTGAACGCCGGCAAGTGATGGGACTCCCTTTCATTCTCCTCTCATCCTCTTCTAAGGCAGCGAGATCTCCTTCCATCTGCACTCAAAGCATCTCCCGGACTCCCAGCTTCTCCAGATCTGGCCAAGGTCGCCCCCCTCAACTCCGAAAGCTCCCTCGACGACCTCTAAAGCTTGAGCTGCTAGTTGCTAGCTGTAACCTGCTCACCACGATGGAGAAGAACTAAGGGGCAGGGTCTCGTTCTCCCTGGCCAGTTCTCTCTATATCAGGTTTGTCTGGCGTGAAAGAGGTTTCTGTATAATCCCCTCGTCAAAGAGCACACATAGAGCCAAGCGAAACCACTCACCCCACGACCTCGTTCATCATGGCATCGTGGAGTTCCCTGTTTTGAGGCTGGTTGTAACTGTTGTTACAAAGACAGTCGGATGCCCATGATCAGGGATCTCATTATTCCAAAATGTTATGTGGCTCATATGCCACTGGGCCGCGTGACAAAGGGTGATACAACTTGCCTAGAACTAAACTAAATAATCATGTACATTGGTCCCTTTATACAATAATATACCTTGTTTCATCATATTCAAACCTAGATAACTTCATCCAAGAATGTTCAAACCTCATGAAACTTTGACCATAGATTTATTATCATCCAAGATGCCTCCCATAAAACGTTGGTTCCCAGACTCAACTACGTGACCAATCTATTAAATTCCTCAAATAGGTATAACTTATGGATCCAAATCATTATATCAACCTCAATTAACACTCAGCTTTACCAAAATACTTGAAACTCTTGTTGTAACTCGAAATATGGATTCTAAAAGTCCACTCCATCACATCAACTCTGTTTGTACCTCAGATGGTAGGGTATGCGTACCCACCTCCTTTCACTAGTGTTGTGACCTATACTAAGGACGAACTAGGCTATTAGCAGCTTGACCTTATGTGTCGCTATGGTGTACCCATACTGGCTGGGGGCGTAGAAGATCTTAGGAGTCCAGCTCTTCCTAGATCTTATATGGCACTGATTTCGACTTAGCAGTGGTCAGTTGGATTTTGAGTGGTATCCTCAAATTCCTCAGGGCATAATAAAATATATAAATAGTCGTGTAGCATATCTATTTAGGGTTATACACAACACTTCACATTGGATGATAACCCTGGTTTGTTTTCCTTACATAGAGATGATGTATGGTATTGTAAGAAATGACAAAAATGCTTATGTTGTAGTGATGCTCATGTTTAAACATGCTTATATTATTATATATACTGACACTGATAATTAAGATGATATACTAACACTGATAATTAAGATTACGTTGTTAGCCATGTTTAATACTTCTAGACATGCCTCTATAATTAGAAATTCTCAAACTGCTAATCATGCTTCCACAGTTAGTTGTTCTTATGATATTATCTCTTCTCATGATGTAGACTTGTTCATTTTATTAAATATGCCATTATTGATAGTAATGTTATGTTGTTAAGACATATTCATGATGTTGAGATACTTATGCTACTAGATTGCTTATGATGCTAGCAAAGCATATGATGATAGCCAGACTAATGAAGATGATTGTTATTAAATGCAATCCTAGGAAAACTGAGTATATATCTGATAAAAGAAATGGATTTATCTATTATTTGTATCTACGTTGATCAATTACTTGCTGCTAAGCTCATTTGGTTAACTCGTTTAGCATGCTTGAATTGTTCAATCTACTCAATTGTTTATTTAATACTTCAACTACTCAAATTATGTATTGTATAATCTGTTATAAACAATATTTGTTGGAGAGAGATATCTCTCACTGGGACCGGGTCTCACCTCTTGGGTCACCATACCTTTTTAGGTGATCAACAACAATAGAAGTAGATGATGGCAGTAAGGAGTATCTAAGGTGATGGACCCTAGAGATGGTAGTTTAGTTGTCTACTATGTCCTAGAGTCATCCATGTACTCTTAGGTCTGGGTGAAAAGTTTGTATATGGTGTTTTGATTTAATCGAGCTTTTGATAGAATGTTGATGCTTGTATATGTGAAATATGTGGATAGTGTTCCTTTGTAAAGTTTATGTTGTAGCTGAGGCTACATGGAAATTGTAAAGGATATTGAGCATAATGTAAATGTTCCTAAGAAATTGGGAAATGTTGAAATCAGTTTTAATTTTACCTATTTTCTAGGTTTGTGTTTAATTAACAAGTAATCATGTTTTGTGTTTTGAGTAATCTCATTTAGAGTAATGGATTCTCACACCAATCACTGATTTTAAGATCATTTTATCCAAGTCTTGAATTCCTAGGATGTTACAATATCCCCCACTTATACTCTTGATGTCCTCATCAAGGCTCAACTATATGACCTCATAATATTTCACAATTTTAGTGCAGACCCAAAATGGCCCATGGACATCCAGCTCCCAATTATTGAATACCAACACAAGGTTGGCTACATAACGATGGACAACCATTTCCAACATGCCTGGACTGCATGGCTCAAGACTGGCATGCCACATGCCCATGTCAGCCCCACCTACTAGAGGGGTTATGGCTCTGAAGCCATTTTTAATGCTCGAGCCCACTGCTCAAGGGTCTAGTAGATTTTTAGGAATGATGATTGGCCCCATAGACCATCACTAGCCTCAACTGTGAGCTTTGTCCTCACTCACATCCAAGCCAAGATCAACTTCCCGAGTGGTCACCCATCCTAGTACTACTCCAAGTTGAGCATGCTTAACTATGGAGTTCTTTAGTGATGGGCTCCCTGAAAAGGAGGTTCACCATGGTGATATGGGTAGTCCGATCATTCCTTTTAAGATCATTTTATCCAAATCTTGAAATACTAGGATGTTACACAACCAATGGTGAGACTAGGACTCATGACTTGATCCTTTTAAGTACTAATCTAATGGTTTTCACTACAAAAAAAATGGTCTTCAACTACAAAAAAAAATTGTATCAAAAACCCCATATTTTGTAGCTAAAGGCTTTAACTACATATTTCTTTACATATAAAAATTGTAGTATATGCTCGTATAGCTAAACCCTTTAACTATATTTTTCAAATATGTAGTTAGATAACCCATTCGCTACAAATTCATATGTAGTCGGAAACATAGCTAGATATTATCCTTACATATTTAAATGTAAATGTAATTATAGGTAAATGTATGACTACAATTTCATATGTAGTCAGTATGTAGCAAAAAGATGAAGTTAATACATTTTATATGTATTTAATGTGTAGGAAAAGGCAGCAGTTACTACATATATATGTAGTAATTGTTGTCTATGTAGTTGGATCATGCATCTAGCTACATATGTAGTGCCATCTATTACATATACGTATATGCATAGTTTGATTATTCATATATTGTGTAATTTGTTAGTATAGAACTCTTTTAGTAACAAAAGTGTAGTAGTTAGGACACATTATGCTCATTATGCCAACAATCTCACTTTCATTAATGTTGAAATGTGTAATGTACATGGGAAGGATGTATACCTTGCCCCTATTACACAATGTGTATAAAGAAAAGGATATCCATATATTAGTGACTCAGTGAGGTCTACACGCATCTTGGCAGATGAGTATGTATCCTTGGTCAATGTCCTTATTGTCTTCTCCTTTTCTTGATGAGTTGGTGAAGTATTGTTATCCATGCATGAAATCCTGATGACAAATAGCAATAGAGAGTAGTGTGGCTTCACCAATGAACACATCATGTGCCTCTCTGGTGGGCAAACAAAGACCCCCATTCCATGCATTGTGTGATTGCAACAAGGTTGATCAGAAACCTGTATATATTGAAGAGTTATGTGAAACCAAGAGCTCATTAGTCATGTATCCTCAGTGTGAAATAAACACCACAGAGCTTGCAGTCAATGACCTCTCATTCAGTTTCTCTAGGACAAAACTTATCGAATACTCATCCAATGCAGACACAGTACCATCAAGAAGCTGGATATGGGAGCAATACCTAATGTTCCATCTGATTTTACTGAAGCATTAGCATAATTAGGCAATCCCATTTTCTCCACCAATGCCTACAAAAAGTACCAGCATATTGTCAGACACTTTTACCACAAAGGGAAGAAAATTGTTTGGCATGCAATATTTCAACAATCCACCATCAAGTTTAAGATATCCAAATATTGACAAGCATCTTGATGAATTAGCAAGACTAGGAAAACTCCATCTTATCACATCATCAACAACTACACCATCTAATACATATAAATTAAAGTAGACCTTACATCACAAATACCTTTTAGAGAGAGAAGGCAAATGTGTAACTGTACATATCACAATGCTCATGATCAAGAACTTCCTGTTGCACATACAAACCAAGAGTTGGAACTCTAGAGGTAGTACTCTTTTGAGAAGCCAAATTCAACTCTGGATGCAGATATTGAGCAACAGAGATATCACCTAACTTTGATAGAGAGGTTTCTTGCTGGAGTTTTGGCCTGACTGATCAATCCATGACAATCCTAGCCACAATATGTTGGAGCATTTGTGAAAACGGTGAAGGATCTACATCAGTGCCCATGGTTTGGATAAGATGTCTCCAATGTTGTGCCATGCATTTCCTAGTATAGCATCCTTGGATCAAGGATCTGGAATGATAATAAAGCAACATCATTAACAATCATTGATGATAATCCATGTTGTAGGGAAATTCAAAAGGGAATGATGGTAATCCAATATGCATAAGCAATGAAAGAAGACCCACAAAGTTAGATAACTAAAATGTAAGACGTTAGATTCAAATGATATCCATAATTGTGAAGCAAGTCACCTCATTAGAAATCTTGTGCCTCTTTGTCAAACTGATATCATGAGTACTAGAGAAAATAGGAATCAGAAAAATTCCAGCCCAACTTCACACAAAAATGATAAACCACCAAATTAGGAGAAATAATTAGGGAGCCATAAATATATATTCTAAACACTTGCATTACACTTTTATGGTTGATTAAATTGTCAAATATGGTGTCAGTGTCAATCATTGTGGTTCATTCTAATCACAACTTAACCTCCTAGAGGCTGACAGCCATCAAAGGCTGACTGCAAAGAGTGGCAGCACACTTGCTCTTGTTGCTCCACAACCCCTGCTCCTCAACCACTATACTTGACAACTTCTCCATGATCTCATAACAACATCATCAAGCCTCTACAAATCAAGACAAACATAAATTAGCTCGTATCTTTGTACGATCTGAAGAATATTAAGAAAAAAGAATAACTCTAGGTTGTATGACATCAAAAAGCTCATAAATCAATAACTTTTGTGATGGGAGCGAGTGGCGCCGCCCTAGGGTTTCCTAGGCGATCTGGTGACCAGGAAGACGATGGTGACCTAGGAGAAACGAGAGGAGGTACGATTCCTTTAGGGAACACAGGCTTGCACTTCTGCTATGCGAGCCAAAGAAACCAGAACGATTTTACGCCTGAGGGTCGACGGAAGCAAGACTAGCAAGGGTCCGAGATGGAAATTGAAGGGGGAGAAGGAGGCTCTGACTTCCCACCGCTGGGGTGCACAGACCAGACAAATACAACAAGGAGTGTCGGGGAAGCAGACGCTGGGCGGACAGACCACCCGCTACGTTATAAAGCGGCCGTCGTCGAGAATCAAGACAACTCACATGGCTATATACATATTGATGTGGACAAAATGGGGATCAAACTGCAGCAGGAAGATATCATCATAACCAAAGAGGAAGGATTCCCAGCCTTTAACCTAACGGAAGAAGCATGCACGAATCTCCTAAAACCTTGGCAATATGCCATGGTCGTCAAGCTCATTGCACGTGACATCGGCTACATGACCCTGCGGGACAAGATCCATCTTTTATGGGTTCCTGATGGCGGCTACAACCTGATCGATCTGGACAATGACTACTATCTCGTGCAACTACAGAAGCTTAATGACTACCTCAAAGCCCTAACCAGAGGACCGTGGCTGCTGTTTGGGTCGTACCTGACAGTACAACGATGGAATCCTACCTTCTCACCCGAGAAAGCGCACCTGGAATTCTTTGTTGTGTGGGTCAGAATCCCTAACCTGCCTATTCATCTGTATCAGGAAACTCTACTGGAATCCATAGGGAACAAGATTGGCAAAACGATCAGGGTCGATACTAACACCATGAGCCAACGTAGGGGGAAGTTTGCGAGGATTGCGGTTGAGTTACAATCAGGGAAGCCGCTAATACCTGCAGTATATGTGGAAGGCGAACGTCTTATGGTCCAGTACGAGAACATCCCGTATATATGCCTCTGCTGTGGACATGCTGGGCATGAGGAGAGGGAGTGTGTGAAAAAACCTCAACCACGGGAAACTACGGGGGGGGGGGGGAAGGTACTGAGGAAGCAAGGAGATACGGAAACGAGAAATCCATGGAAGCGTTTGCGGAGACGATACATGCCCAACCTACGGTGTGTAGGCCAAGATGTAAACCACAAGAGCATACCATCGCCAAGAAGGTGAGCACCCACAATCGCTTCGTCAATTTGGACACACCCGAAATCAAAGAAATATAGGAATCTGAGAATGAGACGCCGCCAGAGATAGAAGAAGTAGCTGAGTGAATCACGAGAATCGACTGGAGTACATGAAAGCAGAACTCAAGGAGGGAGAAGAAGAACAAAAGTAATGACCAGCGCATTCCGTTGAGAGAATCCAATGGGGGCAACGAACCCTCACAAGGCTGGAACCATACCGCCCAGAACTAGAAGAACAAAGGAAAGGAAAATGCTCACTCAGCAGTGGTATTGATAGGAGATGAAACAGTCACCGGCCGCCCCAGTCCAGGGATGACGGACATCAATAACCTTCAAGTTAGCCCATTCGTTATCGGAGCTTCTGGTCCTCCAAAACCTCACACATTTTCCTTTCCTGGGAGGGGAAGTGCAGGGATACACCTGCGGAACAAGAAGATACCGGCTCTGCCTGAACTACTGGACCCTGGCTCAAAGAAGAGGGGTCGCAAGGGTATGAAGGAAACAACATAATTGATGGAGGAAGAAGAAGGCAGATTAAACCCCAACCCTTTTAAATGAATGTTCTCTGTTGGAGTGTGCAAGGTATCTGCCACAAAGATACCCAAGGGGCAGTTAAAGAACTGGTCAGGAAGCATAGGATCTCGATCCTGGTTATTATTGAGCCACACACCAGTGGTGTACAGGCGGAGACTATCATTTGGAAGTTGGATTTCCCCTACTCACATAGAGTAGAATCCATTGGCTACTCGGGAGGCATCTGGCTTCTATGGAATAATTCAATTTCGGAGATGGAGGTCATCCTCAGTCATAGGCAGTTAATACACTGTCGTGTTGAGAACAAATACTACTTGACGTTTGTCTATGGTAGCACAGCGAGGGCGGGAAGGAGACTCCTGTGGCAGCACCTCCATGCCATCTCTCAATCTGTCACACGTCCTTGGGTTGTGATGGGTGACTTCAATGCCTATCTTCATGCGGATGAGAAGACTGGTGGCTTGGGCCACGACCGCAGAAGCTGCGTAGACTTCAGCGACGCCCTCCATGCCGCTGGCCTTATTGAACTTGAAACATGCGGCCCGCGTATGACCTTTAAACGAGGATTGCTTTAGGAGAAGCTTGATCGAATCCTGGGGAACACGGCTTGGCTAGATATGAGCTCTAGGTGCACGGCGGAAGTGGTTGAGCGGCTCCGTTCAGTCCATGCACCTCTTCTCCTGAAGCTGGAATCATGAGAGAGACGTCAGCAAACAAGGTTTCGTATCACTACTAAAGTGAGCTGGCAAAACACTGAAGGATTCAAACATTTACTCAATGAGGAATGGCCACGTAATCTGGATTTCACTACTGTCGCTGCTTCTTTCCTCACCAAGGCAACAGCCTGGAACAATGATGCACAAAAGAAAAGAATCCGCTCCAAAAGAGCGCTGTAGATACGCCTGCTTCTTGCCCAGGAACAACTCGCACGCACGTATGAGACGGAGCTAGAAAACTTGGTTTTGGACCTTCAATTCCAACTCAATGATTTGCTCAATAAGGAGGAGCTAGATTGGCAACAACGAGCGCACTGTGACTGGATTCGTGCAGGTGACAAGAATACGAAATTTTTTCATGCTTTTGTTAAAGAGCGAAAATGGAGAAACAAAATTACTCGACTGAAAGATGAAGGTGGCATATGGTACGACAATGAAGACGATATCCAACCTTTAATTGTGAGGTATTTCCAGAATCTCTACACTGATGATAACCCGGGCGGTAGAGCCCATTGGTGTGCATCATACACGGCCCGTTCCCAACACTTACAAAAGCTCAAAGTGCCCAGCTGGAGAGGATACCTGATGAAGAGGAAGTTCGTAGAGCCTTGTTCTCAATGGCGAAATTCAAATCCCCTGGACCAGACGGAGTGGACTCTAATTTTCTGCAATGTAACTGGAACGTTATTAAAACTTCCATAACATCCTTTGTCTACAATATTTTCGCAGGAAGTCAATGGGACAGAAACACTACCAACGCGTTAATGGTCCTAATTCCCAAGAAGAACAAACTGGAAACATGTACTCAACTGAGACCCATATCCTTGAGAAATGTGTGCATGAAGTTGGTGATGAAGATCATTGTGACCCGCATCCAACCACACCTAAATGGCTGGATCAACCCAGATCAATCAAGCTTCATTCTAGGAAGGAGGATCAGTGACAACACTGTCCTACTCCAGGAGGTCATACATTCGATGGAGAAGAAGACATCTAAACATCATTTGATGGAGATTCAACTGGATTTAGCTAAAGCCTACGATAGGATGAGTTGGGATTTTATCGAAGACACTCTTTGGCACACACCCATCCCTAACAAGCTCGTGTCTATTATCATGGATGTGATCTCCTCTGGGACAACAACCATCCTGTGGCAAGGTCAAGAGACGGAGGCCTTCCAGCCATCCAGGGGAGTACGGCAAGGTGACCCATTGTCACCTTACATCTTTGCTTTGTGCCTAGATCGTCTTAGCCAAGCCATTGAAGATTCAGTAGCCATGGGCAGATGGAGGCAAGCCACCTTCAACGCACGCAGGACTAGTGTTTCACATGTCTGCTTTGCAGATGATATCATGCTTTTTAGCGAAGCGTCCCTCATTCAAGCTCAAATCATGAGCAGGTGTCTCAAGGAGTTTGAAAACGCATTTGGACAGAAGCTTGCTAAAGAGAAATCAGCAAGGGGACTACTCCAACTACTCAAAGACGCATTTGTAGAAAGCTTGGAATCACTAAAACGAGCGAAATTGGAAGACACTTGGGCACTCCAATAATCCATCACAGGAAAACAAAGGACCTATATATTTCCATTACAAATGCCATCGATAATAAGATTGCGGGATGGGCGAATAGATGCCTGTCCTTGGCAGGCAGGATCACATTGGCTAAGTCAGTCTTAATACACTCCTCTACATACCTGATGCAAACGGCAGCTATTCCTCTTACAGTCTGTGATAGAATCGATCAACTGATCCGACGTTTCGTGTGGTCCAGCACGACAGAGAAGAAGGGTATCACGTTGGTGGAATGGAACAAGGTCATAGCCCCCATCGATCAGGGCGGCATGGGCATTTGTAGTGCGAGGGAGCAGAATAAGGCCTTACTGATGAAGCTTGCTTGGGAGTTCATCAATTATAGAACTGCATAATGGGTTAATATGATGACCCATAAGTATAGAAGGGGTGATACCTTTGCTCTGAATGGCTCCCCTGTCTGGAGAGCACTTATACCGCTCATCCTGGAAGTCAAGCAGAATGCTACACGTACAATTGGTGATGGTCAGGACATAAACGCCTAGACTGATGCATGTACTAGGTGTGGCCGGACACCGATCCTCAAGGCAGGGAGGATAGTACCCACTAGCCTGCACGACCTCACAGTAAACGCCATGGTTATGGACGACGGAACTTGGGACAAGGACTTCATTATAGAATGGTTCAGCCCAGAGTCGGTGGAGGAGATTCTCTTGACAGGCGCTCCTCACCCTGAGGGAGGACGGGACGGCTGGTTCTGGCCCACCGGCAGCTACGGACGGTTCACCACGGCGAGTGCCTACTCGAAGATTATCCAAACGCGAGCTCATTCATCTAAAGGATAGTGGACAGCCATTGCCAAAGCGTTGGTCCCTCAATGCGTTCGCGTGTTTGGGTGGCTCTTGGGACATGACCGGCTCCTTACGAATCAACTAAGGTACATCCGCCAAATGACCAGTGACGCCTCTTGCAAGAGGTGCGGGCAGGAGGAAACAACACTACATTCTGTTCGGGACTGCAGCAACATTCGTCGAACATGGGAGATCATCACCTCTCACTTGCCTTTAGAGTTCTTTGCTCCTAACACCATTGCAGAGTGGCTTGCCCTTAACTTCAAGCCCCAACATGGAGCAGAGGCTTGGCGCAACACCTTCCTCTATACCTGTTGGATGCTTTGGAAACATAGGAACGAATATGTGTTTACTGACCGTAGTACACCTGTTGAAGTTCTTGTCGCAAAAATCCGATGCGAGATACGATCCTACTCAGAAGTAGTTGTTAGTCACATAAGGCTGGATGGCATGAAGGAAGATACACACCTGGCTGTGTTGAACTGTCCTAGATCTGAGGTATACCTTAACGTTTACGTTGTGGTGGACAATGTGAAAGATATCATATGTACTAGCTGGATCTTGCGGAACCATCGGGGGGTATGGATTGAAGGAGGAGCTCAGATCATTCGAGGAAGTGATCCACTGGAGGGAGAGATGCAAGCCATCCTTTTGGGACTTGATGTCTTGATTGAAAGGGGATATGTTTCGCCATGTATTATCTCAGATTCCCAACTCTCATTCATGTTTCTCCAAGATGATGCAGACGTACCACCATACCTGACCAGCTTGAAGCATGCAGGAATGCGGAAAATGCGAGCTATCAACGGATGCAGGCTAATCCATTGTAGACGAGAATTCAACCGCCTTGCTGACAAGCAGGCAAATTGGTTCTTGAAGAAACCAGCTCCCAATATTAGATTATCCTCCTATCCCCAAGAGTTGTCATCTATTTATGCTAGTGAATGCTACCCCAACACTTCACCTTAGATCTGCCAAGAGGGAGGATAGGCAATAGAAAATAATCTGTATATTGGTTCGATTTAATAAAAGGAAGGACGTGGCTACTAAAAAAAAAGCTCATAAATCAATCCCATGTCTCTTGTCTTAACAGGTCATATTATAGATTTGGCTCATACATTAACAAATAGAAGAAAAGGAAAGAAAGAGTCGGTATATAGAGAATCAACCTTCACTGCCACCAAATAGAGAAAATTTACCTCCCAAAAACCAACTATAGCAACACTTGTTAGCATATAATGTATTTCAAATAGAGGCCACTAATAATAAAGCCAATATAAGGTGATAGACTTGTGAAAGATAATTTGCATAGCTGATAATTAGTAAAAAGTCGGATTCATAGCATACATGTAGCATCAATTAGTGAATTAATGATATAACATAAAAAGATGTATGTGGTACCTATCATAGTTGCATCATACTTGATCGAAATTGTCCACTTTATGCTGATATGCTAAAAAATCCCCCTAGCATCATATGATGTTGGGTTAAGGTGGCTGCATTATCAACCACAACCGCTTCTTGAACCAAACATACAAACATAGCATGTCAAAGCTTCTAAAATATGAAGTTGAATGTAACAATTGAATATTATATATCTATTTCATCCTAGAGTGGATGCTAGGAAAGCCAAGGATGTGATTGTTAGGATCACTCTCTGAATATAACAGTTGCATGTCTACTTACAATGACCTAACTTTGCTAAGTGCTAACACAGATGATATTGAAAAAAGATAGCCAGTTAGGGTGTACATTTTGGAGTCCAAACAATTATTTTTGCAAAAATCATGACCAACAAACTACAAAATACAAACCAAGAGAAGATACTTCAATGGTGTGTTTCATTAATAAAAGTATCAATCTTATAGTAATATATATGAGTATAACAAACTCCCTTTACCTCAGTTGTTAGTTCTTTCTTTCCCAACTCATAATTCCATCTTTCCTGAAAAAATACTATCAGTAGAGATGTAATCTGAGATTCAATGAAGGATAGGCAAAAGTGTTGGCAGCCGTATGATATAGGAGGAATACATGTGCAAAAATCAAAGTGTCTGCAGAGAGGAAAGCCCTCTTCACATCTAACAACTCATTGGATCAACTAACCTATTGATTTATTCAAAGATCAAAAACTCAAAACGGTGGACAACATTTCCTGAAACCAAATGAATATAGTGGTGAGGGTTCACCCTGCTGGTGTAACTAAAATTAGTACTGATGTTGCCTTTATATATGCAAATAGAGTTAGTAAATAACTTTTTTTAGATTGGACAGTGAGTTCAGAATAGGAGTCCCTCCCCAAAAGGGACACTGAAGAAAATATGGATGAGCAACTAAAAAAATTCAAGTGAAATCTAACATCAGAGCATACCCTAAGAAATCCCAAGAGAATCAATCTAGAATCTTAAGAATTAATAAGGACATGTAACATTCTTAAATTTATATCTTAGCAAGAGTATACCTAAGAATGTTATTCCATCTTAAAGCAGCCAACAACTAAAGTTGCATATAGTTGAAAAGATTACATATGTATCAACAAAGAGTTTACAAAAGAAACATAAAACATATAAAGTGGAAAATAGTGAACAAAGCCATTCCTTGGGGACATCCAAGAAGTGGGAGTGAATTGGTCTTGAAGATAGATGGCAAGTATAAAATGACTCATAAAGAGCTACTATTTCATTAAAAAACAAACTCAAACATGTCAATTCTTCAATTTTTTCAGATCTCGTGAAGCCATAAAGCTTATATAAAAAATCAGATTGATAAGAAAGTTTGTTTACAATTTTTTCAAGAAGAATAACATCAAATTGCTGGTCATTTTTCTTGTATTTAAAAATCACAAAGTTGAAATTACAAGTTATAGCGATGTTAGCATAGTTTCTTTCTCTCTTGCAATACAATCATATGGGTAAAGTTTGATATTGTTCACTACACAAGCAATGCATGCATTACATACATAGCCCCTTCTCCCTAAACCAAGAACATAGAAAACAAACCCCTCTTAGACCATGTATTAATACATATGGCATATAACATACAATAAAAATCAGTCTCTGATCATGAAGAGACTAAAGTGGTTATATCACATTAAACATGGAATAAAATGTTTTCTCTATCCTTGGAATGACTGGATTCAGCCTTAGGCCTATATTCTATACTCACACAATCTAAAAACCAAATCCCACTTATGCATTCTCTTATCTACATCAAATCTTCTAGGAAGTGCATTCACTTGGAAAGTTTTTGTATCCCTATTGTATTTCACTGGCATCTTAATAACACACAATATTTTCTGTAGTTGAATTATAAGATTGGAAGGAACATAAAAATTCTTAGTGATTGTACACACACTCATTTTATAAACCTTCTACCGACATGAATATCTCATTGTTTGTGTAGAACTATGCACTAAAACAACATAGCATATTGCAGCCTCACACCTAAAAAAATCATACTAATTTGGGTATGAAAAATTCCCAACTTTTAGAGAACATATTTCCTCATATCTTCATTCTCTATTGAAAAGAAATTTTTCAATCAATTAGATCTTTAATATACGACTCTAATAAAAATAGCTTAACAAAGCATCATAGAGAGATATACCTAATTGAGAACTATGAGAAAGAAATTATTGAAGTACTGGCGATATGAGGATTTTGGAAACTATGTGGTGTATGTTGGGTATTGTGTAGAAGGTTGAACCATATCAGGTGTACCATTTAGTTGATTAACATTTGCACTTCTTGGTATCTCTGTGAATATTGTCGCACCAGGATCATATGCCTGCATTGGAAAGTTTTCACCAAAATAACCTACAAGACCCAGAAACATAGTTGAAAAAGGCAATATTGGTGCTTCTGCATATGCAGAATTATGCTCAATTCTAGCTTGTGATTCTGCTTCACTTGCAGCTAAATATTGTTGTAAAGGTGGAGACATCATTGGAACCATACTGCAATTCATGAAAATTTTTAATGTGTATGCATAAAAGTCTTTTCACTAACTGTATTATGGGTTCAGTAATACAAAACTTCTAAAATGTTAAATGAGGAATCTATATTTAAGTAACATAATCAATCGAGGCATCAAGTGGCTCGAGAAAAGCATTTGCATGTCTTATATGATCTAGTGGCTTTATCTTTAATGTCATTTCTATAAAGTTACGAACTGGGGTCATTAATTGTTCCATGTAATATAGTTCAACAAGAAAAATAAAGTAATTATGTACCACTCCTGGCATAAAACCATCCACTGCTTTATTTCCATACCAACTTTCTTTTCATTTTCTTAACCCTACTCCCACCCCTCTATTCTAATCTCTCATATAACCCACTCAATTATTCCCTACACTATGACATCATAGCCCACTCAATAACGGACCCACAATAGAAATTCAATTGCTCATGCCTTCTACTATTGTTGTGTGTAGTTATACTGATGGAAAATTATTTCAAGATGTTGTTTTTAATAGGTAACCATAGATAAGATTTTGAGTCTAATAAATCTTTTAGTACCTAAGAAACAACCATTCTAAGATGAACTTGATACAGATAACAAGTTTCAACAAACCCAATCCAAGTCACATCTCTATCTCAACTCTCATTTAATGTCTAGTTCCCTTCTCATATGGTCTACTCCCTCACTCTAACATGCAGTTTAGAACCACATACATACGATTAAGCTACTCATACCTACTGCAACTACTGAGTGTAATCATTCTAGTGGTTAAATTTTTCAGCTGATGGTTATAACAAATTAACCATTTTAGATTCCTTCAAATATCTTAATTTGGGAATTACATATTTGATTAAAGTATAAAGATATGGACAGACCTTGCTACAACCAATGCAGTCATTTTACAATGTTTCCTTGATAGCTTACAATTAAATTTTCTCATATCGTATCATCTATTAGTAATCATATGTATACTACTTTATATGGGATGGAGCTAGCTTCTAGAATGAAATGGCCAAGTGGTATTTGGCCAACTATATCAGGAACCTCTCAAATTCAGTAAACATCTCCAGAATACTTTGTATAAGCAAAGAACAATAGTAGATTCCTTTATTGTAGATGTATGTCTCAAGTAACTGAAACTATAGAAAAATAGCTCATTTTGTAATGAAATGGAGATAAGACAAAAAAGAACATATATCATAGTATTCCATACAAAACATCAATCATCTTCCGAACATATCCCAACTAAGAGCCTTAATCATAAGTGACCAATCATTTAGCAAAACTAAAGAATATCAAGACGCCTTAGCCTTAGGTATGAAGTTTAATTCATTAAGATATCAACCAGAGACGAGTAATGAAAATAGAATCCCTGAGTAATAAAATCCAAACTTCAAACATAAAGAAGGCTTGTGCACTATATGTCAAGCTAGAATAGTAATGCTCCAAATAATGTATAAAACCCAGGATTAAAGCACACCTAAAATTCATCCCTCCCTGACTCCATGTTATTAGAAAATCCTAACTCAGATCTAAAACCAAATATCCACCATGCACACAAATGATGAAAAGGAGTAGGTAGACTTAACCCAAAGAATCAATTTGCAAGGAATCGAACAAAGTGATTAATATATTATCCTTGGTATTGACTGGGCAAAAGTAATTCAGATTATCCTTGTAATTCACTCAAGAATTGTAAGATATTAGTTTAGCTAGAAAATATAGTTGTTCAGGTCCAAGGTTGCTAAGGTTTATCTTCCCAAAAGTGATGTTTAATATCTTTTGGTTGGCAATATGTGGCTGTTGTAGATTTGAATTGTCAAAGCCAACGACTTGCAACATTTGGGCCCATAAAGGTGACAAAATTAGAGTGCACTATTGAAGCAAATTGACAGATGGAATTGTTTTCGATTCCATTCTTAAAAGAGGCGATCCCATTGAGTATGAGCTTGGCAGCAACCACGTAATCAAGGGTTGGAATTAATGGTTCCCTGGAATGTATGTTGGACAGGAATAAAAAATAAACATACCTACTAAACCTAGGTATGGAGACCAGGACTCTCCACCAAAGATTCCAGGTGGTGCTACACACATATTTCATACACTATCTTCATATGTATGCCTGATATTAGCATAGGCATAGGATGAATATGGCCACACAAAAATTGAACAAAATATTGTTAGTCGAGCACATGTTGCTCACCTTCATTTTCCATTAGGGAAAAGTGTGATGTAAGGAGCACTGGAGTATGAAGCAATATAAGGAATCTAGATTCCATCGGGAACTCCTAGTGAAGCAGCATGGGAAGCCAAAACATAATGAATAATTGATTAGATTTATAAACTTTAGTAGAGATTGTCATAGATACCAAGAAT
Organism: Alisma plantago-aquatica; assembly: GCA_963693085.1. Taxonomy (NCBI): domain Eukaryota; kingdom Viridiplantae; phylum Streptophyta; class Magnoliopsida; order Alismatales; family Alismataceae; genus Alisma; species Alisma plantago-aquatica. Next base: position 279,985,470 of record OY856413.1, on the reverse strand, counting down.
AAGAACTAAATAAAAGTAGAATAGAATGTATCTTATGCAACATCTAAAGAAGGGATTCAAGACCATGCACATGAACCATTTGCAGGTATTCTAAGATTAAAAAATCCTTAACCTAGACTTAGGAGAAAACTATGAGAATGTTAGAATTCATCATTTCAAACTAGTCCACTATTTCTTAGCTCGAGAAAGTACAAAACTCTATTTCCAAACAAAATTTCAAACTAGTATGACATGTTCATTCAATCTACAAGAATATTAAACCAAGTTTTTTTCTCCTTTCTAGCGGATTCTTTCTGGAATGACATGTTCATTCAATGCAACACAAGTGAAACAAGAGGTAAACACTAGAAATTTTAACCAATACTTAGAAACACAACAAATATCACGGCAAGCCAACATAATTATTACTATATAGATAGGCATGCTTACCATTGATCTAGAACATGAACTACTTAGTACAACATTATAGTATTGTTGGTTCTGCAAATATAAAGAAACATGTCACCAAGCTTAATATATATAATTGCATACACTATATGCAACCTTAATCAAAAACATAGCCTAGAATCTTTTTTGTGAGGCACCTATCATCCAAACAAGTAACTTTAGAATTCCATAGACATCTAATAATAGGGGACAGTTAAGTGATGTTGTAGTAAATTTTAACTGACAAGCATGCATTTTGTTTTAGAACTACCTCGTCTTGTGGCCACTGAAGAAATACCCATAGACCTTGGTCATTTCATGGAAAAATCATGGAATGTATTGGTACACATGTTTCTTTCTAGAAATTAGAAAAAGAAAACTGAAAGATTCCACTTTACAGTAATAAAAAAGAGGAACATCATGTACTGCGGGCCTGATATGTGATATTCACCCATTAAGTCATCAACCATTAGTCTCAAAAATTTATTGCACCTTTTACAATATAAAATTAGTAGGAATTGCAGTGTAAATGTAGGGCCTACTTTTGATTTTTCTATCTTGGAACAATGTTAACTAGATCAAATACTCCTGCCGTTAGTGTTAGTTGGATATAAAAACAAAATTTTGAATGGTGTAAATTCAGTAAGTCAAGTTTATGTTATACTTGTTATGTTAGATAGATTCCACTACATTTTATGACAAAGTCACAATAGCTTTTTTCAAAAAATCAGCCATGTTAAAGCTGGAAAATAGAGAAACCGATAATAGATTCTTTATGCTAATAATAAGGGGAATATATAGTGCAATCAAAACACATCTTGAAGAAGAGAACATGTAAATATTTGTTAAAACTTAATAATGAAGGTAAAACTCACCTAATCTAGATAGGATTCTTCAAAAATATGCTTCCAAGATGTTATATGGGATGAAAATAGAAAATTAGCATTATGAATTATAGAACAACACCATACATCAAAAAAATTGCCCAAGATTTGGAACCTATAAACAACACACAAATGTCTATAACAAGGAAATTGCACGATATTGGAATGGTAGGATAAGAATACTAAGTTATCTCTCACAATATCTCTTCATCCTGAAGAATGTTAATTTCTACATTACCATCAAGATGTTGATCTAATCTGTCTTTATAATATTTGTACTCCAACCTCTTCACTTGGGCTAGAAACCACTAGCTGGCTAGCACAACAGTTCACCCAGCTCCCAAGTCTTCTTTTATTAGACATTCAACAGGTTGGACAACCCCTAACAAAAATTTAAGTGAACTAAGTATTGATGTTGCTCACTTCTCTAATGGATTAGTTTTAGGAAGTGATCTTTATAGAGACCACAGGGGATTTCTGAAGGGAGATACACACTTTACTTTCAAAGTTTCTTTCTCTGTACAACTAGCTAGCAATTGTTGTGCTCTTTGGGAATAAAGCCAAAACCATTTAAGTTTTCAAATGTAGGGCATCGAATCAGATTATGTAGTTGTGCTTTCAAGTCGCTTCTGATGTTAGAGGATCCGTGCATGCCTGCCTTCAAGGAGAACGACAAGAGTTTGTGGGTGAGTCTCCCCCAATTGGTATTCATGGCCATGGACTAGTTCCATCGATTCTCTGTGATAGTCCAAGTACTGGGGAAGGCGGTGGTGCTGCAACAACTCCATGGCTGGATGTTGAAAGCCTGGAGACCGAAGGGCGAGCTGTAGATCTCGGCTCTGACGAGGGGACTCTTTCTGGTGAGATTCACCTCTGTTGCTGATATGTAGGTGGCATTGGAACAAGGACCTTGGTTCTTCAACAACCAATTGGTCCTCACTCAAAGATGGATGACCGAGGTGGATATCAGGCGTGCGGTTCTCACCTCAGCCCCTGTTTGGGTTACCTTGCCCGATGTGGGTTCTCACTGGACGAGGAGGGCAATTTCCATTATCGCCTATGGCATCGACACACATAAAGTTATTGACTTTCTAGATAGAGGCAAGTATGCTGGCATTACCCACCAGTGTGTGGAGATGAAAGTAGATAGGAAACCACCTCCTGTGGTCATGGTGGAGATGCCTAACGGTGATGCCCTGGAGATTAAGGTTCTGTATGACACCTTGCCGGACCATTGTGATAGATGCAAGTTGTTTGGGCACTACGCTGGTGGATGCCTAGGGGAGAGAATGAGGTTGTCTGAACCACCCATCATCAGGGGTAGAGATCTCGATAAGAGAATGAATAAAAGGAGGAACAAGAGGAATGGGGGTAGCACCAGGAGACCACTGGGAGTGAATAAGAACAATTCTGAGGTGCAGGTTTGCGGCGAAGGACCGGAGGTGAATAATCCTTTGGTTGTCGACCCTATTTCTGGGGGCTTGGCCGATAGGGAGGAGCTGATGGCTGATGTTGGGTTGGAGAACACCGTAGGGGAGGCTGCTACTACCCTTGAGGTGGCTGCGGAAATGCCACAAACACAGAATGAGGGAGAGTGGTTTATGATGTCAGGCAGCAGGTCCAAAAGGAAGGCTAAAGGGAAAGCTGTCGAAAATGTGAGCGAGATGCCAGTGCGATACAATGATGAGAAGCTTGCTACAGTGAACCCATTCTCCCTGCTTGATGGGATTGAAGGTGAGGAGTGCACAAATACAATGACGCCAAGTGATATACCAACCTCATCTAGGAGAACAAGGAGAGGAGGGGCCATTACCAGAAGGTGTGGCCGAGGTGCCATAAATTAGATGTGCATCTTAGCATGGAACCTGAGGGGTGCTTCTTGCCCTGCTAAGCAAAGGAAGCTTAGCGAGATCATTGTGGAAGTGTAGGCATTACTGGTGGTTTTCCTAGAGACTAGAATTAGAAGAGAGGTGGAGGAGAGAGTGCCGATGTTATTCCCTGTCAGGTGGGAGTGTGCCTCCAATTTGGAACAGATTGAAGGAGGCCATATTGCTATCGGGTGGAATCCTAGGATATGTGATGTTCAAGTGATCTTTGCCAATGATCAACTGATGACTTCTAGTTGCATCAACCATGGGGGGCTACACATTGTGGTTTCCGTAGTGTATGGGCATAACTCTGAGATGTGCCAGAGGAGGTTGTGGGAGGTGATGGCTGAGGCAACAAGCAGAGCTACCACCAATTTTTGTGGGTGACTTTAATCATATTAGGAAGTCCAGTGAGAAGAAAGGAGGTTTACCGGTGCCTGATTCATTCTTAGGATGGTTCAATGATGCCATTGATGCTGCAAATCTGACTGAGTTGAATATGACGGGCGACATCATAACTAGGAAAAACAAAAGAGAGGTTCAGAGGCGCATTGACTCTCATCTTGACAGAGCGGTTGTGAATGAGGCCTGGATGGACCTTTTCCCTAATGCTAGTGTGAAGCTTGGAAGTAACCCAAATAGTGACCATGCCTGGCATTTGATTCACCATTCTATGGAGGACAGTAAGGACAAACCTTTTAGATTCTTCAATGGCTGGCTTGAGTGGCCTAGTTGTGAGATTATAGTAAGGAAAGTTTGGGAGGTTAATGTGGAGGGTAACCCCTTGTTTGTATTGATGGAGAAGCTATCAAATACTAAATCCGCCCTCAAAGAGTGGGCCAGAGGGCTGTCCAATCTGAAGACGCTTGTAGGTGTTTCCAAGAAGGCTCACACTCGGGCTGCTAAGGTGATGAGAACTCACCCTCTTGACAAGGAGGCTATTGAGGACGAAATGGAGAAGGCTAGAAGACTATGTCAACTGGAGAAAGTGGAGGAGTTGTGTTGTTGGCAGAGAAGTAGGATGAAGTGGATTAGAGATGGCGATAGAAATACTAAGATCTATCATGCTGTTGTGAAGAGAAACCAAATGAGAAATGTTGAGCATACGTTGTTGAAGAGTGATGGAACTAGTGCTAATAAACCTGCTGAGGTGGGTGTGAAGGCTATTTGCTACTTCACCAACCTGTACAATAAAGAGGGCACAGTTAATGCTGCTGGGTACATGATGCTGATGACCAAGGTTACGGCTGCCATGAACAACATGCTAACTAGACCTGCTGCTAAATCTGAGATTAAAGAGGCTGTGACGACCGTCTCGTGAAAACAAGATTAACTAATGCGGAAGCGTTCACTAAGCAGCGGATTATAGAAAATCACTAAAAATTAAAACCTTTTTCAAAGAGACCCAATCATAGGAAAACTCTTTCAACAAGAACCAATGTATTACATTTACATCATGGTTCATAAGTATATATCTTATACCATCTCTTTTCAAGGGTTACAACATCAACTGCCTTGTTAAAAGCTAAACACAGACAACATAATAACCTCGAGGGATCAAGCCAAAATCTCAAAATGATACATTAAAAGCACTAAGTACTAACTCCGAGGACCTGAGAGTACAGAGACGACACATAGGACTTCTATCTACCAAACACGATAGACAGCACACTCAACCTGAGTTGTCACTGCTGTCCTTGTAGCTGCTGATGTTCTTCATCCAAAAGATATTATCAGTCTCTTTCACACTCATCCACCTAAAAATGTTGGTTCCCACGGGGGTGAGACAATTGAAAATTGCCCCAGCGAGAGATATAACTCTCCGCCAGAAACATCATTATTGTAGTTTAATTAATATAAAACTGAGCAGAGGATAAGCAGTTTAGATCATTATCATCTTTTAAAGTATTACACCTATCTATGATTGAACAGTAATTTATCTATTCTCTTTATAAGAAATAGAAAGAACATGTATAACATTTATCTACCATACATTTTCAACATCTCAAGCTTTGCTCATGTCATTCATTATTCTGATGTGTCACCCATGATTCATTCTTGTTTCTATTTGTTGGCCTTAGCCAATCTTCTAAACAAGTATTCACTTATGCCAGACATGTGATTATATAAATCATCATGTATTATTCAAGCATTAGACTATATCAATCATGTATAAATGTTTCAGGCATTGGACTATACCAATCCTGATTACACATCCAGGCATTGGACTTTAACCAAACCTAATTACAGGCATTAAGCCTCTGTCAGGTATTTCTAATTATAGAGGCATGGATAGCATGTGAAACATAACTATCAACATGAGATATCTAGCATCATGATTATAATCAACAGTAGCAGTAAGATATCAACATAAGCATGACCATTGTATGTACACAATTACAGTCTTATGCATATCCACAACATAAGTATAATTACTATCTCTTAGTTGCACTAAGCATCATCTTTATGTAAAGAGAACAAACATGGGTTTCCATTCAATGTGAAGCGTCATGTATAACCTTAAACAGATATGCTATACGGTTGTATTACATCTTTTATTATGCCCTAGGGAATTTGAATCGTACCATTCAAAGTCCAACCGACCCCTGCTAAGGGCTATTCGGTTCCGTAAAAGATCTAGGAGTGCCGGTATCCTAAGATCTCTTCCCCTCGGTCAGTACAAGTAAACTGCAGTGACATACCAGTCAAACTGCCAACAGTGACATATAGTCAACTGATAACAACTAGTCCGTACTTGGTACAAGTTACGACACTAGAAAACAGGGTATACAAAACCCTCTAATCCGAGGTACAACCGCAGCTGTCCTCAATCACATCAAATATTTGAGGCATGACCATAGCCATCCTCCATAACATGCAATTGTGGATGACAAGTATATATATCCTCAACCTGCCACCCCTGCATATTCAACAATATGCGCTCCGAGTTTCCCTTAGGAATACTCGTTTCACCATCCAGCAAGTTCTGACACTGAAGATGGTTCTACGGCACAGGGCACTACATGATTAGAGTTGCACTTGATTAATTATGCCAATTGGGTGAATTAAGGCTGCATCAAACAAGTGGACATACAAATCCTAATTCACTTCTAGCAAGCATATAAATATCAAAACCTGAAAAGATATAAAACATATGAAACATAATTTCTCATCTCATCATCACATGGTAATATTCACTTGCCATTCATGAGACTACACCAATCATCATATTATCACAGGATATAAATCCTTTTCACAATATCACAGGGTATCAACCCTTATCAACATAAGAGGAATACACCTCATTCAGGGCTCATCATGCCCATGAAACATCTTGTTACCTCTTACTAGGTAACATCTAACCATATGGCTCACAAGGCCACTAAACATCTTGTCACCTCTCACTAGGAAACAATGACATTTAACTCATGTAATATAATAGTAACACCACTATTTCCTCCATAGGGTTAGGGTTTACTATTCACATCAATTAGGGTTTCATGTTCATTTTATCAATCCAACCCTAATATATTGTTCCATACATCTAGGAGCATCCATCGACATTCCAAGAATTTAATATTCTTATCATTTATCATTAAATGATCATCAACACAAGGTATGAGTTTATCTCTCATCCTTATCATGGTATGATTACATCATACTCATTTTAGCTTACTTATCAAGTATGTTAACTCATTACATTTCATTGTAACAATTTACATAACACTCTCCTAGTGTATCTTATCTAAAAATATTGGATTTGAGATGCATCAAGGTATATCAACCCTGAAATGCTAAATGTGATATCTATCATGTCTCAATGTATCACTTCCCTCATCACTTCTATCTTACATGAGTTTATTAACTTATCTTATAATAAGGAATTTCACATCTTAATACTTTCATCCACCAACCTATCACCTTTACCATGATGTGTATAGATCACACACAAAGATTGTCCAACTATCTTCAATGATATGGACTCATCTCAAATTAAGGCATTGCTTGTTATAAGGTTGCCTATAGTCAACCACTTGAGATATTTCATCATTACAGGGTATTACTCATTATTTCATCATTAAGGTTTACTCATATCATTACCCAGACATTAGGGTTATGATTTATCATCATATTGCCCATGATTAGAATTCCATGCACTATAGCCCAAATTTAGGGTTTTACATAGATTTACTCTGTGTTAGGTTTAAGGTTTCATATGACATCACCCTCAATTAGGGTTTCACATGTAATCATCCTCAATTAGAGTTTCTCATGGAATCACCCTCAATTAGGGTTTCACTAATCATCCCAATTAGGGTTTCATTCAATTACCCATAAATTAGGGATTCACTATTCATCCAATTAGGGTTTGGTATTTCATTACCTTAAATTAGAGTTACCCAAGTCATTACCCTTAATTAGGGTTACACTATTACCCTTAATTAGGGTTACACTATTACCCTAGATTAGGGTTTTACTCAGAATTTCCCTAAATCAGGGTTAGGGTTCGTTAACCTTCTCAATTAGGGTTTCTTGATCTCTTTACTAAGGATCCTACCCTAAATCACCATATGAATCATACTCATGTATGAATTCATTTCTATCATTCTCTCCACTTGATTTTGTTACATCAACCATCTGATCAAATACAAACAACTATGTTTGACATAGTATACTGAGTTATTGCTTCCATAAACAATTAGGGTTTGCTTAATTGAATAGCCTTCAACTCACGATTCCTTGGGAGTTAATCCCTCAAATTTGGTGAGTCATTAGACCACATCATTAGGAACAGTAATCCCAAACATTCAACCCTTGGTCAATGCATTCAAACGGTCTTGAGACCGTTTACTCAAAAAGGTCAATTAAATCAGATTGAAAATCAGCACTTAATTCAATTAGGTTTCCCTAATTGATTAGGCTTCAACTCACGATTCCTTCGGAGTTAATCCCTAAAATTTGAAGGGTCATTAACCAACATCATTATAAACAGGAATCCCAAACGTTCAATGCTTGGTCAACACACTCAAACGGTCTTGAAACCGTTTTCCCAAACAGGTCAAGTTGATCAGGTTGAAAATCAGCATTTAATTCAATTCGATGTATCTAATTGATTGGCCTTCAACTCACGATTACTTTGGAGTTAACCCCTCAAATTTGGAGGGTCATTAGCCTACATAATTAGGAACAAGATTACCAAACGGTCAATGCTTTTTCAACCATATCAAATGGTCTTGAAACCGTTTTCTCCCAAACGGTTTCAAACCGTTTGCCCTAAAACGGTTTGCTGAAACCGCATAGCCAATCAAATTAAAACGATTTGTAGTAGCTATCAAGACCATTTGGCTTGGTAATTTTCTTTGGATAATAATCTAGGATGATGTCATCATCCCCTTCCTTCGAACAACCAAGAACAGCAACCGTTCTTGATGGAAATTGCAGCAAAGAAACAAGTATGTATCAAATTGAAGAAAACAATCAACAAAGCATAATTGATTGATGCAATAGCAATGATTAAGGGTTTGAGTTATAAAACCCGCCTCCAATTGAGCTCCAAAGCTTAAAGCTCACGCCATTAATGGTGGATGAAGCTCTAGCAACTCCCCCTAAACTCGTCCTCAAGCTTTTGGATGAAAAAGTTGGCTAGGGTTGAAGAGGAGATCAAAATAAGAAGAAATCAATGATTTATTTTTTATTTCCACCATGGAATCAAGGAGAACGAAGGTCAAGGACCTTACCAACAGGTTGGGGTCGTCCACCTGCTCCTCCACATCTCCTTAGTCGTTTTCCAAGCAAGGGGAAAGAAAATAATCCGAAATAGCCTTTCATTTGGCTAGGAAAAGGCCTTTTTATAAAAATTCAATGAAAGAGAAAATGCATTATTAAAATGCATTTAATTCCAAAATTGGTGCCGCCTCTTCCCCCTCAAATTCCCCTCAAAATCCTTAAGGACGAGGCTATCTTCATTGCCTCTTATTCCTCTCCATTATCCATGATTTAAAGAAAATCAAATTAAGCACCTTAATGCTTATTATATTAATATCCATATGTGAGTGGGTTTTCTTTTCCTTATAATAATGGTGAGTGGGATTTCCACTTGCTTGAGATATTTTCGTGGCCTAGAAAAGGCAAAAAGGTATTCACACTTGAGCAAATTCAACCATTTCGTTTTTGGTTGAAGGCCCTTTAATTAATACATTCAGTTTTGCCCTAAATTGAATTAGGGTTTCACTTATGATTAAATCTTGATTATTTTAATATCAAGATTCTCTCTCCTCCAACTTAATTCAAATGAGATGCCCCTCTCATTTTCTTTACTCTAAATGCTGCCAAGAAACATTAATGACCTTATTGAAGTGGTAATTTGCATATTGAACCCTAGATTTTGGGTAAATTGCACATTACACCAAAACTGAGTTTTAATGCACAACATTGTCCAACAAGCTCTATCTTGGTGTCTAGGCTTGGGAAAACCATACCACTACATCATATTCATTCTTATGATGTCTCAAGATTAGAGGAACATCTTATCATGCAACATTTGCAATTTAACCCCTCAACTTGGGTAATTTGCACTTTAGTCCAAAATAAGCAAACATTGCTTCAACAATTTTCAAAAAGGACTAGAATTGCAACATAAGTTCCTCTTCAGACCTAATTACTTTTTACAAGATAAGATTAATCATATAATCATCTTTCTTAATCAAAACACCTAGGGTTAAAGTATAACCCAGGTCAGGGGTGTTACAAATTATAAACCCCTAACAAGGATTTCGTCCTCGAAATCCAGATAAAGGAGGACAGATATATTTCATTTATCATACTATCTAGTCTTCACATAACATCTCCTTATTATGGAGACACTATAAAACATTGATCAGCACCAAGTTTTTCCATACAAGATTCTCATAGAATCAACACACAAGGCACATGCCCCACTGTCCCTCATTATTGACTATAGAGTCAACTTTGTGTCAAATAGCACTTTTCTTATTCAGAGAAGCATCATACATTCTTTATTAATATCATGTTTATGCAGAGCATAAACCCCTAACATATAATGTTCATATTATTATAATCAGACTAATTTCACAGTTGACCACTCTAGGTAGCCAACCTAACCCATCTAATAACTCTCAGATACCAGAATCTTTCACCTTGGTATCTATCACATGTGTTGGAAACACATCATATATATCTCTTCCTTTCATCTTGGAACGTTAATTGTTTCATGTCCTCATCTTGGGACCAAAGTCCAAGATAACTGATACTTTTCTAAGTATCCATCACATGAACACATTTATCTTATGCACATCAAGTGTCCTAAGACCCACTTGATTGCCATGTCCCTGAAAGGAAAGAAAACAAGGATTCATATTCCTCTTATTAATTTATGTATTTTCAATTATTCATAAACCATTTACTTTTTATCTCATCCTAGGTTCCTTGCCTTTAGCATTGAAATTTGTAAGGATGATTGCATGTCATTATCCCTTTCTTTATTATTATCTAGCATGTTTATGATCATCTCATGATCTCATCACAATTCCCATTTCCTCATTATGGGAAAGATCTCTATTATGCTTGCAGCATTGTTGAACAGGGTTCATCTCCCTTATTCTTACTCTTATCTTATGAGGAGTACACTTTTAGTTCCTCATACAACATGCTCATTTGAGATTATCTCAGACTTCTGTTTCTTATACTTAGTATATCACACATTTATTCATTCCATATTTCTGATTTCACGATACTCATTAGATTGTATCAGAATGACTGCTTGATCAGGGCAATCAGAGAGATTACAATCTAAGAGTTTCCATACTCACTTTATCATCAATAGTTGTATACCTGGCCAGGGTATATAAATATTGAGATTAAGTGGTATGCACTTTGTATACTATCATATTCCTCACTTTTCATATCATTATACACACATGACTTTCCCTTGTTCCAACATGACTAAGTCATTTAGGAACTCTTTTAAAGCTCAAACTTCTATATTAAGGACTGATAACCTAGATCGTAAAGCTAGTATCCAGTCCACTATATGCATTACTGTTGCTCTAATCTACCCAATAGTAATACTTAAAGAAAGATTTTCTTATCATAAATGGATCAACTAGGAGACTCTTAGGCAATTGACTCTGTCTTGCCTGCTCCCATGCACCTCTTCTTGGTGCAATATTGCTGCTCTCAGCAGCAATCTCCTCATGTGACCCAGTCATCTTTAAGTTCTTCTTCTCTTATATGAGCAGAAGACATTATCAGATACACTAGATGATACCAGAAAAGACTCTACTACCTTAGTCCTATGTCTCTGTAGACTCAGCGAACCTAGAGCTCTGATACCACTAAATTGTGACGACCGTCTCGTGAAAACAAGATTAACTAATGCGGAAGCGTTCACTAAGCAGCGGATTATAGAAAATCACTAAAAATTAAAACCTTTTTCAAAGAGACCCAATCATAGGAAAACTCTTTCAACAAGAACCAATGTATTACATTTACATCATGGTTCATAAGTATATATCTTATACCATCTCTTTTCAAGGGTTACAACATCAACTGCCTTGTTAAAAGCTAAACACAGACAACATAATAACCTCGAGGGATCAAGCCAAAATCTCAAAATGATACATTAAAAGCACTAAGTACTAACTCCGAGGACCTGAGAGTACAGAGACGACACATAGGACTTCTATCTACCAAACACGATAGACACCACACTCAACCTGAGTTGTCACTGCTGTCCTTGTAGCTGCTGATGTTCTTCATCCAAAAGATATTATCAGTCTCTTTCACACTCGTCCACCTAAAAATGTTGGTTCCCACGGGGGTGAGACAATTGAAAATTGCCCCAGCGAGAGATATAACTCTCCGCCAGAAACATCATTATTGTTGTTTAATTAATATAAAACTGAGCAGAGGATAAGCAGTTTAGATCATTCTCATCTTTTAAAGTATTACACCTATCTATGATTGAACAATAATTTATCTATTCTCTTTATAAGAAATAGAAAGAACATGTATAACATTTATCTACCATACATTTTCAACATCTCAAGCTTTGCTCATGTCATTCATTATTCTGATGTGTCACCCATGATTCATTCTTGTTTCTATTTGTTGGCCTTAGCCAATCTGCTAAACAAGTATTCACTTATGCCAGACATGTGATTATATAAAGCATCATGTATTATTCAAGCATTAGACTATATCAATCAGGTATAAATGTTTCAGGCATTGGACTATACCAATCCTGATTACACATCCAGGCATTGGACTTTAACCAAACCTAATTACAGGCATTAAGCCTCTGTCAGGTATTTCTAATTATAGAGGCATGGATAGCATGTGAAACATAACTATCAACATGAGATATCTAGCATCATGATTATAATCAACAGTAGCAGTAAGATATCAACATAAGCATGACCATTGTATGTACACAATTACAGTCTTATGCATATCCACAACATAAGTATAATTACTATCTCTTAGTTGCACTAAGCATCATCTTTATGTAAAGAGAACAAACATGGGTTTCCATTCAATGTGAAGTGTCATGTATAACCTTAAACAGATATGCTATACGGCTGTATTACATCTTTTATTATGCCCTGGGGAATTTGAATCGTACCATTCAAAGTCCAACCGACCCCTGCTAAGGGCTATTCAGTTCCGTAAAAGATCTAGGAGTGCCGGTATCCTAAGATCTCTTCCCCTCGGTCAGTACGAGTAAACTGCAGTGACATACCAGTCAAACTGCCAACAGTGACATATAGTCAACTGATAACAACTAGTCCGTACTTGGTACAAGTTACGACACTAGAAAACAGGGTATACAAAACCCTCTAATCCGAGGTACAACCACAGCTGTCCTCAATCACATCAAATATTTGAGGCATGACCATAGCCATCCTCCATAACCTGCAATTGTGGATGACAAGTATATATATCCTCAACCTGCCACCCCCGCATATTCAACAATATGCGCTCCGAGTTTCCCTTAGGAATACTCGTTTCACCATCCAGCAAGTTCTGACACTGAAGATGGTTCTACGGCACAGGGCACTACATGATTAGAGTTGCACTTGATTAATTATGCCAATTGGGTGAATTAAGGCTGCATCAAACAAGTGGACATACAAATCCTAATTCACTTCTAGCAAGCATATAAATATCAAAACCTGAAAAGATATAAAACATATGAAACATAATTTCTCATCTCATCATCACATGGTAATATTCACTTGCCATTCATGAGACTACACCAATCATCATATTATCACAGGATATAAATCCTTTTCACAATATCACAGGGTATCAACCCTTATCAACATAAGAGGAATACACCTCATTCAGGGCTCATCATGCCCATGAAACATCTTGTTACCTCTTACTAGGTAACATCTAACCATATGGCTCACAAGGCCACTAAACATCTTGTCACCTCTCACTAGGAAACAATGACATATTAACTCATGTAATATAATAGTAACACCACTATTTCCTCCATAGGGTTAGGGTTTACTATTCACATCAATTAGGGTTTCATGTTCATTTTATCAATCCAACCCTAATATATTGTTCCATACATCTAGGAGCATCCATCGACATTCCAAGAATTTAATATTCTTATCATTTATCATTAAATGATCATCAACACAAGGTATGAGTTTATCTCTCATCCTTATCATGGTATGATTACATCATACTCATTTTAGCTTACTTATCAAGTATGTTAACTCATTACATTTCATTGTAACAATTTACATAACACTCTCCTAGTGTATCTTATCTAAAAATATTGGATTTGAGATGCATCAAGGTATATCAACCCTGAAATGCTAAATGTGATATCTATCATGTCTCAATGTATCACTTCCCTCATAACTTCTATCTTACATGAGTTTATTAACTTATCTTATAATAAGGAATTTCACATCTTAATACTTTCATCCACCAACCTATCACCTTTACCATGATGTGTATAGATCACACACAAAGATTGTCCAACTATCTTCAATGATATGGACTCATCTCAAATTAAGGCATTGCTTGTTATAAGGTTGCCTATAGTCAACCACTTGAGATATTTCATCATTACAGGGTATTACTCATTATTTCATCATTAAGGTTTACTCATATCATTACCCAGACATTAGGGTTATGATTTATCATCATATTGCCCATGATTAGAATTCCATGCACTATAGCCCAAATTTAGGGTTTTACATAGATTTACTCTGTGTTAGGTTTAAGGTTTCATATGACATTACCCTCAATTAGGGTTTCACATGTAATCATCCTCAATTAGAGTTTCTCATGGAATCACCCTCAATTAGGGTTTCACTAATCATCCCAATTAGGGTTTCATTCAATTACCCATAAATTAGGGATTCACTATTCATCCAATTAGGGTTTGGTATTTCATTACCTTAAATTAGAGTTACCCAAGTCATTACCCTTAATTAGGGTCACACTATTACCCTTAATTAGGGTTACACTATTACCCTAGATTAGGGTTTTACTCAGAATTTCCCTAAATCAGGGTTAGGGTTCGTTAACCTTCTCAATTAGGGTTTCTTGATCTCTTTACTAAGGATCCTACCCTAAATCACCATATGAATCATACTCATGTATGAATTCATTTCTATCATTCTCTCCACTTGATTTTGTTACATCAACCATCTGATCAAATACAAACAACTATGTTTGACATAGTATACTGAGTTATTGCTTCCATAAACAATTAGGGTTTGCTTAATTGAATAGCCTTCAACTCACGATTCCTTGGGAGTTAATCCCTCAAATTTGGTGAGTCATTAGACCACATCATTAGGAACAGTAATCCCAAACATTCAACCCTTGGTCAATGCATTCAAACGGTCTTGAGACCGTTTACTCAAAAAGGTCAATTAAATCAGATTGAAAATCAGCACTTAATTCAATTAGGTTTCCCTAATTGATTAGGCTTCAACTCACGATTCCTTGGGAGTTAATCCCTAAAATTTGGAGGGTCATTAACCAACATCATTATAAACAGGAATCCCAAACGGTCAATGCTTGGTCAACACACTCAAACGGTCTTGAAACCGTTTTCCCAAACAGGTCAAGTTGATCAGGTTGAAAATCAGCATTTAATTCAATTCGATTTATCTAATTGATTGGCCTTCAACTCACGATTCCTTTGGAGTTAACCCCTCAAATTTGGAGGGTCATTAGCCTACATAATTAGGAACAAGATTCCCAAACGGTCAATGCTTTGTCAACCATATCAAATGGTCTTAAAACCGTTTGCTCCCAAACGGTTTCAAACCGTTTGCCCTAAAACGGTTTGCTGAAACCGCATAGCCAATCAAATTAAAACGATTTGGAGTAGCTATCAAGACCATTTGGCTTGGTAATTTTCTTTGGATAATAATCTAG
Organism: Alisma plantago-aquatica; assembly: GCA_963693085.1. Classification (NCBI taxonomy): domain Eukaryota; kingdom Viridiplantae; phylum Streptophyta; class Magnoliopsida; order Alismatales; family Alismataceae; genus Alisma; species Alisma plantago-aquatica. The sequence goes on along the minus strand of OY856413.1, from coordinate 279,969,857 downwards.
GATGATGTCATCATCCCCTTCCTTCGAACAACCAAGAACAGCAACCGTTCTTGATGGAAATTGCAGCAAAGAAACAAGTATGTATCAAATTGAAGAAAACAATCAACAAAGCATAATTGATTGATGCAATAGCAATGATTAAGGGTTTGAGTTATAAAACCCGCCTCCAATTGAGCTCCAAAGCTTCAAGCTCACGCCATTAATGGTGTATGAAGCTCTAGCAACTCCCCCTAAACTCGTCCTCAAGCTTTTGGATGAAAAAGTTGGCTAGGGTTGAAGAGGAGATCAAAATAAGAAGAAATCAATGATTTATTTTTTATTTCCACCATGGAATCAAGGAGAACGAAGGTCAAGGACCTTACCAACAGGTTGGGGTCGTCCACCTGCTCCTCCACAGCTCCTTAGTCGTTTTCCAAGCAAGGGGAAAGAAAAGAATCCGAAATAGCCTTTCATTTGACTAGGAAAAGGCCTTTTTATAAAAATTCAATGAAAGAGAAAATGCATTATTAAAATGCATTTAATTCCAAAATTGGTGCCGCCTCTTCCCCCTCAAATTCCCCTCAAAATCCTTAAGGACGAGGCTATCTTCATTGCCTCTTATTCCTCTCCATTATCCATGATTTAAAGAAAATCAAATTAAGCACCTTAATGCTTATTATATTAATATCCATATGTGAGTGGGTTTTCTTTTCCTTATAATAATGGTGAGTGGGATTTCCACTTGCTTGAGATATTTTCGTGGCCTAGAAAAGGCAAAAAGGTGTTCACACTTGAGCAAATTCAACCATTTCGTTTTTGGTTGAAGGCCCTTTAATTAATACATTCATTTTTGCCCTAAATTGAATTAGGGTTTCACTTATGATTAAATCTTGATTATTTTAATATCAAGATTCTCTCTCCTCCAACTTAATTCAAATGAGATGCCCCTCTCATTTTCTTTACTCTAAATGCTGCCAAGAAACATTAATGACCTTATTGAAGTGGTAATTTGCATATTGAACCCTAGATTTTGGGTAAATTGCACATTACACCAAAACTGAGTTTTAATGCACAACATTGTCCAACAAGCTCTATCTTGGTGTCTAGGCTTGGGAAAACCATAACACTACATCATATTCATTCTTATGATGTCTCAAGATTAGAGGAACATCTTATCATGCAACATTTGCAATTTAACCCCTCAACTTGGGTAATTTGCACTTTAGTCCAAAATAAGCAAACATTGCTTCAACAATTTTCAAAAAGGACTAGAATTGCAACATAAGTTCCTCTTCAGACCTAATTACTTTTTACAAGATAAGATTAATCATATAATCATCTTTCTTAATCAAAACACCTAGGGTTAAAGTATAACCCAGGTCAGGGGTGTTACAGAGGCGTTGTTTAGTATTGGGCCTTCGAAAGCACTGGGGTCGGATGGCTTCAATGGCCAGCTTTTTCAGGCTATGTGGCCCATTGTCAAAGATGACATTTGTAGAGTTGTTAGGTGGTTCCATGTTGGGGGGAAAATGCTAAGGCGTACGGATCGCGCCTTTATTAGAATAATTCCAAAGAAAACCATTGTGGAATCCTTGGGGTATTTGAGACCTATTGCGTGCTGCTCGGTGGTGTACAAGATTATTGCGAAGTTGCTAGGTAACAGACTGAAAAAGGTTCTTCCTGAGATTATCTCACCTAACCAGATGACCTTCATCAAAGGGAGAAGGATTGCGGATAGTGCCCTTCTTGCTTCTGAGTTCATGCTTGATTTCGACGTTAAGAATAGTTTGAAGAAGGCTTGCGTCAAATTGGATTTGGTCAAATCCTATGATAATATAAGATGGGAGTCTCTATGGTCTATGATGAGGGCTATGGGCTTCAGTAGCAAGTGGATTAAGATTATGGAAGAGTGTGTGACCATGACTTCTTTCTCTGTTCTGGTGAATGGGTTTCCCTATGGCATGTTTAAAGCTTCCAATGGGCTTAGACAGGGGGACCCGTTGTCTCCTCTACTGTTTACTTTGGTCATGGAGACATTGACTTGTATGGCTGATGAGTCTAAAGGAATTAATCAATTTGCAACTTTTAGACAAGGAGGGTGCAGGGTGATGGCACACATGATATTTGTCGATGATGTACTTTTCTTTATGATGGGCACCAGCAAAACACTTAGAGGCTTTCAAAGTCTTATGAAGAGGTTTGGGGATTGCACGGGCCTTTACCTCACTGATATTAAATCTAGAGTTTTCCTTTCTAGATCGTGTGATACCAGGAGAGGCAGGCTTAAAGAGGCGATGGGGCTTTCTGAAGGTATGTTTCCGACGAAATAACTTGGGATCCCGCTGAGTGGTAGTAAAGCCAAAGGAAAGGATTTTGACATGTGCATAGATGCTCTTAGATATATGGTCTCTAGATGGATAGGGATTAACATGTCCCTGGCTGGTAGGCTTGTTTTCGTCAGATCGGTTTTGGAGGGCTTGATCAGGTTTTGGTGCCAACAAGCTAAAATCCTACTTTTTGTGTTGAACAAGATGCGTACTATCATGGCATCCTTCGTCTGGGGAGGTAAAGGGCATGATGTGGGATGGCCTATCATAGCAAGGAAGTTCAAGGAGGGAGGTCGCAACCTGATTGATCTAGCTTCTCTCCCCCATGTGGCCACGACGAAGAGAGTTGACACCTTTGTTAGGGGTGATTCTTCCTAGACTAGATGGATGCGGGAACGCTATGGGTGTAGCCTGCATGTTACTGATCAAAATGCCTCAAGATTGTGGCGGGAAATGTGTAGGGTCTGGACTCTGGTTGCTACTGATTACACCCCTTTGTTGGATGGATGGACACTAAGGGATGCGACTTCCATTCCTTAGGCTCTACCCCATTCCCATACCCTGATTGTGCCTTGGTTCCACCTTCTATGGAATCAGGGGCACATTCTGAGGTGGAGTTGTTGCACATACAGATCAATCATGAGAAGACTTCTGACATTTGATAGGTTAATTATCTGGGGTCTCAACGCTAATCCCATCTACATGTTATGCAGCACTAAGGCAGAGACACATAATCATCTATTTTTTTAGTGCAGCTATACTAGGTACTTGTGGTGCCTATTCTGGTTGAAAATGGGTTGGGGCTGCTCTCCGCCCACCGCCTTATTCGATGGCATGCTGTAGGCTTTGGAGAAGACTAAGCACAGCCAAGGCTCTAGACCATTTGTGGGTGTATGACTCACTGCCTTATGCTATATGATTTGGTAAGAACGAAATTATAGATTGCATGGGAAGGGGAAGATTAACACTCTTGTTTTGTTTGATAACTTATTTGCACATCTTAGGATGGTTCTTAAAGCACGTCCTAAAATGGTGAGAGGAGTCAGTGGTGAGATCCTGGGTCAGTTGGATTTTGTTTTATAACCCACTTGCATAGTATATGATGGCGTTTGCCTCCTATACTCTTTTTGGTGATATAGTAATACTTTACCTACTCCAAAAAAAAGGTTCTAATAATTGTGAATGGACTCCAAATTGGTGTACCTAATTAGGGCCTCAAAGTTTCTTGCATCCCTAGAGAAGAGAACTAGACAAGTAGGGTTTGGGAGAACATGTCACTGATTCTTTTTTTACCCTCTCAAGTGTGTTGTTGCTTTAATTTTCTATATATCATCAAAAAACATAATGTGTCATCAACATTGATCCAAAAAAAGGAATAGAAGATAAAGTAGTTCTTAATGTGAAAGAACCACAAAATCATTAGAAAACTAGAAGCATTTTATTCTGAAAAGAAAATGGATCACTATTAACTTCATAGTGGATATTTGTCCTTCTTTGGAAATGTCAAATGAGCTTGATATTCTCAAGGGTGAAGTGATAGGTGGATCAAAATGATCATTGGGACAAAGTTTCAAGCATGCCTACCTACTCCAGGAGACATGGAGTTCCATTGAATTAATCAATTCTTGATTAGTTGGTTGATGATGATAAGTAGACTTGGCCCCCAGAGCATCATGGTCAGCACGATGGGAAAAAAAGTAGATATATACCACATAACATGTTTATACCAACTTATAAGGTTCAAAACACCATAATACCTTAAGGAAAGAAAGAAACTCACCACACATTCATGTCGTGTCTCCTTTATGCCAAATTTTAATTCTATAACTAAATGATTTAAAATTGGTATTTGATAGTCAGAAAATAGAGTGAAGTACATGCACCTTGACATCTACGATAAGTAATTATAGACATGTTTTTGAAACACTATGTATATCTATATAAAGGTAAGAACAAGGTTACTAGACCTACTACTAATATAAATGAATGTAATAGATAAACAACATATAAATTTGAGTATGGTGTTTATAGTAGTCAAATCTAGTCATAAAGAAAGTAGTAAGCATAATTCTATCATGTAATATGTATAGGCCACCAAAGAACTGATGCATACAAAATGTCTGAACATGAGGAAAGGAGTATATCTTTGCATATTATATGCATTTACGAGGGGTATCATAACTATCATATATGAAAACATCATTCAGTCCTACTATTATAGGTGTAACAATTTTATTGTGACCCTACAAACCTAGTGACAACCAACTAACAATCCACTCTTTTAAAAAGGTTACATTGCTTATGCATAACATTGATAATTTGCATAATACTTTACTTCATGTAAGCTTACTCAAGCACTACATGAGAACCCCTCCAAATAAATTGTGATTAGTAATTTTAAAAATGAAAATTGCAGTAACCAAGAAACTATGAACATTATGATTTTTTAGAGTCTCATTCAAGGTCGGGTATCAGTCTTGCATGATTTTGTTTCCTACAATGAGTTATTGTTTAATAAAATATCTAGTATGTTTAAGTAATCTTGGGAGATTATATATAACTCAGATACTACCTGATAAGAATGATTGTACCAAATTTTGTTGATGATGAAATATAAAATTCTAGAGTTGCATCACTTAAAAGATTGTATGTTGAAATGTAAAAAATCAAAGTGTATACCTAGTCATCCCAGAATAAAGATGAATAATATCTTGTTGGACTGCATGGAGCACTGAATGACTCAACCGATAAAGTTATTAATCATTTTATGAATTTATCCTAAAAGGAATAATCTGTCAAGGCTTACTTAAGATGTGAAAAGTAAAAGAGTTAATATGCCATCCTTGTTTCATTCGGTATAGTATTCGAAATCTCTCTAGCTATTTACTGACCTCAATGCAAACAATTCTACTTTCTACATCATCTTACCAAGACAAGCATGTGTGCTTTTTCTTCTATGTTTGGACATAGCAAGCCTAAATGAGTAAAAAAGAACCTCTCCAAATGATACAACCCATCTTGTAAATTAGAAAGCAAAGGATGCATGTGGCTATACATTTTATAAATTCTACTATAAATAAGATGTTAGTATCACTTAGATATATGTAGTTAACTACATTTTTCTGGATTAAGAATGATTTCCAACCATAAATAAAGAAATTTATCTACTCCATTTTTCTGATATATTAAGAATGTTTTCCAATGTTTAACATATGATTTATTATACATAACATAATCATGCAATGAGATGAAGATGTCACATTGCATATAGCCTTGAACTTTTCTTTCAAGTTATCCTCTTGATGTTATTGCGTTTTCGCCAATATTACCAAATTATAAAACAAAATATAAGCCATATAGTTTAAAAATGAACTATGAAATGTTCATCCAGGTTTGTCTACTAGGTGGAATGACTCCCAATATCTATCTTGCTAACTCCACAAATGCGATGGAAGGCCAAACAACTATAAAATCCTACTATTTGTAATCATTCGTTATCTATCAAAATGTGATGTGTGCTAAAAATACAATATGATTGTAAGTATTATAGGAGGACAACTAAAAAAAAGAGAACTACCAAAACAAAAAGAACTTTTGAGTTGTTCTGTTAATTAGGTTTTATTAGGCCCTATTCAAAATCCACCACTAAGCAGAGTTTATTGGGTGGTGGTTCCTCACTTCAATCATATTTTACTCTCATGTGTTTTTACACCTTTTATGTTTAAGAAGTTGTTATAGCTACAATGTGAAACATAAGGCACAACCAGATGTTGACATGGGGGAGGATCTTCAAAATGTTTCTCTGGTTTAAGATGTCATTCACATCATTTGTTGTTTGATACATGTAATTAGGTTTTATTAAGCCCTATTTAGAATCCACCAATAAGTAGAGTTTATTGGGCGGTGGTTCCCCACTTCAATCATCTTTTACTCTCATGTCTTTTTACACCTTTTATGTTTAAGAAGTTGTTATATCTACAATGTGAAAAATATGGCACAACCAGAAGTTGACATGGGGGTGGATCTTCAAAATGTTTCTCTGGTTTAAGATGTCATTCACATCATTTGTTGTTTGATACATGTAAAATAATGCTTGATAGTTGTGAATGAGATTGTTGTGAGACTTTAGTAAGTGGGTAGAAAAGACATTTGTGTGTAAAATAGAAACCCATTTGGGGGTTGGAGTCATCAATCATTTCTCAGGGGCATCATGAGATGTTGTGCACAACTCTACATAGTAGAATATAGCAATCCTTTTGATTTATTCTTCTACTGACTTATACATTAATATGTAAATCTAATTATTTTACTACAAAAATCTATCCATAGAAGTAGAAGCGCTATTGAACGTCAACTCATATTTTTGGTACTCTATCAAATTAAAGAATGTCATCTTCACACATATTACTTATTATTTAGATATTAAAACTACTAATCCGGAAGACATCATAACAGATGAAAATTAATACATTGGCCTACACATGTTGTGATGTTCCCATAAACAATCAAAAGTGCAGTTTGCTTTGACATCCTCTCATCTCACATGGTATGCTGTTATAGGAACATAAAAGAAGAACCCAGAAGCCAAGTAGAACTTAGCATCAAATATCAACCATAAAATAAGAGCATATAAATGGATGGTCTGCATTCAAGCTACGTAAGAAAGCATGGAATAGGCATTATCTTCTCAATAAATTTATATGTTATAGGTTTCTCGTAGGACATTTTGATTATAAAAATCATATTACAAACTATCATTGTTATTCAAATGATACCCGATTATGCTTAAGATGAATTGCACCATGTCATCTTCCGATATAACTGTAGTTTTGGTACTCCACACAGAAAACTAAATTATATCTTTTGGCTCGATTGATTCATCAAGAAACCTTTGAAAAAAGTTAATCAAGTGACCCTCTATGGTACTTAACAAGTACATTATTTTATAAGATGGCCATGCTAAGTCTACCCTATTAAAGGCAACACTACATTCAATGGTCAGTGCAAATAAAAAAACACATCACTTTTTGCTATAGAATAAAAAAAAGATAGTGATAAAGAGTCCAACTTAGACGAGCGTAAATAATGAACATTTGAAAAGCAAATAGAAAGGGCTTATTGAGATGTTTTACGGGTGACATTCTAGGCTCAAATGAGAACATGGTTGAGGAATAAAAAATTAATGGAATCATGATTCAAGTCGTGGTAGACTAAATCAAATTTCATTATTGAGACCTTCTACTTGATATAGAAGTTTAGAATACAAGCATTGACTATGTTATGGAGCTCATCGGCACCAACTCCTGCTAAAGCCCAATGAATTTTTAATCCATGACTTCAAGTCTGCATGCTAGGCCAGAAAAACATATGGGTAATGAAATGGGTCTGATAGAAAAATGAAATGTTCACGAGTTGTAAATCTACATTCGCATTAACTTGTTTTGGAAGATGATTCTACTGAATAAACCGACAATCATGGGTTGCCAAATGCGGAAGAGGGGGATTTTAGATCTATGTGTATGGAAGTCGATTCAATGTATGTGTTACGTCAAAGAAATTAACTCACCTCTATCTTTGCTGCTAATACCTTATTTCCTTGTATGAGGTTTCTAAAGAGCTTCAGGCGTGACATCCCCTGCCATCTATATCCTCGTAGGCTCCATCCATTTAGGACCTTCTCTCTACAACTCCATGAGGCTAGGTGGGAGAAGACTAAAGGACATCGAGGTGGGGGAAGGAGAAGAGGGTGAGAGGAAGAGAGGGTGATCAGGTTGAGGGTTTTGGGGAGGGGAGAAGGTAGGAAAAGGGGCAGAGCATTATGGGTGGGGTGGGGAGGTGCTATCAGAGTGGGCGTCGGCCGTCATGGGAAGACAGAGTGTGGGCGTAATCGGCATCATTGGTGATTGGGGAAGAGTGAGTAATAACCCTGTCAATAGGAATGAGTGGGAGAAGCGCGTTAAAAGTTTTAAAAAAAAATTCTTGACTTATTTGGGGGGGGAGGGAGAGAGGGGGAAAGAGTTAGAAATAAATTTTGTAGTTTGTTTGAGAAATGTAGTCTATATTGTAGTTATTGAAATTGGTTACATTTATTTTATTTATAGTTTTATAATTTGTAAAAGAAAGTAATTTTTAACTACAAATACAATATATAGCTAGTAAAATTGTAGCTAAATGATTCTTTTTTTGTAGTGTTTCTTAGTTGAATGAATCAAGGGTTAAACTCATATTTAAACCAATGGTTTTAAATAAATAACATGATCCAATGATGAGGATTTAATGCTTGGATATTCAATTGTTTGGAATGAATCCTATAGTGTAATGTTTGGATTACGATGATGAGAATCCGATGGCTCAATGCCCTTGAACTTATACTCTTACCTTTTCCCTCGTATGAATATAATTGTTAATCACTATAGTAAGTTAAAGTATAACCCTAAAAAAACATGGCTTTTTGCACCTAACCCTAATGCAATCAAGTGATAGTGATTGATTGAAATTAGCCCTCTTGAATGATTAATGAGATAATGAAATACTCTCTTATTGTTGTTGAAACCCTAATATGGTGCTATCTAAAAATCAAAATTCCTTACTGTGTTAATCTTATATGTCACATGTGTGTTGATGACTAGTTGGGAATTTTTCTAAGGCATACAAAGACAATGATGAACTTACATGGGTTGATGTGATGGTATTAATGACCTTTGGGCATGGTTGATTCCTATTGGAAGTGGTATCCTCTTTATAAACATGATAAGGGTTGGAACCTTGGATTAATGTGATGTTTGAATTGTATCTTGTGGTATTATGGTAACAAGTGTGATACCACGATTGGAAATGAAGATTAAGAATTATACCTCATATGTTTTATATCTTCTGGAATTGTTATATGACAATGTGTTCTAGAAATGAATTAGGGCTTGTATGTCCACTTGTATGATGCAGCCTTAGTTCACCAAATAGGCATAACTAATCAAGTGAAACCCTAATAATTTTAATGCCTCATGACATAGATCCTTCTGAGTGTTAGAACTTTCCAGATGGTGAAATGAGTATTCCTAAGGGAAACTCATAGCACATCATGTTGAGTATGCAAGGTGCAAGTGACAATGTATCCTTGACATCTTGATTTCAAGGTTAGGGAGGATGGTTGCGATCATACCTAGCCCTCAATTAGAGAGAGATTGTGGTCATGTCTCAGTGAATATATATATATATATATATATATATATATATATATATATATATATATATATATATATATAGAGAGAGAGAGAGAGAGAGAGAGAGAGAGTTGAGGTCAGTTGTGGTTGTACCTCTTAAGGTAGGGTTTGCGTATCCACCTCCTTTCACTAGTGTCATGACCTATACCAAGGACAAACTAGGCTATTGGTAGCTTGACCTTATGTGTCACTATGGCAAACTCATTCTGATTGAGGGTGGAGAAGATCTTAGGAATCATGTTCTCTTAGATCTTGTATGGCTCTGATTTTGACTTAGAAGTGGTCAGTTGGGATTTGAGTTGTATTCTTGAAATTCCTAAGGGCATAATAAAATATGTAATATATCCATGTAGTATATCTGCTAGGTTTAAAAATGCTTCAAAATTGATGTTAATCCTTTCCTTATTCTTCTACACTACTAAATGTTATATAACAAAATTAGAGAGATTAATTGTGAGTAAATGATAAGTTATGCTTGCTATCTTACATATCTTCTTGATCCTACTTGCTACTATGCATAATTGTAGAATTTCTAAATCTACTGCACTTGCTTAGTATGTTAGAATTATTCAATTTGCTCAATTACTTATTAAATACTCAACCTGCTTAGTTTAGTTACTATTAAATAATTTCTTGTATTCAATATCTGGTGTAGAGAGTTATATCTCTCACTGGGACATGGGTCTCACCTTGTGGGTCACCACATCTTTTTATGTGGTTGCCATCAACATGGTCCACATTGTGTTGTCAAAGAGGAGCATCTTGGTGATCAATACACATAGAAGGTTGGACAGTTGTAGTTATTAGTAATACAGTCCTATTATCATGCCTGCACTCTTAGGACCAGGTATGGGATGTTTTTTGTAGATATTATACATGTATCAACACTAGGTTTTGGTAATGTGCCCGGGTTTGTAATGTATGTCATGTACAAGTGGAATATCTCTTTTGTATACATGTAATGGCCTCAACCACTAAATACATATGTGTATGGTATATGAGTTTTTGGAAAATATGGACCTTGATGTAAATGTTTCATAACATGTTTATGATGTTGAAATTGGTTTTAATTATGTTGTTTTTCTGACTATCTGGTTAGTTAGTAGTTGGTCATGTTTTATGTTTTGAGTAATCTCATTTAGTGTGACAAGGCGTCACAGTTAATTTGGTATTATAGCATTAGGTTCACTGAGTCTATAGGGACAAAGGACTTGGGCTTGAATTTGTTCTTATGCTATCCAACATATCTGATCATAGATTATGTGTATGTAGATATGTCTAGAGGACACAAAGAACACATTGAGAGAAGCTATGTTTCACTAGGAGGTGCTTGGAGGCAGACACGTGATGATAGCGTGCCATAAGTGGGGCTGGAGCAACTCGCAATGCATCAATTTGTCCCGACAAATATGGCCAACCCTGCATTTCAGTCCATGTTTAGACATATGATGGACATGATTACACATCTAGTAGACAAAATGCTAGCACCTCAAACTAGGATAGACGTCCCTAATGTGGAATCCCAGGGTGTTGGGAAGACATTTGAACGACTCATATGTGTCAGGGCTATTGAACATGTTGGTACCTCTGACCCAATAGATGCCGACATGTAGTTGACTAAGCTCGAGAAGGAACTAGTACAGAAATGACGTATAACATCACATTTTCTGGCATCGGTTAAAACATAAACACTGACGCTAATATACTACAATGTCAGTTTAAAATGACAATTGACACCTATATGTGAAGGCCAGCCGCTTTACAAAAGAAACATGTATCACTTTTTCTTTAACGTCGGCTGGTCGAAATAAAAACCGACGTCCAAAATCACCCTCGAAATACAATTTTCCAGGGAAAAAAATTGCCTCCAAAATTTTCAATTCGACGTCGGTTGGAGAAACACCGACGACTCATGTTCCGCACCAATTCCCGTGAAAGTTTTATCCCCCCATGTGTCGTCGGTGGTTTAAAACATAACTGACGACTAATTATCCTTCGCGAGGAAAAATTCATTCCTTATTTGCCATCAGTGTTTGCCCAAGAATTGACGAGGATGTATGTTCGCGCGTTGTCTGCTTGAAAAAAATTTCCCCCCAATTTACCTAATCGGCGTCGGTGTTAGGGGAGAAAATGACAATTATGATTGTAACTCAATAACAATTTTTTTTTGGCATATGTGGATAGATATTGGTTATTATACGTTGAAAAAAATGAAGAACACCCCATCCCAGTGCAAATTGTTTTTTTGAAGTTGTAGATAGGTGTCAATTATAACTTTATACCGACGTCTATTGTTTTTAAGCATCAGATTTACATAATAACATACACCGATAATTAACTTAATAGCACCCACATGTGCAAGCCAAACTCTTCCCCTTCTCTATTTCATTCTCCATTCTCTGTTGCCGCTCAAGCTAGCTAGGTCTCGTGATTTTGTGGCCGCTCGCCACTGCCACTGCTACTGTTGTGGAGAGGAGCTCGCTGCCACCACTATGGAGAGGAGGTCATCGCTGCCTCTGTGGAGAGGAACCTCCACGGAGGAGATTGTCTTTGCCGCTCCAATCTCCTGTTGTTGCTCTAGTTCAGTGGTCGCCGCCGCCGCTCGCTTGCTTAATCATCTCTGTCAACGACCACAACCACAACTTGCCATCCTGCCACTGCTTGCCACCTGCTTCACCGCATCTTCAGTCATCTCCGCCGCCACCGCTTGCCACATGCTTCACCTCTAGATGTGACCACCTCCACCTCCGGCCGCGACCACCATAGCATGCTCCACCAATGTGGTGAGTTTTCTATAAGATTATTATTGATTGATTAGGGTTGATTAATATTGATTAATAAGGGTTAAATGTGGAATGAATGAACTTAGTTCAATATATAATTGTTCTTCAAAATTGTGTAGTTGATTAATAATGATTAACTAGAGTTAATGATGAATGAATGAATTTAATTAATTGATAATGCTTTCTTTCTCTCTTGTTAGTGATGGATTTAACTTATTTAAAAAATATTTGTTTTTCAAAATTGTGTAGTTGATTATTAATGATTAATTTGGGTTAATGATGAATGAATGAATTTAGCCAAATGGAAGAATGAATTGAATTAAATTATGTTACACAAAACCTAGGATATGAAAGATGATACTATGATTGTAGGTATATGAATGAAAACATATATACATGTATTTTGTTGGCCTAGAAACCCATCCGAGATTTACTCATTAGGAGTAAATCTTGGATAGTCCCGTGTTTGGGACTATTCTTGAACACTTAATCTCACATAGGATGTAAGTGTATAATGTGTATTTGGTTTTCATGATGTTTCATCAGCACTTCCCCATTTGTTCTCTAAGTACATATGTCAGTGGGCATTTTCCCATGTACATCGGTGTACTTGGAGAACTATGGGGAAATGCTGCCGAAATTTCTTGAAAATTGAATACACATTATACACTTACTAGTGAGATTAGGTGATCAAGAATGGGATAGGTGGTACACATTTATTATATATAATACCCTAAACCCTAAACTTTTAACCATAAACCCTAATCTTTTAACCCTAAACCCTAATCTTTTAACCCTAAACCCTAAACTTTTAACCATAAACCCTAATCTTTTAACCCTAAACCCTAATCTTTTAACCCTAAGCCATAAGATATACTTGTTTTCTCTTTGATCATAGAATGGATAGATCATGGATGTCCATTCCAAATCTCTGCACCCCAAAGTTTATTTCATGTCTTGATCAATTTATTAGATTTTCTGAGGAACATAGGAAACAACATGGAGATAGGTTCTACTGTCCATATAGGCATTGCGGTAACAACTTGAAAGTCAGCACCGGTGACAAAATCAAAAGGCATGTCATGTGCAACACAATTGTACAAGGCTATACAAAATGGCACTGGCATGGAGAGATTTCAAACCTGGAATCAGTGGATGACGATAGAAGTGCTTGTGCGGAAGAAGAAATTGCCTTTGATGATGTAGATGTGAATGAACCAGTTCTAGTAGACATCGTTGATGCGATGTTGGAAAGTTGTGGGGTAGAGCACACTGATCCACCTCCCATGTTTAGAAACATTGTGCATGATGCTGAGAGACCATTATACACAGGTTGTACTATGTTTACGAAGATTAGCACTGTGTTGAGATTGTATAAGATGAAAGCTAACAATTGGTGGAGTGACAAAAGCTTCACGTCATTATTGTCTTTGTTGAAAGAAATTCTTCCTAAAGGAAATGAGCTGCCAATCTCAACATACCATTTAAGGAAATTATTGTGCCCAATGGGAATAGAGGCCAAGAAGATACACACATGTCTGAATGATTGTGTATTATTTCAAAAGGACTATGTGGATTTGAAAGATTGTCCAAAATGTGGTGCGTCAAGGTATAAAATAATGACTTTGGGGGAGTCCAAAGTTAGTTCTCCTGCCAAGGTGATGTGGTATCTACCTATAATATCATAGTTTCAATGCTTGTTTTCCAATCCGATAGATGCGAAGAATTTGAGGTGGCATACAAATGTTAAGAAAAATAATGATGGGGTCCTACGACATGCGTCTGATTCCCCACAGTGGAAGAAGATTGATTTATTGTACCCTAAATTTGGTGAAGAAGTCAGGAATCTAAGACGTGGGCTTTGTACAGATGGGATGAATCTGTACGAGACATTGAGCAGCCAACATAGCACTTGGTTGATTATGCTTGTTATATACAATCTTCCTCCCTGGTTGTGTATGAAAAATAAGTACGTTATGCTATCATTGTTGATATAGGGCTCTAAACAACCTAGAAATGATATCGACATTTATCTTGAACCTCTGATTGATGAATTAAATAAACTATGGGGTGAAGGTGTGATGACCTATGATGCTTCACGAAGAGAAACATGTCATTTACACACTATGTTGTTTTGCACTATTAATGACTTTCCAGCATGTGGGGATTTGTTTGGATACAGTGTCAAAGGATCTAAAGCATGTCCTATATGTGAAGAGAACATTGATTGAATATGACTAAAACATGGTGGCAAGACTGTATATCTTTTTCATCGAAGGTTTCTTCCAAAATTCCATATGTACACTAGATTGCGCAAAGCGTTCAATGAATGGAATGAGGAATGGATTGCACCTAAACCTACACCAAGGGAGATTGTTTATGAAAGAGTAAAAGACTTTGTCAATGAACTTGGTAAGAGATCACAATGTACCATGGCCACACAGAGTGACAAATCTTTATTCAAGAAGAAGTCAATATTTTGGGATCTTCCTTATTGGTGTTCTTTGGCAATCAGGCATTGTATCGATGACATGCACATTGAGAAAAATGTTTATGATAGCGTCCTTGATACTCTATTGAATATACCAGGTAAGACTAAAGATGGGATAAAATCCAGAATGGACCTATGTGAAATGGGAATAAGGACAAAATTAACAGAAGTAGTTAGTAGTGATCAGAGAACATACTTACCTCCTGCTTGTTACATGTTGTCTAGAAAGGAGAAGAAAGTTTTTGCGATTGCTTAGTAAATGTTATGGTTCCACATGGTTACTCATCCAACATCCGTAGATTGGTAGCAAATTTAAGATCCGAAGTTGATAGGTCTTAAATATCATCATTCTCACACTCTAATGCAACAAATATTTCCCGTGGCAATTCGATCTATACTGCCGAGGCATGTAAGGTTTGCAATCACTAGACTTTGTTTCTTTTTCAATAGTATGTGCAGTAAAGTTATTGATCTTGAGACTCTTGATAAGTTCCAAAGAGAAGCAGTTGTTACCCTATGTCAGCTTGAGATGTATTTTCCTCCTTCATTCTTTGATATCATGGTACATCTTGTTGTCCACTTGATTAGGGAAGTTAAAATGTTGGGACCAATTTTCTTACATTGGATGTATCCTTTTGAACGATACATGAGCATTTTTAAAGGTGATGTTTGAAACCTTTATTGGCCTTAAGGGAGTATTATTGATGGTTATGTGGTGAGAGAGGTTATGGATTTTTGCAATGACTTTCTGAGTGGTAATGACGCTCTTGTTAATGACAAAAATATTGAGGAGTATTCTGTCAAAGGAATTTTAGGATCACGGATGAAAGTAATCAGTCGTGAGTTGTTGGAACAAGCTCACTTATATATTTTATACATCATCAAAGAAGTTAGTGTTTATATCGAGGAACATACCAATTTCATCAAGAAACAATATCGTCGAGCCAATTCAATGTGGCTTGCTAGAGAGCATAACAAGACATTTATTAAGTGGTTTGAAGTTAAAGTCTTACATCAACTATCCAAAAACACCAAATAATCTTGCTAAAAATATCAAATGTCTCACATTTATCTTATTAATGGTTCGAAATAAATGGTTTTTCATATTACACAAAGCATCAAGATTATAAGAGTGTCGTCCAAAATAGTGGGGTCACCCTTCTAGCATCTTCGTTATTTTTTGCAAGTGCAATGGATAGGAGTCCACATGAAGCTAAAATTTCATATTACGGTGTCATTGAATACATATGGGAGTTTGTCTATGTAGATTTTAGAATTTCACTTTTTAAAATAAATTGGGTTGATAACACCGAAGGAGTTATAGTGGATGAATTGGGTTTCACATTACTAAACTTTGAAAAGATTGGCGAGAAGGGTGAACCATTCATATTGGCATCACAGGTGAAACAAGTATTTTATATCGATGATCCTATAAATGATAAATGGTCAGTTGTTCTTCATGGTAAAAGATAGTTCATTGAAGATCCTATAGATGAAGAAGAGTACTATGATAAGTATGCTGACTCAAGTCCATTCTCAGTTGGGTTGCTAACACCACCAAATATTGAAGATAACGATGACTTTTATGTGCAAAGATATCACACCAAAGGAATGTTAATTGATAAAAGATTGCAGTATTAGAGGCATGATTTTATTTTTTATATGTTTTATTTTTCTGACTGTGAACTTTACAATGTTTTATTATCTTCTAGTTATGTTAAATGTTAAATGTTTGATTTTTTAATGACACTTTCAGATGGATGAGCATGAGTATGATGATCGTGATGATGATTACCATGACGGTGAGGATATCAATGTGGTGCCTCACAATGTACGTTTTAAAATATATCCTATATTTCTATCTATATGTCCATTGATAAGTTATATACTATAAGTATGTTTTTTTGTCAAATTTTAGGTTGATGATGTACCCCCTGAAGAACTTGGGGCACTTGATGAGAAGCGAAAAAAATTGAAAAAGTGAGGGGCATAACTATGATGAACAAGTTACTACAACAAAGGGGTAATGGACCCAAACTAGTTGTGGATTTTGATCATACAAGAAATCTAGTTGGAGTGAACCACAAATCATTTATTTGATATCTTGGGGTTCTTACTCGTAGCCGTTGTAGTCCTAATGTAGAATCTTGGCATAAAGTTCCTAAGGATAAGAAAGACTTAGTGTGGAAGGAACTATGTGTGAGTTATTATTATTTACAATTCAATTTTGCATATTACTAATTTTTAGGATACTAGTTAAATATATGAAATTTTGTAGAGTATATTTGAATTGGATGAAAGCTTGCATCGTAAATGTGTGATGCAACACTGTGGGAGGGTCCTAAGGAACTATAGGACAAATATCACTTGAGATTACATATGAGATGTTGAGAAGAGGAAGAAGTCATCCACTGAGAAATGGAACTACCTGGACCCCAATGAATGGGAGGAGTTTGTTGCCAAAATAAAAACTGATGAATTCAAGGTATTAAGTGCCACTCCCAATTTAATTAATATACATTCTTATGTACTCACCTATTCATGATTGACCTTTAGTGTTACTAACCAAATCAATGTGCTTACTAACAAGGCTATCAACGATGCTTAAAGAGCAAGGTGTGCACTGAATGTGCATGACCACACGATAGGTTCAAAAGGCTATGCAAGCGTTTGCCAAAGACTACAAGCTATTGCTGAGTTTGCTTCTACTCAGGAGAATGGGGAGTTCTCTATTGTTACTCCTGCACCTCTACCTCACCATGTTGTGTAGATAGCTGGGAGGCAAAACAAGAAAGGAGATATAATCAAACCCACAACTGCTTAGGAAGATGCAAAAATGGTAAAATTCAACTCTCAGAGCAATCGATATTGATTATTATGTTTACTTACCAATTTCTATTGATGGCGATTAGCGGGAGTTTCATGAGCAGAGGATGCAAGGCAAGTTCATCCCTGAGGGCACACAGGTTGAATTTATAGTTGCTCTTGGTAACCGAGAGCATCCTGGACGTTTTAGGGGTGCAGGCGCTGGTGTAGGCATAAAAATGTTCTTTGGGCCATCACAACGCAAACATGTCCCAAAAGAAGGATTTTCAAAAGCTGAGGTAACCTATTCTTTTTTTAGAATGTTATTGCAAAAGGGAATTCAATAATTAAAAGCTAGCATTTCTTTTGTCCATATATAGGAAGATGAGTTAATTTATAGGAGAGTCGAGGAAGCACTTGATAAGAGACTCCATGAAGCAATGAGACAGTGGTAGTCATCTCAGAATGCCACTCAAACAGTACCTACGGCATGCCGCTCTTCTCCTACTATAGAGGTATATAGGTGGTTGGGAGTAATCATATAAACCCAACACCTAGCACATCCGCTGTAAGTATTTTTATGACATAGTATCTAGTCTTTTCAAGATGATATGTTTATGTATATATGTATATAACATACTTTATATAAATTTGTAGGGTTTGAAGCCATGTTGTCTAAAAAGCAAATAATTTATCATTGCAGAGGCCGAGTCTTACCCACCCCTTCTAGGGGACATGTTTCATGGCACTCCTGTACCATATGGTGTGGTTTGTGTGAACCCAAGACTTGTACTCCACCATTAGAGGCATCATCCATTGCCATATGCCCACCCAAATTTTGGAATGCTTGGTGAAGTAGAAGGCAGAGTGATATTGTGACCCAAAATGGATGTTGTCTATACTGATGTTGTATGGTAAATTTACATTACGTTAATTTGTTAGCGTGTATATATGAGCTAGTCAATTGATCCAAAATTATATATACAGTTTAAAAGGAAGAAACCCGTTATAGATCAGCCTCCACCTCTACCTCCTCCTGAAGTACCTAGTTGGCTTCCAAGGGACCTATATGACTTGTTAGGTCCTAATTGTAAGGGTATGGCAGTATGGATAGGCGAACATAACTCAAATTTTCCTATAAATGTTTCTATTCCAGTGGATGCTGCAGGAAAATCATACGATAACAATCTATTTATACAAGATATTTTGGAGTTGTTTCATTATGATTGACTGAATACATCTATGATAGAGCTATGGATATGGTGAGATCTTGTTCATATATCCATATAACTTGTTTTATATACTTTGATCTAGTTTCTTATATATTAATGCATACATAATACATGTTTTGCAGCCACTGACACACGAT
The DNA here is from genome assembly GCA_963693085.1 of Alisma plantago-aquatica. NCBI lineage: Eukaryota > Viridiplantae > Streptophyta > Magnoliopsida > Alismatales > Alismataceae > Alisma > Alisma plantago-aquatica. The sequence continues at coordinate 279,950,883 of OY856413.1, read as the reverse complement.
TTGTAAAGATTTTTCCTTTCCCCATGTGGGATTTCTAATTCCATCTTTGATTAGTCGTGTAGATAAAGAGCCTTCATCAGTTACCTCATACTGCTCTTCCACTTTTAAATATTTTGCTAAAAAAAGACGCTGATAAGAGCTCCATTCAATGTTGAGTAAGTTTACTTTGCTTATAATTTGACTTAAGAAAATTACATTATATTGTGGATTTTGAGTTATTAATTTTTAACTTTCTTACCTCTAATGGTAAGCATTGGGAGTTACTAGTTATTGTCCCCAAGACATGGATTGTTTATTATCTAGATCCTTCGGGGAAGGAATTAGACCCATTATATGGACACCAAATGAAAAGGCCATTATTCACATGAGAAATCTTTCATATTTTATATCCGTTAACATCTATTATTACATTATTATTTAATAATGCAATTTAATGTGTTACATTAAGATGTAGGGCTTTAAGAGCGTTAAAAAAAATGGAGGAATCATGTCTAAGACAAAGAAATCGTTACTTTTGGGAGAATGTGAAAGTAATTTCCTAACTCCAATGTATATATTATTTATGGGAACTATGCTTGTTTGTATTTGTTAACATTTTTTATGTTTCAATTTATAGTGTGCTACACAAGACAACAATTGGGCATGTGCATACTACGTGATGTGATATATGGACCTAATTATCAAACATGCTACAATGGAAATCGATACAATACAACAAGTATTATATACAGTCTCATTAGATAATATGAAATATATCAATCTTGTTATATATTATTAGTTTTATATATACGTCATTCTCTTTGTAGGTGTTTAAAACCAGTGACTTCACTACATGTGAAAAGTTATTAGATGTACATACTCCCTATATGATGGAAGAATTATATGATGTAAGAGAACAATGGGTAACAACCTTACAAGTAGTGGGAATTTTTTATTATCATTAGAATACTAATGGCGATGATGACGATGATAATGATAAAGAACGATATTTCTAAACTTTGTTTTCATAATTATTTCTTTGTTGGATGACATGTTAAACTTTGAAAGACACACTTATATATGCATGTATGAATGAATTTTTTGAATTGTCTTATCTATACATATGTGTGAATGTGAAGATGAATACATGATTGTTTCTACATGTGTCTGAATGTGAAAAGAGATGATATGAATGGAACTTTATTTTGCTACATGTGTATGAATATGAAATAGAGGGATGAAAATTATAGGTTTCTACATGTGTGTGATGAATCATATATATGAATTAAATGTGCTTATACATCTGTGTGAATCACATGATATAATGTTTTCCATCCTTGTTAATTTTGCATGTTTGTGGCCTATTGTTGGCTAAAATCAATGGATACTATAAACCTACAATTCAAAACTGAACTATAGGTTCTGCATCTTGCTGACCAGCCAGACAACATGCCTGCAAGATGATAAGAACAAAAAAATCAAAACATAGTCATCGGTTAACAAAAGAAACCGACAACAAAAACTTAACTCGTTGATTATTAATAGTTAACCAACATATTTATCCCTAATGGTGTTGGTTACTACTTGGTTAACTTAAAAACTGTCAATAATTTTTGGTCAACAAAGTCGGTTTTTTGTTGCTAACCGACACCTATGGTCTAACCTGTGGCCAACTGTTATAACCTCATTTTTCCAATACATGTAATGAGATTTGAAAATCTCTTTTAAATGTCTAAATAAGATCAATGTTTGATTTCATGTTTTGATTTCGTGAATAATAGTCTTGCATGCTTTCTTGATGGGCCTTATTGGCCATTAAGCCCAATTAAAAGAAAAACAAAAAGAAATGAAAAAGGAATTCCATTTAATAAAGGAATATATGAGGAAAATAAATAGAAATGATTTTAAGGCTAAAAGATATTTTCCCAAAATAAGATTTCGAGTTATAAAGGTTCCTTGGGGTTCAAGGAACTCAGGATAATTAGATAATGGCAAAGGAAATAAAGAATATGTGGAAAATACAATTAAATAAGGGATAACTTGAAACTGAATTAAAGGACTCTTTTCCTTTGGATAATGACTCCAATTTTTGCACAAGGAAATATAAAGGTACAAAGGAGTTTTCCTCAAAATTTGAGATAAAATGGAGTTAAGGATTGAGAGTTATTAAATTTTCAAGTTATCATCAAAATAGAATTTTCCTTGTATAATTTGGAATCCTTTTCCTTTTTCTATTTGAACGCGGAGGATGGTGATCGTTGGATCTTAATCCAAACGATCGGGCTCATCGTCCAGAGTCCCAAAGGGACACGGACTGCAGCTGCCCATAGGGGGAATTTTCCCCATGGAATTTCTCGCAATATAGTTTATGTACAGACAAATAATCTTGTTAGTTGAGTCGGGGAGGGAAATCCGCACGTGTTTGACCCCGATTCTCCATGCTTTCGACGCTTCTAGAGAAAGTGCCCAAATACCTAAAAAGAACAGGTAACGACGGGGCTTGGGAACCCTAATAGGGACCTCCCACTGCCTATATAAGGGCACCCCTCAGTTCCTCGACTCGCTACGAACTCGAATGACTACTTTTGGGAGTTCGTAACCCTCTTCATCTCTCGATTGGATTTGCTCCGGCGAGCTTAGGCTGCGGCACCACCGCAAAGCCTGTGGTTGGGTTAAAAGGAGACGAAGTGCAGCTCCCCTTCGATCTGCTTCCATCGTGGACCCAAGGCGCAGATCGACGGCCCGGGTTATCCGCGTCTTCAAAGAAGCTGCTAGTGGGCGCGAGCAGCGTGGACCGCGCGATCTTGCTCGGTCAAAGATGCAACGGCTCTGGCAGAGAAGCACGCGAGAAGGCGGATGAGTGGAGACAATTGATGCTGATCATCTGATCATAAGATCACCGTAGACCGCGGCGCATCCAACGATCAATAAAATTGGTAAATTTGCCTCTCTATTGGAAATTCAGGAAAAAGGGTTTTTCTTGCGAAATTGATAGAAATTACTAGGATTGTCTAATGAGAAAACTTTATATATGAAAGTTGTATAGAAAAATATGAGGAATCCGATAAAAATAATTTGACAACTTAGTTCTGTTCTAAATTGCAAAAGTACCTTAATTTTCTAATAAAGTGTATTAAAAATTGATGAGAAACCCTAATTTGTTAAAAGTGTATTTTGGTAAATCAATAGGTTAGATTGATAAGTTTAACTTTGTTAATGATAAAAGTGGTATGATTATCTGTTTACATGCAAAAGTACTTGATTTAGAGTTATAATATCTAAAAGGAGGTTAATTTACATGGAAACCCTAATTTGGGATAAAAGGGGGATAAAAAGCATATCTTTGTGGAATAAGACAATAAAATGCTTAATGAAGGAAATTTAATGAGAAATTAGGGGTTTTATGTAGTTTTGATAAATTAAGGATGATAATAAGAAAATAAGAAGTAAAAACCCTAATTTCCAAAGGAACCCTAAAATAGGAATTGAAATCCTATGTAATGTGATGAAAATTGGATAAATATTAATAAAAGGAAAATTGTACTTTTATTTCAGGATTTCTCTTCCTCATTGCTTGTTGATTGGATTCCTCTACATATTAGATTCTATCTTGAAATATGCAACCAAAGGTATGTGGTTAATTATGAATAACCGATTTAGATTCCCAATGGATTCCCGAATGTTTAATCGCATTGAATGCAACCAAACTATAGAATGTTTATTTATTTCATGCAACTATAAAGTGACTATGATTATCACTGTAAAGGTACATATATATAACTGGCTAGATCCGGGTCCACCTCTGTTATTTTGAAAAGGCTAAAAAGGGGTAATCCTAGAGCAAGGTCTAGGTTACCGTGAGTTAGAAACTGGGCTACCTACGTGTAGTGCCATGAGACTCTTTAGTGCACCCCGAGTTAAGGAGTGGTCTACCTATGAGTAGTTCCATGTGACTCAACCCTAGAAACTGGTTCACTTATAGGTGGATCATGAGGGGTTTAATGGGGACAATATATAGGATAGGGTACCCTTGGATCGCGGAGTTATATTTAAAACATAATCTTGATTGTTAAATGATTAATTGAATGATTATGTTGTTAGCATAGTTGAACACTAGTGGTTTTCCCCACATACCAGCTTCGGCTGACCGTCGTTTTGCTTGTCGGTGATTTAGGTACACATCTCAAAAGAACAAACAGTAAAGCGACACATTGAGAATTCAAGAATTAAAGAACATGGAGGAATTAGTTAGAATAGTTCAGCTGAGGTTAGAAGTTTAGTTGTTCCAAACTTTTCAAAGGTATGCAAAGAAAAATTTTATTACCATTTTCAGTATAGTCTGTTAGAATTTAATAATTGTTTTTGGTTATATGTTGAACCTTTGATCTGAAATTAATGGGTGCGGCTTCAACCTCTTGGTCTCCCTTAATTGGGGGTTACTAAAAGGTGAGGTCATAACATTTGGTATCAGAGCCTAGGTTCTTCATGTAACCATTAGTAATTATTAAATTTTACAAACTCCATAGAACCCAAGGGAGTTATTAGAGGAGTATCTGAAAGATGGAGGTGTCTAGAAAGGGATCATGAATGGGGGCTAGCAAGATTTTCCTCCGCACCGCTAGTCAAAATATGAGGACTCCCAGATCCGTGTGACAGCCTGGCCAAAGTCTTAGGGTATGATTCAAAATAAGATACCTTTAGGACTCTCTCATCTTATTCGTCTCTTCTCATCACACATTCTATTAAGGCCTTAAAGAGTAGGATTCTCTCTCTCCTCCACACTCATGTGGTATGGGCAAGTAAGTTAAGGGTTTAAGAATCCTCCATAAAATTAATAAAAGATATGTAATGAGATATCAATGAACATAAGTATAACTAGTTTGAATGATAAACTAAAGGTTTGTTTGTTATGCTTATGTAGATGGCAAGAACAAAGACTGTTGCTATTCCTGAGGGCTCTGGGAATCCGGCTAGGAGTGTTTGGCCTCCCCATAAAATAAAGGAGTCTTCTAAAAAGAGGAATAGGAACCATGATGGTGGATCCTCTAAGAAGAGGAAGAGGCATGAAAAAGTCACTCAAGAAGTCCCTAACCCTAACCTGGTACCATTTAGTAACCTGAACCAAGAAGAAGATCAAGGATATGAAGAGAAACATGTATATGAGGAAGAAGCCAAGATGGATGAGGACCCAACCGATGATTCTGAACCCACCATGATGATCCATACCCCTGATACCTTGTGGTTAGAGAAACAGAGGAAGTTGACAGAGGCCATTAATGCTTTGGCCCTTCGAGACATAGCTAGAGTTGAGAATGGTGAACCATACCCTGTTCGTCCACGTGTGGGAGACACCATCCTCGACTTTGTCAAGCTGAACATAGAAAAGTTCCGGGGAGAAGATAAGACTGAGGTGGTTGATAAAGCAGAAGCCTGGATACTTGCAATAGAGAATGGTTTCCGCATGCTTGAAGTGCAGCCAAGCAAGAAGGTCCTCTTTGCTGCTCACCTCCTGGAAGGAGCAGCTAAGATATGGTGGGAGACTCACATCATAGGCCGAGATCTGACTGAGGAACCAATGGCATGGGCTGATTTCAAGACCATCTTCACTTCCAGATTTGTCCTTGTTGCAGCTATGAAGGAAAAGGAAAGGGAATTCACTAATATGACTCAAGGAAATTCCTCTGTGGCAGACTTTGGGCGCAAGTTTCAGATCCTGGAACATTTTGGGTACAAGATGGATGAGGAAAGGAGGGTGGATCACTTCATAGAGCATCTTCACCTTGCCCTCAAGCCTCATGTGATGGTAAGCAAACCTAAAACCTTCGCATAAGCTTACAACACTACCCTAGACATGGAAAGGACTGTGATGCCTACTCAGATTCCACCCAAGGGGTTTTTGGGTTTCACTGAAGGAGTCCAAGGTCAGAGAAACCACCACAAGAAGGGTCAAGGACGCTCTCAAGCCAAGGGAAAACATGGAGGAAGGCATGGAAGACCCCGCCAAGAGAACAACCGACCTCCTTTCCACATTTGTGGAAAAGGGCATGTCGGTGAGTGCCCCTACAAGAAGAGGACGTGTTATCAGTGCCATCAAGAGGGACATATCCAAGCTTCTTGTCCTCTACCAGAGCCAAAAGGACTAGGTCCAGTAGCAGCCCCACCTGTAGCTGTGGCCCCACCTACTGGAGAAAGAAGACAAGCTCGAGTGTTCGCTATTGACAATGAAGAAGCTCAAGCTAATGCTAACCGGTTGATTGAGGGTAATAACCCTTAGAGTTTTTCTTTATGTTTTGAAAGTTAAGCATGTAATGGTATAATGTATGATGAAAATAATGTAGGCATGCTTGAAGTCATGGGACATAATGTAAAAGCATTATTTGACTCTGGATCTACTAATACTTTCATTTCAAGGAATCTGGCAACTATGCTTTGTTTGGATATCAAGGATTTAGGATATGTCTTAGATGTTACAACCCCGAGTGGTAGAATCTTTACCTCTCTTTTGAAAACTCCGGTGATACCTGTGAAATATCGAGATCATGAGTTTCCTACAGACTTTATCCTTCTTGACATGAATGATTTTGATGTGATCATTGGAATGGATTGGCTTTATACTTATAGGGCCCAAATTGACTGTAGGGAAAAGAAAGTGATCATTAGGGAACCAGGTCATCCACCTTTTGTCATTAGAGGTAGGAAAGATGCCACCACCAGCTTGTATGTGTCATCCTTGAAGGCAGAAAGGATGATGAGTAAAGGTTGTCAAGCTTTCCTAGCAGTTGTTACCGAGCCTGAACCCAAGGTGCAACACTTAGAGGAAATAGAGGCAGTCAAGAGCTATGCAGATGTTTCCCAGATGATCTACCTGGGATTCCTCCCGAGAGAGAGGTGGATTTTTCCATAGAGATAGCTCCAGGAACAAGCCCTATTTCACGTGCACCTTATAGAATGGCCCATGCAGAGTTGCTCGAGTTGAAGAAACAATTGCAGGAATTGCTGGACAAGGGTTTTATCCATCCTAGCACATCACCATGGGGAGCTCTAGTCCTTTTTGTAAAGAAAAAGGATGTCTCGCTCCGTATGTGTATAGACTATCAGATGATCAACCAAGCTACCATTAAGAACAAATACCCTTTACCCAGAATAGATGACCTGTTTGACCAGTTGAAGTCTGCCCGAGTCTTTTCCAAAATTGACTTAAGATCAGGATACTACCAGTTGAGAGTCAAGAGTGAGGACATTCCAAAAACAACTTTTTGAACACGATATGGCCATTATAAGTTTGTCGTTATGCCTTTTGGGTTATCCAATGCACCCATTGTGTTCATGAACCTTATGAATAGTGTGTTCCAACCCTTCCTTGACTGGTTTGTCATATTAGTTTATTCCAATGACTTAGAGCAACACCGAGACCACCTAAGTAAAGTCATTGATATCCTGAGAAAGCAGAAGTTCTATGGGAAATTCTCAAAATGCGAGTTTTGGATAGACAAAGTCATGTTCCTTGGACATATCATCTCAGGAGGAACAATCACCGTAGATCCAGTCAAGGTGTCAGCAGTTCGAGACTGGCCTACACCGAAGAACCCCTCCGAGATCTGAAGCTTCTTGGGGTTAGCAGGATACTATCGGCGTTTCATTGCAGATTTCTCGAAGACTGCCTTGCCCTTGACCATGTTGACTCGGAAGGATGTGAAGTTTGTGTGGTCTGATGTTTGTGAGGCTCGATTTCATGAACTGAAAGAAAAGTTGACCACTGCACCAGTTTTGACTCTACCATCAGGCAATGAGGGTTTCATGATCTTCACAGATGCATCCAAAATGGGTCTTGGCTGTGTGTTGGAGCAGAATCGACATGTGGTTGCATATGCTTCCCGACAACTCAAGCCTAATGAGGTGAATTACCCGACACATGACTTAGAGCTGGCTGCTATCATTCATGCCTTGAAGATTTGGCGGCATTACCTGTATGGTGCTACTTTTGAGATCTTCACTGACCATAAGAGCTTAAAGTACCTTCTGACACAGAAAGACTTAAACCTATGACAACGAAGATGGATGGAATACATGAAGGATTATGACATTACCATTGCCTATCATCCAGGGAAGGCAAATGTTGTGGCAGATGCGTTGAGTCGAAAACAACTCAAGTGTGCAGCTGTTCTATCCAGTCAGTGGAAGAGCTTGGAAGAGCTGGTGAAATGGTCTCCTCAACCGTTAGGTGATCAAGTTCGATTGGCCAACATTCAGATACAGTCTGAATTGTTGAGTGAAATTGTGGCAGCACAGTTGGTCAGTAGGGAACTTGACAAGATGAGAGGCTTGATGAAGAAACCTCAGACCCGCCTTTCTTTGGGAGTGGATGGAGGAATCAGATTCGAGAATCGTATATGGATTCCTGAAGACTCACCACTGAAAGAACGTATCTTATAATAAGCTCATGGTTCTAAGTACACGGTACACCCACGGACTACTAAGATGTTTAAGGACATGCAGAGTTTTTTCTAGTGGCCAGGAATGAAGAGAGACATTGCAACTTATGTGGCTAGTTGTCTTACGTGCCAGATGGTGAAGGCTGAACATCAACGAGCCAATGGACTTTTACAGTCTATAGAGATTCCGAAATGGAAATGGGATCAGATCACCATGGATTTTGTGGTGGGTTTACCTCAGACCAAGAGAGGTCATGATGCGATATGGGTTGTGGTGGACCGCCTTACAAGTCAGCACACTTCCTTGCATTGAAAACCACAGCTAAAGTGTCAGACTTAGCTGAGTTGTACATTCAAGAGATAGTGCGTTTACATGGCGTACCCAGTTCCATCATATCTGATAGAGATCCAAAGTTTACTTCCAAACTGTGGAAGCAGGTTCAAGAGGAACTTGGTACAAGGTTAAAGTTTAGTACCGCTTATCACCCCCAGACAGATGGACAGTCAGAAAGGACAATCCAGACTTTAGAGGATCTTTTGAGAGCTTGTGTGCTCGATTGGGGTGGATCATGGGAACAGTACTTACCTCTAGAAGAGTTTGCATACAACAATAGTTACCAAGCCAATATCGGGATGCCTCCATATGAAGCTCTATATAGGAGACCGTGTCGGTCACCACTTCACTGGGATGATGTTGATGAGAGGACCTTTTTGAGGTCAGATGAACTCCAAGTGTATGCTGATAAAGTCGCTTTGATCAGGCAAAGGCTAAAGAGAGCCCAGGATCGACAGAAGTCGTATGATGATGTGAAGAGGACTGATGTGCATTTCAATGTGGGAGAGCATGTTTTTGTGAAAATCCGAACGCTCTGAGCTATAGCTAAAAACAGAGGAAAGTTGAGTCCCCGATATGTGGGTCCGTTTTGAGGTGTTAGAACAGATTGGTGAGGTGGCTTATCGTTTGGCGTTACCCCTTCAATACAGCATGATGCATGATGTGTTTCACGTGTCCAATCTGAAGCGATATGTGCAAGATCCAAGCCATGTGCTGAGCATTGAACCAATTGAGCTTCAAGGAAAGCTGTCTTATCCTGAGTTGCCTTTGCAGATTCTAGATACCAAGGTAAAAGAGCTCAGAAATAAGAATATTGAGATGGTAAAGGCTCTTTGGAAGCACCATGGAGAGGATGAGGCCACATGGGAGCTGAAGACAGACATGGAAAGGGCATATCCAAATTTGTTCATTTGATTGATTGAATTTTGAGGACAAAATTCCTATAAGGAGGGGAGGATGTTATAACCTCATTTTTCCAATACATGTAATGAGATTTGAAAATCTCTTTTAAATGTATAAATAAGATCAATGTTTGATTTCATGTTTTGATTTCATTAATAATAGTCTTGCATGCTTTCTTGATGGGCCTTATTGGCCATTAAGCCCAATTAAAAGAAAAACAAAAAGAAATGAAAAAGTAATTCCATTTAATAAAGGAATATATGAGGAAAATAAATAGAAATGATTTCAAGGCTAAAAGATATTTTCCCAAAATACGATTTCGAGTTATAAAGGTTCCTTGGGGTTCAAGGAACTCATGATAATCAGATAATGGCAAAGGAAATAAAGAATATGTGGAAAATACAATTAAATAAGGGATAACTTGAAACTGAAGTAAAGGGCTCGTTTCCTTTGGATAATGACTCCAATTTTTGCACAAGGAAAGATAAAGGTACAAACGATTTTTCCTCAAAATTTGAGATAAAACGTAGTTAAGGATTGAGAGTTATTAATTTTTCAAGTTATCATCAAAATAGAATTTCCTTGTATAATTGGGAATTCTTTTCCTTTTTCTGTTTGAACGCGGAGGATGGTGACCGTTGGATCTTAATCCAACCGATCGGGCTCATCATCCAGAGTCCCAAAGGGACACGGACTACAGCCGCCCACAGGGGGGATTTTCCCCATGGAATTTCTCGCAATATAGTTTATGTACAGACAAATAATCTTGTTAGTTGAGTCGGGGAGGGAAATCCGCACGTGTTTGACCCCGATTCTCCATGCTTTCGAAGCTTCTAGAGAAAGTGCCCAAATACCTAAAAAGAACAAGTAATGATGGGGCTTGGGAACCCTAATAGGGACCTCCCACTTCCTATATAAGGGCACCCCTCGGTTCCTCGACTCGCTACGAACTCGAACGGCTACTTTTGGGAGTTCGTAACCCTCTTCATCTCTCAATTCGATTTTCTCCGATGAGCTCAGGCTGCGGCGCCACCGCAAAGCCTGCGGTTGGGTTAGGAAGGAGACGGAGTGCAGCTCCCCTTCGATCTGCTTCCATCGTGGACCCAAGGCGCAGATCGACGGCCCGGGTTATCCACGTCTTCAAAGAAGCTGCTAGTGGGCGCGAGCAGCGTGGACCGCGCGATCTTGCTCGGTCAAAGATCCAACGGCTCTGGAAGAGAAGCACGTGAGCAGGCGGCTGAGTGGAGACGATTGACGCCGATCGTCTGATCAGAAGATCACCGTAGACCACGACGCATCCAACGATCAATAAAATTGGTAAATTCGCCTCTCTGTTGGAAATTCAGGAAAAAGGGTTTTTCTTGCGAAATTGATAGAAATTACTAGGATTGTCTAATGAGACAACTTTATATATGAAAGTTGTATAGAAAAATATGAGGAATCCGATAAAAATAATTTGAGAACCTAGTTCTGTTCTGTTTTGCAAAAGTACCTTAATTTTCTAATAATGTGTATTAAAAATTGATGAGAAACCCTAATTGCATGTTAAAAGTGTATTTTGGTAAATCAACAGGTCAGATTGATAAGTTTAACTTTTTTAATGATAAAGGTGGTATGATTATCTGTTTGCATGCAAAAGTGCTTGATTTAGAGTTATAATATCTAAAAGGAGGTTAATTTACATGGAAACCCTAATTTGGGATAAAAGGGGGATAAAAAGCATATCTTTGTGGAATAAGATAATCAGATGCTTAATAAAGGAAATTTAATGAGAAATTAGGGGTTTTAAGTAGTTTTGATAAATTAAGGATGATAATAAGAAAAAAAGTAAAAACCCTAATTTCCAAAGGAACCCTAAAATAGGAATTGAAATCCTATGTAATGTGATGAAAATTGGATAAATATTAAGAAAAGGAAAATTGTACTTTTATTTCAGGATTTCTCTTCCTCGTTGCTTGTTGATTGGATTCCTCTACATATTAGATTATATCTTGAAATCTGCAACCAAAGGTATGTGGTTAATTATGAATAACCGATTTAGTTTCTCGATGGATTCCCGAATGTTTAATCGCATTGAATGCAACCAAACTATTGTATGTTTATTTATTTCATACAACTATAAAGTGACTATGATTATCACTGTAAAGGTACTTATATATAACTGGCTAGATCCTGGTCCACCTCTGTTATTTTGAAAAGGCTAAAAAAGGGGTAATCCTAGAGCAAGGTCTAGGTTACCGTGAGTTAGAAACTGGGCTACCTACGTGTAGTGCCATGAGACTCTTTAGCGTACCCCAAGTTAAGGAGTGGTCTACCTGTGAGTAGTTCCATGTGACTCAACCCTAGAAACTGGTTCACTTATAGGTGGATCATGAGGGGTTTAATGGGGACAATACAGAGGATAGGGTACCCTTGGATCGCGGAGTTATATTTAAAATGTAATCTTGATTGTTAAATGATTAATTGAATGATTATGTTGTTAGCATAGTTGAACACTAGTGGTTTTCCCCACATACCAACTTCGGTTGACCGTCGTTTTGTTTGTCGGCGATTTAGGTACACATCTCAAAAGAACAAACAGTAAAGCAACACATTGAGAATTCAAGAATTAAAGAACATGGAGGAATTAGTTAGAATAGTTCATCTGAGGTTAGAAGTTTAGTTGTTCCAAACTTTTCAAAGGTATGCAAAGAAAAATTTTATTACCATTTTTCAGTATAGTCTGTTAGAATTTAATAATTGTTTTTGGTTATATATTGAACCTTTGATCCGGAATTAATGGGTGCGGCTTCAACCTCTTGGTCTCCCTTAATTGGGGGTTACTAAAAGGTGAGGTCATAACATTTGGTATCAGAGCCTAGGTTCTTCATGTAACCATTAGTAATTATTAAATTTTACAAACTCCATAGAACCCAAGGGAGTTATTAGAGGAGTATCCGAAAGACGGAGGTGTGTAGAAAGGGATCACGACCGGGGGCTGGCAAGATTTTCCTCCGCACCGCTAGTCGGAATATGAGGACTCCCGGATCCGTGTGACAGTCTGGCCAAAGTCTTAGGGTATGATTCGAAATAAGATACCTTTAGGACTCTCTCATCTTATTCGTCTCTTCTCATCACACATTTTATTAATGCCTTAAAGAGTAGGATTCTCTCTCTCCTCCACACTCATGTGGTATGGGCAAGTAAGTTAAGGGTTTAAGAATCCTCCATCAAATTAATAAAAGATATGTAATGAGATATCACTGAACATAAGTATAACTAGTTTGAATGATAAACTAAAGTTTTGTTTTTTATGCTTATGTAGATGGCATGAACAAAGACTGTTGATGAGGCAAGGTTGTGAAGTTTTTCTAGCTCATGTTATGGATACAAAGGAGAGAGGTCCTAATATCCAGGAGGTTCCAGTTGTGCAAGAGTTTGAGGAAGTTTTTCCTGAGGAATTTCCTAGTGTTCCCCCTACTAAAGAGGTTGATTTTGAGATCAATCTTGTTCCTAGAACGCAACCTATAGCACAATCACCGTACAAGATGGCATGGATAAAGATGCATGAGTTAAAGAAATAGATACATAAACTATTAGAGAAGGGCTTTATCAAACCAAGCACTTCCCCTTAGGTTGCTCCTATGTTGTTCAACAAAAATAAGGGCGGTTCAATGAGGTTGTGTATAGACTACCAATAGTTGAACAAGGTAGCAATAAAGAATAAGTATTCATTGTCAAGGATTGATCACCTTTTTGACTAGTTGAGAGGTGCAACTATGTTTTAAACATATACCTTAGATCAGGTTACCACCAATTGAGAATAAAGGAAGAAAAAATACCCAAGTCAACTTTTAGGACTACGTATGGTCATTATGAGTTTGTGGTTATGTTGTTTGGGCTAGCCAATGCACTAGAAACATTTATCGATCTGATGAACAAGGTGTTCAAACAATAATTAGATCAATGTGTGGTCGTGTTCATAGATGACATACTTATATACTTGAAGGATAGCCAGCATCATTTGAAGCACCTTTGACAGGCATTGCGTTTGGTAAGGCAACATCAGTTATATGCTAAGTTTAGCTAGTGCAAATTCTGGTTGTCTGGGGTTATTTTTGGGTCATGTCATAGCAGATAAGGGTGTTTGTGTAGACCATAAGAAGGTTGACTCCATTCAAGAATGGGAACATCCCAAGACATCGATAGAGATTTGTAGTTTCCTAGGTTAGGCAGGCTACTACAAGAGCTTTATAGAGAACTTCAGTTCTGTAGCATTACCACTAACTAGGTTAAATAGGAAGGATGTTCCTTTTGCATGGGATGACAAGTGTTAGCGTTCTTTCTAGCATTTGAAAGAGAAATTGACCAGCACACCGGTGTTAGTGCTACTAGAACAAGGGAAAGACTACATTATTTTTTTTGATGCTTTGAAGAATGGGTTGGGATGTGTGCTAATGCAGGACAAAAACATGATTTCTTTTGATTATCAACAACTTAAGAAACATGAGGATAATTACCCAACACATGACCTAGAACATGCAATGATGGTTCATGCCTTGAAGATTTGGAGACACTGCCTTTATGGAGAAAAGTGTCAGATTTTCATTGACCACAAGAATATGTTGTATACCTTTTCAAAGCAGGAGTTGAATATGAGGCAAAGAAGATGGATGGAGTTAATGAGGATTATGATTGCATAATATATTACCATCCATGGAAGGAAAATGTGGTAACCGAAGCCTTGAGTAGAAATTCATCTTCATCATCATTTATAGACAATGCATAGTTATATTCCTTGGTGTGTCATAAGCAAGACATTAGTTCCTCTTCTCTAGATGAATGTATAGTTGGAGGTTTCTTTGTTGGTAGGGTTGTTGGTACAGTTAAAGGTAAAAGCTACCTTGAGACAACAAATCTGTGATGCATAAAAGAATGATACAGTGATACAGAATATTCGATCAGAGTTTGAAAGTGAGAATAATGATGACTTCCATGAGGTAGATGATGGGACATTATGTTTCCACAACATGACAGTGGTTCTTGATGTTGAAGGGTTGAGGAAGATGGTACTTGAGGAGGGTCACTCCTTGATGTACGTGATGCATCCCACAACTACCAAGATTTACCATAATTTGAAAGATTTGTATTGGTGGCCAGGATTAAAACGTGATGTGGTAGATTTTGTTGCTAGGTGTCTAGTTTGTCAATAGGTTAAGGATGAGCATCAAAAGCCTATAGGGACACCACAATCTTTGTCGACATTGCAATGGAAGTGGGATAATATTACCATGGAATTGTGATTGGTCTTTCTAGGACAACCATAGGACATGATTCCATATGGGTGATATTTGACAGATTGACTAAGTCAGCTCACTTCATTCTTGTCAAGACAACATTTATAGTAGAAACGTTGGATAGGTATATGTTGACGAGATATTTTTTTTACGTGGTGTACCAGTAACTATAGTTTCTGATAGAGTTACATAGTTTACAAGTCAATTTTGGTAACATATGCATATTGTGTTAGGAACACAGTTGAAATTTAGGACAACTTTCCTCCCGTAGATAGATGGACAGTCTGAGAGGACTATTTAGACATTAGAAGATCTTTTAAGGGCATGTGTGTTGCAATTTCCTGGAAGTGGGGATGTACATCTGAGCTTGATAGAGTTTGCTTTAACAACATCTATCAGAGAAGAACATATATGGAACCTTATGAGGCTCTGTATGGGAGACCTTATTGGTCTCTACTCTATTGGTATAAGACATGTGAGTATCAAATTTTAGGTCCTAAGCAAGTACATCAGACTACAGAAAAATTACAGTGATACAACAACAGTTGAAAGAATCCCAAGACAGATAGAAATCTTATGCATATAACTATCACAGACCATTAGAGTTACAATTGGGAGATAGAGTTTATGATTTATGGAAGGTTTCTCCTTGGAAAGGTGTGTTGAGGTTCGGTAAAAAGGGTAAGTTGGATCCTAGGTTTATGAGGCCATACCTTATCTTGGCTTGTGTTGGGAAGGAGGCATAAAAGTTATAGATACCTCCAGAATTGGATAGGCTGCACAATATCTTTCATATCTCCATGCAGAGGAATTGTCATCTAGATATAGAGCAGACAATCTAGGCAGTAGAGGTTGAGTTAGAAGAGGATGTTTCCTATGCTGAGGGTCCTGTATTGATCGTAGATAGAAGGGTGAATAAGCTGAAGAAGAAGGATATAGTGTTGGTAAAAGTTTTGTGGCATCATCATGGCATAGAGGAAGCCACTTGGGAGTTATAGGACGAGATGCGTTGAAAGTACCCATCTCTCTTTGCATAGGATTTCAGGGGAGAATTCCTTATTAAGGGTTTATAGTTGTAAGACCCTTGACCTTGATTAAAGTGTTGAAAATACTTCATTACCATAATTTAGTGCTTAAAACCTTAATCAAACCATACTAAGTGCTTTGATATCATGTGGCATTGTTTGTGCAAATTATGTAATTTTGTGCACATTTGGAACTTCTATGCAATTTTCCTACATCTGAGGTTTTACTTGCAATTTTTCACATGATTTATGTTGCTTATATGCTCACTTATCATTCTTGAGATTCTTGAGCTATGGGGCATCTTTTTTCACCTTAGTTTGGTGGAGATACCTTTCTAGTGTTGAGTTAAGGTTTACCCCCTCATGGATGAGCTACCCTTGAGGCTAAAGCTCGATGGTACTCTTGTTTGGTCGGGTTCCAATGGTTATCTTGGTGAGAGAAGAACTTATGGTGATATGTGGAGGTGGTACATTGATGGTTTTATTGTTTGGGTTCACTTGGATTGATGGTTCCGTTAAAGAAGTTGGCCAAATAATGGTTCATCACTTAAGTGACTATGGTTCTAAAGGAACCAATGGTTACAATGCTTCGAGACCTATGGTTGGCCTATAGAGCCAAAAATTGATGTCTAAGTAGGTCACCGTGATCAAAGGTGCTACTATTTGCATGGTTGTTGAAGCTCTTGGCCATGGACACATGGAGATCCGCTAGGACACCTCAAGATTCTCTTCTCCCTTATGCATAAGCTTTATATACCTATCCTTTAGCTCATAAATGAAACCTTTGGTTCCTTATCTCTCCTTTCTTGTCCATAGATTCTTCTTCCCCTACTTGGTGGTGAACACAGTGCCCAAGGTAGAAGAAGATAGCCGACCTTCTTGTTGGAGCATCTAGGGTTCAGATCTACCCTCATCTAGGGTTTGTGAAGCTTCCTTTAGGTGATCTTAACCTATGCTAGTAAGTTTCTCCTTCTATCCTTTGTTTCTAATGCTTTTCTTCTTACTCCTATCTTCTTCTTCGATGGACCCATTGTTTTCCATGCTAAACCTTTCTCTAGAGCTCAAAGAACTCATCTTTCTTTCTCCTCATGCCTAGGGGTTACTTATCTTGTAGAGAAGAAGCTACTTGGCCGAGTTCAGAGCTTATACTAGGGTTTCCTACCTTCTTTAATGGAGTTTTCTTACTTCTTGGAGTCTGATCTTCTTCTTAGACATGATCTTAGTAACTTTCTTCTAGTTTATTTCTTACTACAAGTTTTCTTACTCATGTTCTTGCTCTAAAACAAAGATCTAAGCATATAGAAGATATATTTGTCTAAGGTTTCATATTTAATGTTGTTCCTTCACTAATTTCTAACTCTAGATGAACCTAAAACCATTTGCACGACCTTACCGAGGTAGACAATGACATGGTTCTTTCTTACATGTCAACCGATGGCGCTTAGTGATGAATGTGTATTCATCATAATATTCAATCGCCATCTTCAGCCCAATTCGACTCAATGCTTTCACTTTCATCTACTAAATATTGCAAAATGCAATATTGCTTAATTGGTTCAATTATCAAGATTATTAACTGAGTTTATGTTGATTTTATGCAAGTCATGATGAGGTTCAACTATCAGATGGATCCCACCTCCATTTAACCCTAATCCACCTTCAACATAATCATCACCATCGCTTGCTTCATTCCATCTTTATCTCCATCAACTGTCATCCCTATCAAACCCTAATAAGTAGGGCCCACCCTTCTCAACCCTCAATCTACCTTCACTCAAGATCCTCCCATCCTTGGTCTTGACCAAACGGTTTTGACCAAATGGTCTTGATCCATCCAGTTTCACCTCATTCGATCCTGGGCTTTCTTTTCACCACACGATCTTCATCAAACGATTCACCCTCCTTGCGATTACCTCCAAATGGTCTCACCCACATGGTCTCAAGACCATGTGAAGCCTCATAGTCTCAAGACTGTATAGCAACCCACAGTCATGAGACTGATAGGAACACACATCCTCAAGACTGTTTGGATGTTCTGATCGAGCCTCGTCCTCCGTCTTCTCCCTCCCTTCATCCAATATGCAACCCTAATACCACTTAGCCTTAGCCGTCTTCAGCAGCAATCTGATGCCACCAACTCCTTGCTTCCATCTCGCCTTCCTTCACTGATCACGTGCATGCCACTACCAATGCCTCCTGCCCTAGCGGTGCCCTCCACCACCATCCCTTCCTCTTTCCGTTGATCGCAACACCTGCACACTCGCACCCAGGACCTGCCCTAACGGTATGCAAGACCATTAGGCTAGTAGATCCTCACGATCCCCAGACCGCATGAATGATGAAACCATGAAGAACCAGAGGGACTCAAAACTATTTGGCCGGCATAAACCGCGAAGTACCCAAGACCGGTTGGGAGTCCAAGACCAATAGACCGCGAGATCGTAAAGCTCAATGCAATACTATTTGCATAACCAAGATCATTTGGAGCCAGGGATCCCTAGACCGCTAGGCCAGCAAGAGAATAGTTTTGCAAGACCGTTTGGACAGAGATCTAAACTGATAGGCTAAAGACCATTTGGAGCCATAAATATCAGGATCGTTAGAGAAGAAACTATTTGGAGGCAAAAACTCAAGATCGTTTGGACTTAGTAGACCGATAGAACTCCAAACTGTTTGGAAGTGAAGATCGTTTGGAGGCAAACACTCCAAACTATTTAAACTCTAAACCGTTAAGAAGACTAAACTGTCTCAAAACCGTTAAAGCAAAACCGTGACGATGTATAAAGGGTCCAAACTGTGAAAATTGCAACTGGGTCCAAATCATGGAGACCCCATCCAAGCCTATAAATAGGACCAGTAGGGTCCTCATTTTAGGCATCAGACCCAGGACGTCACCAGGATGCCTAAACACAGGTTCGGTCCACTTACATCCACGTCATTGCCACTTCACCTAATGCTCTTGCTACGAGCAAGGAGATTGATAAGAGAAGGAAGGAGGAGAGAGAAAGACTGCCTGGTCTGTCTTGGCATCCCTCGTTCCTCATCCAGATCTGCTCTGACACGACGTAGAAAACTGCATCATCTTCACCGAGTTGTGATCACCTTTTGCATCATGCTCATGGCAGAATCTTCCCTCTCTCTTATTCTTCTTGTTTCTCGCATCATGAGAAAGTAGTTCCTTTTTTTTGGGGTGCGGTGACTAGCCCCGCTGCCCATGCTTTCATGTCTTTTCATTTTAACATTCCAAGGCAATGTATATAACTTTTCATTTTGTTGTTAATCGTCTATGATTTCTTGTAGATTGAACACCTTCTTGCTTTTATCTTGTTATTTCCTTTGTTGTGAGAACTTCAACATGTAGGATAGGATGTCAATTAATGTGGTTGAATCCCTGAGTAGAAATGGAAAGGGATTCCTTGAGGTCGTAAGTGTATGATTTGTGAGGGGACGAGCCATCTAACCCACGGTGACACTTGTGTGTGCCTAATGCTTATATAGGGGGGCCACAGCTTCAGTTGGATATATGTATCTTCGGAACCGTAAGTACATGATCCAAATGGCGACAAGACATATGATGCCTAAGGTGATGCTTATGCGAACCTAAACATCCCTCAGGGAGGGTTTGTAGCATTTATATTTGGATAGTTAGATCTTGCCTGGATGTTTTATGATTGGATGTGTTTGCATGTGCAGTGGCAGTGAAACCTGGGACCATCCCAACAATTCCATATCATTAATCTAAAATAAACTTTAATTCTGCTATTTACTTTCTTGCAATTAGTTTAATCAACCTCAATCAACCAATCAATCCAAATATTAGTCTTACTTGAACTAGACTAGACTAACAACGATTCTTAAAAATGTTAACCCTTGGGATTCAATCCTTAACTATACTATGATAAGACCCATCCACTTGCAGGTGGTATTATTGCACAAGGTTTTGGTAAAAACTATGGGATTTCAACCCCGAGTGAATTTGTTAGTGCGATAATAAATCACGTCAAATTCTGGCACTGTTGTCGGGGACAACAAAATTAGTTAGTCAAATCTAGTTATTTTAAGGCTAATCTAGTTTTTTTTTCTTTTTCTTTTGAAACTATTGATCATTCACTTGAATTTCACCCTACACCATCAATCTTACTTCAAATCTTTTCATCTCAGGAACCACCAAAGACTAGTGTATGCACCGTTTGAATAGTCCCAGACTCTTTGCTAGCTTTGACCCTAAGATAGATAGAACTTTTCACTGTCAGAATAAAGAAAACCAAGCAACGATGGCTCAAGAGGAAGAAATAGCCCGAAGGGTAGCTCAAGCTCTTAATGCACAAAGAGAAAGGCTCATTCAAGAAGCCAGAGCTGTAGTTCAAGAAGAAATTCAAGCAGCACAAGCAGCAGCGCAAGCAACAGAACTACAAAAAGACCTTAGAGAGTTCTCAATCCCTAAAGTTGTTGACGTTCACCACCCAGTACAACCTCCTCCTATAAATGCTCCCAATTTTGAGATTAGGACACATTGGATCACTTTGCTTCAAAACAATCCATTCTATAGTAAACAAGGAGAAGATAGTCAAGAACATCTTTTGAGATTTATTGATCTATGTGCTATGACAAAGCAAAATGGAGTCTCAGACGATGCCATCTGACTCTGACTTTTCAAATACTCTCTTGCTGATAGAGCTATAAGTTGGTACAAGTCCTTACAATGTGAACCTAGAACCACTTGGGAACAACTCCAAAATGTTTTTATGGAAAAATTCTATGCTCCTTCTCTCACCTATGAAATCAGGGGTCGAATAACAATGTTCACTCAAATCCCTGGAGAAACCCTAGCTGAAGCTTGGGAAAGATACAAAGAGCTTCTACGCAAGTGTCCACACCATGGTATTCCTAAGAATCAGCTCATTGAGATCTTCTATAGGGGTGTGGATGATGACATCAAGAGGTTCTTAGACTCCTCAACTGGAGGAAACTTCATGCGACAGATTTATGATAGCACATGGAAGGTTGTCACCCTTGGAGCTGAAAATCAAGATAATTGGGGTAGATCAGTATACAAAGGAGTATTGAAGGTGGCTATGGCTGAAGCAATTCCTGAGTACAAGTCTATCGCTGAAACCCTCAAACTCTTAGTTGCCAAGAAAGACCATATTGAATCATCTCTTATTGCATATGAAAGAAGACACTCACTCCCACAACAACAAGAATACATCAAGTCAGCTTCACTGTTATGTGAAGCATGTAAAGGCACTGATCATTCTACAGTAGCCTGTAATGTTCTCTATGATGTTGTTTTGAGCAAAATTTGTGGCCAAGGAGATAATGGTCAAATGGAAAATCTTAATGTCGTCAACACTATCCTTGGTCAAGGATACTACAATCCGAATCAGAATAGGAACCATCCTGGTTTTCAATATGGAAATTCTTCAGGAGCAGAAAACTCGCGACAACTTGGTTCAAATAATCATCAACGAGGCACACCAGGATTCTAGTATAATCAACAACAAAATTTTGGAAATTTAGAAAATTTCAGGGGTAACTTTCAAAACAGGAATTACAACAATTATCAAAACAATTCTCAGTTCTAGAATCCAAACCAAGTCCCTTATCAAAAACAAGGACAGCAAGCCAATTCCATCTCTCCTAATTACAAGTTGTTAGCCATTGAGAAGATGATACAGTCACAACAGACCATGATAGATAACCAGCAAGGCCATCAAAGGGCTATTGAATCTCAACAAGATCAACTAGCAGCTAGCATGAAGCCACGTACTGGACCTTTGCTGGCCAACCAGAGAACAATCCTAAGAACCCAAAACAACTGAAGGTTGTCACCACCAGGTCTGGAAAAGATTATTTTGATCCTCCCATCAAGACACCTATGGTTATTACTGACGAGGGTGACTCTATGGTTGTCCAAGACTCTACAACACCTTAGTCCCAACCAAAAATGGCAGTAACTGCTGATAAAATAGACAAGGCAAGTTCTGAAGAACCTATTGTTACAAAAGATGAAGAAATACCTGAGTCGTACGTGCCAGTGTACAAGCCTCGTATACCTTTGCCAGCTCATTTGAGGTAGACAAAGCTTGACACTCGATTCAATTAGTTCAAAGAAGCCACAAAGAAACTCCATGTTGATATACCCTTTCTTGATGCACTGGCTGAAATACCAGCATGGGCAAAGTACTTAAAGTCTATCCTTACAAGGAAGTATATAATTGAAGAATATGAGACAGTCAAGTTAGCAACAACCACTTCTGACATTATTCATAGCAAGTTGCCAAAGAAGTAGAAAGATCCAGGATCCTTTGGGATTTCATGCCATATTGACGATTTTTCATGTAAGAAAGGATTGGCCGATCTTGGTTCTAGCATCTTTATCATGCCACTTAGCCTTTGCAAGAGACTAGGGTTTTTTGAAATGCTCCCAACTGGAATGACCATACAACTTGCAGATAACACTATAACTCTCCCCTTGGGAATTATTGAAGATGTACTTGTCAAGGTAGGCAAAGATTCCTATGTTCCATGTGACTTTGTCATCATGGATATAAAAGAAGATGCCATATATCCTCTCATCTTTGGCCATCCTTTCCTTGCCATGGCAAGAGCTCTAATTGATGTTGAAGCAGGAACCTTGCTACTCATACTAGGAAAAGAAACTCTCGAGTTCAAAGTTTTTGAAAGTATGTGAAGACCAAGCATGCAAGAAGAAGTATACTTGTTTGAGTGCATAGAGCATATGTCACTCCTCGTGTAAGAGTATTATGAATAAGAAGATCCTTTAGAAGTGGCTCTGACTAATCCAAATGTAGAAAGTTTAGTTGACGAACAAATGAAAAATTTTATTCACCACCTCGACACTACTGAAGAAGATCCTAAAGCCAAATTTGAGGAACTCAGGGATGTGAATGTTACTAAAGAACCGAGTGAGAAACTAGAAGCCCCTGAAATGAAACCCCTACCCGAGGGATTGAAGTACGTGTTTCTAGATGATGTCAACGTCTGCCCAGTCATTATAAATTCTGATCTAACAACACAACAAGAAGATAAACTCCTGATAGAATTAAAGGAAAGAAGAAAAGCCATCGGATACAAGATGAGTGATCTCACCGGGGTCAGCCAATCTCTTTGCATGCACAAAATCCCCATTATGGAAGATCACAAGCCAACTGTGGAACATCAAAGAAAGCTTAATCCAAACATGAAGGAAGTAGTCTGTCGAGAAGTCATTAAACTGCTCACTATTGGAATCATTTATCCGATATCTGACTCGCCATGGGTGAGTCCCGTGCATGTTGTCTCGAAGAAAGGTGGAACTAATGTGATGTGGAATGAAGACAATGAACTCATCCCCACTTGAATAGTCACCGAGTGGAGGATGAGTATTGATTACAGGAAGTTGAATAAGGCAACCCGAAAGGATCCTTTCCCGATGCCTTTTCTTGATCAAGTCTTAGAGAGGTTGGCTCACCAAGAATATTTATGTTATCTCGATGGTCACTCTAGATTCTATCAAATACCTATACATCTAGACGACTAAGAGAAAACAACTTTTACTTGCCCATTTGGAACATATGCCTTTAGAAGGATGTCATTTGGCCTCTGCAATGCGCCTTCAACATTCCAACATTGCACGGCGGCTATATTCGCTGGCCTCACTGAAACTATCATGGAAGTTTTTTTGGATGATTTTTCTATATATGGAGATTCATACGAATTGTGCCTGAAGCACCTCTCCCTTGTCCTTAAACAATGTGAAGAAGCACATCTTGTGTTAAATTGGGAGAAATGTCACTTCATGGTAAAGGAAGGTATTGTCCTTGGCCATAGAGTCAGCAGTAGATGGATCGAAGTAGATAGAGTGAAAATCAAAGTGATTTCCAAACTCGTTATCCCAAAAAGTGTAAGAGAAGTTTGTGTTTTCCTTGGGCATGCAGGCTTTTACAGATGGTTTATAAAGGATTTCTCCAAGATAACCAAGTCGGTGATGAATTTGTTGCTAAAGGACATTGATTTCCATTTTAATGAAGAATTTGTCAAGAATTTCAATAACCTGAAGCATGCCCTCACAACAACACCCATCATCAAATCTCCCCATTGGGGTCACCCATTTGAAATTATGTGTGATGCCAGTGATTACACTGTGGGTGCTATTTTAGGCCAATGTATAGAGAAGAAACATTATGTAATCTACTATGCATCTAAGATCCTCGATGAAGCTCAGAGGAACTACACGAATACTAAAATGAACTCCTTGCAGTTGTGTATGCTTTTGACAAGTTTAGATCCTATGTCATTGATTTAAAAGTCATTGTCTATACAGATCATGCTGCTATCCGTTACCTCCTGGTGAAGAAAGATGCTAAGCCCAGGTTGATTAGATTGATTCTCCTCTTGCAAGAATTTGATCTGGAGATAAGAGATAAGAAGGATATAGAGAATGTTGTGGCAGACCATCTCAGTCGTATTCACACTCTAGAAATCAAGAAGATCCCGATTAACAATTCTCTTCCAGATGACCAACTAATGAAAGTTTTAGAAGCTACCCCTTGGTACTCAGATTATGTGAGCTACCTTGTCGTTGGTATCATCCACCCTGAATGCACTGGTAATGCACTAAAGAAATTCATGCATGATGTAAAGAAGTATCACTGGGATGAGCCCTATCTCTTTAAGCTTTGTGCTGACGGTCTCTACAGATGTTGTATCGCTGAGAAGGAAGCCCAACTCATTTTAGATCAATGTCACTCAGGCCCAGTTGGAGGCCATATGAGTTCTAAGAAAACTACTTTGAAAGTTTTGCAATGTGGTTTCTTTTGGCCATCCATATCCAAAGATTCCTACAACTTTGATCTATCATGCGACAAATGTCAGAGAACGGGTAACATAACAAAAAGAGATGAGATGCCACTTAAGCTATGGCAAGAAGTTGAGATTTTTGATGTTTGGGGTGTGGACTACATGGGTCCATTCCCATCTTCGCATGGATTTTCCTACATCCTGGTCATGGTAGATTATGTCTCAAAATGGGTTGAGCCCATACCGACCATCACTAGCGATTCCAAAATCGTCATCATGATGTTCAAAGATATTATTTTTCCCCATTTTGGAGTCCCACACACTGTGATATCCGACGGAGGATCTCATTTTCTAGAAAGAAGTGTTGAAGCCTTTTTGAGGAAATATGATGTAACACACAAGGTAGCCTCACCCTACCATCCCCATACAAGTGGTCAGGTAGAGGTTTCTAACCGTAAACTCAAGGCTATCTTGGAAAAGATAGTAGGTCGCAATTGAAAAGATTGGTCAGCGAAAATCAACGACGCCTTATGGGCCTACCAAACTGCTTTTAAGACTCCCCTTAGAACCACAACATTTCTATTAATATATGGGAATTCATGCCACCTACCTGTAGAACTCGAACACAAAGCATGGTGGGCAATAAAACAACTGAATTTTGATATGAAGAAAGTAGGCCAAGTCAGGATTTTGCAACTCCAGAAGCTGGAAGAACTCTAAATGACAGCTTATGAGAATGCACGAATCTATAAAGAATGCATGAAACTTTGGCATGATGGTCATCTGAAAATATAGGAGATACAAGTAGGAGACCAAGTTCTATTTTTCAACTCAATATTGAAGTTATTCCCATGAAAACTCCATTCTCGATGGTCTGGACCTTACATCATCAAAAGCATCCCCTACATGGTGCTTTCTCTTTATGGAGTGAAAAGTCAGGTGAATTTGTAGCTAATGGTCAACGCTTGAAGAGATATTTCACCTTAGATGACACAAGCACCAAAGCAATGCTGGAACTCACCAATCCAACATATCCACCATAAAGTTGAAGGAATCAAGTCGAGCCATTGACATAAAACAAAGGCGCTTGTCGAGAGGCAACCTGATCAATAAATTTGTTTTACTTTTAATTTTGAATTAGAAATTTTCCTTAAGTTTGTTTTTAAATTTTGGATAATTTTTCACTAAATAAAAATCACATCGCGAGATGCAATCCTGAGTTCTAATTAATCTACATTTTTGATATTTTCAGATGGAGGATGCATGTTGATTGGAATGCAACCACATTTGGTGGTCCAACCAGCATGAATTTCCCCCTCCATCTCAGATTTAGAGTTTGCTTAGGATGAGCAAATTTCTAAGTTTGGGGTGGAGGGTGGGTGGTATGTACTTTACTTTCCACCTTCACCCATCCTTTTCAGACTTAAGATTTCATCGTTTCATTTTTTATCAAAATTTTCAAAAAATTTAAAGTTTTCAAAGAATTTGAACAGATACTTGATGAAGTTTTGACACTTTCTATTTCATTAAAATCCAATACCTTGTCAGTTATGCATTTTGAATCATTATACCCTCCTTATTCAAAGTAGATCCTTAAAAGGACCACTTTTTGAAACTAGCCTATTGATTGAAATCATCTTGTGAAGCTTATGAATCCAAACATCATGATACTTATGCAAAAATGACAAGTGTATATCAAACTGATAGGGATCAAACACGTCGTGCTTCCTAATTGACTAGTAGAGAAATAACATGGAATCTCCACTGGATCCTCATCAAGTAATTATTTGAGCAGAGTATGATAAAGAAAATGACCCGGTGCACTGAATTGTAAATCAAGTTGCATTCTGATATGAACTCTCTTCTACACTTCTTCTATCATCTTTGCACCCCTCTGTCCATAAAAAAAAGATACAAAAATAGCCAAAATAGTGACAAACCCTATGTTCGGGGTGGCATGCCATCTCTATCTATATCTGCTTCTTCCATACCCCTCACAAATTAATACGGGTGTACCACCGATAAAAGATGCCAAAGCACACACAAAAAATGCAATCTCGAGTCGAATAGAGGAGAGATTTGCACAAAAAATGCAATAAATGAAATTGCAAATCATATAATAAAAATCTCAAGTCAAATGGAGGAGAGATTTGCACAAAAAATGCAATAAATCAAATTACAAATCATATAATAAAAATCTCAAATCGAATAGAGGAGAGATTTGCACAAAAAATGCAATAAATGAAATTTCAAATCACATAATAAAAATCTTGAGTCGAATAGATGAGAGATTTATTTCTTCCTTCCATACCACCATTCACTCTCTTTTCTACCTAATGGCACAATGAATGCCTCCACTACCCTGAAAAACACCATTTTTAGATCAGATGCACACTTGTTGTTCTGCGGATATCTTTGGACTCTTACAAAACACTTAAAAATGCTTGTTGTTGGAAAAAGTGAGGAGGAAGTGATGTTCGAAAACAAACTCAGGAATGAAGATATTGTAAGATGTGTTCAGTGGTCTCCGGAAGTTGAGACGCTTAGTTACACTAAGCAGAAAGGAAACAATTGTGATGTGAAGATGATGCAATCACACGAGTTGAAAGTATTCATTTGGTGACGGTTTTAGATTTTGTGTTACTCAAGGACGAGCAATGTTTAAGTCTGGGGTGTTTTGATGAATGCATATTCATCATAATATTCAATCGCCATCTTGGACCCAATTCAACTCAATGCTTTCACTTTCATCTACTAAATATTGCAAAATGCAATATTGCTTAATTGGTTCAATTATCAAGATTATTAACTG
Organism: Alisma plantago-aquatica; assembly: GCA_963693085.1. Lineage (NCBI taxonomy): Eukaryota > Viridiplantae > Streptophyta > Magnoliopsida > Alismatales > Alismataceae > Alisma > Alisma plantago-aquatica. The sequence continues at coordinate 279,923,320 of OY856413.1, read as the reverse complement.
AGTTTATGTTGATTTTATGCAAGTCATGATGAGGTTCAAACATCAGATGGATCCCACCTCCATTTAACCCTAATCCACCTTCAACATAATCATCACCACCACTTTCTTCATTCCACCTTTATCTCCATAAGCCATCATCCCTATCAAACCCTAATAAGTGGGGCCCACCCTTCTCAACCTTCGATCAACCTTCACTCAAGATCCTCTCATCCTTGGTCTTGACTAAATGGTCTTGATCCATTCGGTTTCACCTCATTCGATCATGTGCTTTCTTTTCACCACACGATCTTCATCCAACGATTCACCCTCCTTGCGATTACCTCCAAATGGTATCACCCACACGGTCTCAAGATCGTGTGAAGCCTCACGGTATCAAGACCATATAGCAACCTGCAGTCGCGAGACCGATAGGAACACACATCCTCAAGATCATTTGGATGTTCTGATCGAGCCTCATCCTCTGTCTTCTTCCTCCCTCTGCCCAATCTGCAACCCTAATACCAGCTAGCCTCATCCATCTTCAGCAACGATCTGATGCCACCGGCTCCTTGCTTCCATCTCTCCTTCCTTCACTAATCGTGTGCATGTCTCCGTGAATGCCTCCTGCCATAGTGGCACCCTCCACTGCCATCCCATCTTCTCTCTATTGATCGCAACACATGCACACTCGCACCCAGGACCTGCCCTAACGGTCTACAAGACCGTTAGGCTTGCAGATCCTCACAATCCCCAGACTGCATGAATGATGAAACTGTGAAGAACCAGAGGGACTCGAAACCGTTTGGCTGATAGAAACTGCAAAGCAGCCAAGACCAGTTGGGAGTCCAAGACTGATAGACTGCGAGATCGTAAATCCCAACACAATATCATTTGCATAACCAAGATCTTTTGGAGCCAGGGATACCCAGACCGCTAGGGCAGTAAGAGAACGGTTTTGCAAGACCGTTTGGACAGAGATCCAAACTGATAGGTTAACGACCGTTTGGAGCCAAAAATATCAAGACCGTTAGAGCAGAAAACTTTTGGAGGCAAAAACTCAGGACCGTTTGGACTTATCAGACTGATAGAACTCCAAATTGTTTGGAAGTGAAGACCGTTTGGAGGAAAACACTCCAAACCATTTAAACTCTAAATCGTTAAGAAGACTAAACGGTCTCAAAACCGTTAAAGTAAAACTGTGAAGATGTATAAAGGGTCCAAACTGTGAAAATTGCAATTGGGTCCAAATCGTGGAGACCCCATCCAAGCCTATAAATAGGACCAACAGGGTCCTCATTTGAGGCATTAGACCCAGGATGCCGACAGGCTACCTAAAAATGGGTTCAGTCCACATACATCCATACCGTTCGGTCAACGTACATCCACATAAGGACCCTGAACTCTGTTTAGGGCTTATCCCGTTTGCTTTGCTTAGCCCTGATGCTTAGTTGCTTTCTAATCACCTTTAGTGGTGATCAGGGTTTATTTGTGCTTTGTTGAGAGCTGGATGTGTTGCTTGCAATTAACCCAAGTCTAGGGTTTGTGGGCAAGTTTGCCACCTTGTGAGGTGTTCCTCCCTCTCCTTGCTTCCGCTAGTGTTGAGAGGAAGGTTTGGGCTCATTGCTTGAGTTCCTTTGGGCTTGGTTGAGCTTGTTGGGCCTTGTGGTGTGTTGCCTTTGCTCCTTTGGACCTTTTTTCGGGTAAGAGTGCCCTGTGTCGGCCTAGGTGTATCGGCATGTGCTTGTGTCGGCCTGTGGTGTGTCACCCAGGATGTGTGTCGGCCATGGTGTGGGTGTGTCGGCCATGGTGTGGAGGAGTGTCACCCATGGACCCTTTGACTCTCTTTGACCTCGTTTGTGTCACCACTAGTGTACACTTGGTGTTTGATGCTTGCATGTGGCAATGGCCTTGAACATGTGTTTAGGGCATGTTAGAGTGGTGGCTTTGCACATGGACAAGTGTCCCTAGGTGGGCGACACCTTGCCTTGTCTTTCCTTGTTTTCTCCTCCATCCTTTCCTATATATGTGTTCCCTTTCTCTTGCTAAGGATCCCTTTAGTTCCTTAGTCTCCCTCTCCCTTGGTGCACAACACCCTCTTCCTTGCAAGCTTGGTGGCCGATCCTTCTTGGAGTCTCCTTCTTTCTCTAGTGGTGGTCAAACCCTTGAGTGCCTTGCTCTTCTTCCTTGGTGGTGCTTGGATCTTGGATCTGGGAGCTTGGAGCTTGCTTAAGGCGAGTTACATAACTCCTAACCCTAACTACACTACCTTCTCTTATGTTCTTATATGTTGCTTATGATCATATCGACAATAGTTGAGTTTCTTGCTTAAGTTGTCCTTGTTGTCCGAACCTATGTTCTAGGGTTTCTTGGTGAGCAACACCCCTTTCTCTCCTAGGTCTAGAGGAGTGAGCTTGAGTTCTAGTAATATGGGCAATACCCATCTCTCATTTAAGTTGAGAGGTGAGCTTGTGTTCTAGTGGCTTCAGCAACACCCTCCTCTCACCATGGACTTGAAAGGTGAGCAATGTGGTGGTTGTGGACCTTGGTTGTGGTTGAACCTTGTGTTACCGATTGGTGTTAAGAAGCTTGGCAAGACCCCTCTCCCTTGATAGTTGAGACATGAGTCATCTTCTTGATCCATTAGGGTTTTGGGTGCCCTTGTGCTTGAGGTTGGTGGTGACCCTCTCGGGTTGCGTCATGGCCGATATGGGTTGGGGTTGGTGTTGCATGATACCCCTCTTGACCAAGAGCCTTGGAGGTTATGTTGTTGTGGCTATGTTGGGCGTCACACCCTGGTCGTCGACTTTTGTGTGTTGAGCATCACATTTGGTTTGGTGGTAGGCGTTATACCTGGTTCCTGCCATGGTGTGTGTGTGTGTCGGGATTACACATGGTGAAGTACCCTTTCCGGCATGCCTAGTTCAGATGGTAGCTCGACGTCGTTATACCTTAGATGTCTGACACAGCGTAGCATGATACCACAGTGCACGACACATGTGGTTGCACGATATACATGGGTGCACGGTATGCTTGGTTCCCTGATGCATGACACGTCATTACACGACATGGTGTTGCGTGTTACACCCTATACGACACGCCCTTGGGCCTAGTTGCACGATAGACCTTGTTGCACGACACATGTAGTGCATGACACATGTGGTTGCACGATATACCTAGGTGCCTGATACATCCTGAGATGGTAGCTCGGTACCCTTACTGATATGCTTGGCCGATATGTGCTGGTCTGCTTGACCATTTTGTGTTTGAATTTTAGGGTGATAGGGGAGAGTACCCTGCCCGATACTACCTTTGGTGAGGGTAGTGGGTGTTTCTAGTGAGGGTCTTGTTCCTTATATGGATAACCTATATGCTAGATCTTGTTCTATGATGTCACGTTTGGTTGACAATAGTAACCCTTGATATGCTTGATGGTAATTGCTATAGTAAGTGTACATCTATGTAACTTGTCTTGACATCTTATGTATTTATGATCATATGAAATTATCTGCTTAATGTTGAGTAAATGATAAGCATGTAAGATGCTTTGCATGATGAAATGACCTTTCTGTTAATCCATGGGAATTGTGTATACTAACCATGCAGGTGATGCATAGCCAGGTAAAGGGCTATGAGGTATATATGATGAGTAACATTGCTTTGATAGTTACTCTTGATGATGAGGTAACATACATGATGTGTTTTGGTTTGAGGACCTGAGTCTGGCTAAAGTGCCTAAGAGAGTGCCTTGAGAGGCAGTGACACTATGTGATAAGGGACTGAGATCCCATGGCAATGTGATGATCCTTGAGATGGATCTAGATGATTGGCAAGAGGCCAAGTGGTAACATGTAATGATGGATCCTTATGATGCATCCGGATGATGTTGATTACAGTAAAAGCATGATATTGAGTTTCATGTTGTTTATTCTTGTTATAAGTTTGCATGTTATACAACTTGGTTGAATCTTGCAATCCACTTAAAATACATTAAATAATCACAGTGGAACATATCATGTAGTTGCCCTGGCCATAGATCCATCATCATCAGGAGTTGGTGATGGTGAAACAGGTTCTCATGCGGGTTAACCCAGAGCGCATATTGTTGAGTATGCGAGGTTTCTCCTAGCCTAAAGTGAGGAGGTAAAAGTGCAACTTCGGTTGTAGACTCCAGGGTGCGGATTCAGGCCCGTAGCCCAAATATGATAAGAGCATGGTGAACAGGCCCATGGCTCAAGATATGTGATCATGGCTCGAAGCACAGTGAAAAGGCCCATGGCGCAGTTTCACTAGCGCTGATACATGTACCAAGGCGGGCTAGGAAGAGGGTAGCCTGACCCTGTGGCTAAGGCTAATTAAGTATGAGACTGCGGTCCTACTTGTGTTGTACTCGTGCACTGACCATGAGGTAGGAGGTCATGGAGTCCGGCTCTTCCATTGACCTTGTATGGCACCGGCTCTGGGTTTCACAGCCGTCGGTTGGATCTGAGTGGTACGACTCACTTCCTTAGGGCATAATAATATGTAATTCAGACGAATAGTATTTACTTCATAAGGCAAAATACGGAACAATGGTTGAGGCATTGCTTGTATAGTTAATCTTGTCATACTTGCAGTTACTTATACGTTCCTTATGTTATGTGGGAAGATCTTATAAATCTTATCTTGTTAATCATGTTCCATAAAGAAATACTTGGGTACATGTCGTACATACATCTTGGTAAGCTTGATGGTATGAACAACTTTACTTTATAAACTGCTCTTATTATACCTCTTATCAGTTATCTGCTTTAGTTGCTCTTATCTTTCTGAGGTTTTGTAGTTTCAGTGGGGATTTATTTTTCTCGTTGGGACTGTGTGTCTCACCCCACTGGTTTATAACCTTTTTAGGTGTTTGAGCTAGATGTGGTGGTGGTCATGGAGTTGCGGTCGAGCAGCAAGAAGAGCAATAGAAGGCAAGAGATGGATATGCTGCTATTTTGGTCATTTTGTAGAAGAGTCTTAGAGTCATCCCTGTACTCTCAGGTCCTTGGAGGTGTTTTGACGTTGTTTCATGATGTATAGTTGTTGATGCTTTGTATATCCTGCTGCTGGCCGGATGTGGGCCATTATGTATGTAATAGCAGGTGATGAACTCATGTGATATCTTGACAGCTGATCTCCTAAGTTGTGGACACACATCAAGACTTGTAAATGTTTATATAACATGTTTCCTTGCAGGATGAGGACCTAAATGTAATAGTTTCTTGGTTTATCTGATTTCTGCAAATCAGTTTTAATTAACCCGTGGTTTTGGTAATTTGTGGTTTATGGTGTTTTCCGCATGTTTTCACGTAACACCTCATTGTCTGTGTGATAGTGGGATGTGTTGCCACAAGTTTTGGTATCAGAGATCTAGGTTCACTGAGTCTACAGGGATTTAGGACTAGGTTGTGTCTATTCTTGTGAGTTTTCTAGATTTTCTTACAATCATCTTCTTCCCTCAGCGGAAGAAAAGCTAAGATGTCTGGAAACCATGAAGAACATGCTGCAGAGAACAGCGATGTTGCATCAGTTAAAGGAGCTATAGGGCAGACACATGAAGATTGGGTGCCTGAGGTCCCCCAACATGACCCAGCCATTCTCGAAAACCCTTCCTATCAACAGCTTATGGGGCAAATGATGGCTACGATGAATCTCATGGTAGAAAGATTGTCAGTGCCTCCGCCGAGAGCACAGGCTCCCCATGGTGAAACATTGGGTATTGGGAAGACCTTTGAGCGGCTTCACCGAGTCGGAGCTTTAGATTATGTTGGGACGGCTGATCCAGCTGATGTAGATCTATGGATGACAAGTCTTGAGAAGGCTTTCCGGATCCTTGACATCCCTGAAGCAGACAAAGTAAAGCACAATGTCTACCTTCTGAAGGGTAGTGTTGGTCACTGGTGGACCATCGAGGAAGAGAAGCGACCTGGTGAGGTGATCGGTTGAGAAGTTTTTTAGTGTGAGTTCGTCAGCAGATACTTTCTGAAGACGTATCTGGATGAGAAGATCAGTCAGTTTGAGCGCTTGCGCCAAGGAACGATGAACATCACCAAGTATGAAGCCAAGTTCATGGACCTGTTGAGGTTTTGTCCTCACATGGTAGCAACAGATGAAGAGCGGATCATACATTTTGAGAAGGGCCTGAGTGTTGAGCTGACAACACCTGCTTCTGCATTGGAGAATTGAGAGCAGTTTGCTATGTTTGTGGAATCTGTCCGGAGGATTGAATGATCGGTAAGGGAGAAAAGAGAATCCATGTCTAACAAGAGGCCTACTCAGTTCCAGGAACATAGGTTTGGTGGCTTCAAGAAGTCAAGGTTTTCAGCACCTTTTGTGATGAGAGGTTCCAGTGTACCGTCACAGTGGTCTCCGAGTAAGGGAAGAGGATATGTTTCTTCACCGTCAAAGGCACATAGTACATCTTCAATGGCAGCGATAGGGCCTTCTAGGCCACGGTTCGAAGATAGGGTATGCCATATGTGTGGTCAGACCGGGCATTTCAGGTTAAATTGCCCGAGTAGAGATGTTGAAGTGACGCAGTAGCCGAGGTAGAATCAACAAGGGTCAGATAGACATCATCCCAGTAGTAGCAAAGGGTGAGGACGCGGTCAAGCGTCACAAGTAGGATCGTCTGCTCAAGGAAGTAGAGGATGTGGACAGCAAGCAACGACTCGATTCTATGCTATGAGTCAGCTGGAGGCGATAGTCAACCCGCGAGTGGTGACATGTCAGATGAAGTTATTTCATTCTGATATGTCTTCTTCTTGTTTTATATCTGTTTTGCTTGACCTGGGTGCTGCACACTCTTTTATCTCCTATAGTCTGCTTGAAAACTGTCGTTTACCTGTTAGTTGTAAGAAGGATAGCTTGTTGTTAGAAACCCCTCTTGATGGTTCCTTGATGCTTCGAGAAGAGTGTCCATCTTGTGTCTTATCTTTTTCGGGCCACAGTATACAAGTGGATCTTATACCACTTGATATGCATGGTTTTGATGTGATCCTTGCGATGGATACCTTAGAGAACTATAAGGTTGTTTTGGACTGTGGTTCCAAGAAAGTTGTGTTTGATGATGGCGGTAAGAAGTAGATCTTCCAAGGAGATAGGAAGATTCTTCTGACGTGTCTGGAATCAGCTATGGTGGCCGAAACGTTGCTATGACAAGGATGTGAGGCGTTCTTAGCTCACGTGGTGGATACCGTTGTGGATACCAAGGCGAAAGGTCCTAGCATTAAAGAGGTGTCGGTTGTCTGAGAGTTTGCAGATGTGTTTCCTGATGAGTTCCCTAGTATTCCTCCACCCCGAGAGATTGATTTTGAGATCAATCTGGTTCTAGGAATGCAGCCAGTTGCACAGACACCGTATAGGATGGCTCCAGTAGAGATGGAAGAACTTAAGAAGCAGTTGCAAGAATTGTTGGAGAAAGGTTTCATCCGACCAAGTACATCGCCTTGGGGTGCCCCAATGTTGTTCGTTAAGAAGAAGGACAGATTGATGTGGTTATTTATAGATTACTGGAAGTTGAACAAGGTCACGATCAAGAACAAGTACCCGTTACCGAGGATAGATGATATGTTCGATCAGTTGCGTGCTGCTACCATGTTTTCAAAGATCGATCTACGGTCCAGATATCATCAGTTAAGGATTAAGGCAGATGACATACCAAAGTCAGCTTTTAGGATGAGGTATGGTCACTTCGAGTTTGTGGTTATGCCGTTCGGGCTAACCAATGCACCTGCTGCTTTCATGGATCTGATGAACCGAGTGTTTTGTCCGTTCCTTGATCAGTTTGTTGTAGTCTTTATAGATGACATCTTGATCTATAGTAGGGACAAGCAAGAGCATGAGCGACATCTTCGACTAGCATTGACTCTTCTTCACCAACATCAGTTGTATGCCAAGTTCAGTAAGTGTGAGTTCTGGTTGGAAGAGGTGACTTTCTTGGGTCATGTGATATCTGCGGAAGGAGTCAAAGTGGACCCGAAGAAAGTGGAATCCATTGCAGAATGGGAATAGCCTAAGACGCCGACAGAAGTTCATAGTTTTCTGGGATTAGCAGGATACTACAGAAGGTTTATCAAGGACTTCAGTGCGATTGTGATGTCAATGATGAAGTTGACTAGGAAGGATGTACCTTTTGTATGGGATGATCATTGTCAGCAAGCTTTCCAAAGTTTGAAGGAAAATCTGACTAGTGCTCCGGTACTAGTGCTGCCAGAGCTTGGAAAGGGTTATGTTATTTTCTACGATGCTTCCAAGAAAGGTTTAGGTTCTGTGTTGATGTAGGAAGACCATGTGGTTTCTTTTGCTTCGCGACAGGTTAAGAAACACGAGGAGAACTATCTGACTCATGACTTGGAGTTAGCAGCAGTGGTTCATGCAATTAAGATTTGGAGACACTATCTTTACGGGAAAGTGTGTCAGATCTTTATGGATCATAAGAATATGAAGTACATCTTTTTGCAACATGAGCTAAACATGTGACAGCTTAGATGGATGGAGTTAATCAATGATTACGACTACACCATCGAGTATCATCCCGGTAAGGCGAATGTGGTAGCTGATGCACTTAGCCGAAAGTCTTTGTCTCCCTCTACAAAGAAGGCACAGTTGAGTTCCTTGGTATGCCATAGACGAGATATGTTTGTTTCCTTATGGCAGATGAATGTGCAGATGGAAGTTTCCTTATTAGCTGGACTTTTAGCACATATGCAAGTCAAGCCTATGCTGAGACAGCACATCAAAGATGCACAGCAAACAGATGATACAGTACAGTTGATCAGATTAGAGTTTGGCAGCAAAAAGCATGGTGGTATCCATGAGTCCGAGGATGGACTAGTTTGCTATCATGATAGGATGGTGGTCCCTGATGCTGATGATTTGAGGAAGCTGGTGCTCGAGGAAGCACACACATCGATGTATGCTATGCATCTAGGAGTCACCAAGATGTATCATAGTCTGAAGGACTTGTATTGGTGGCCCAGCTCGAAGAAAGATATAGCTGAGTTCGTGGCTGGGTGTGCGGTATGTTAGCAAGTCAAGGCTGAACATCAAAAGTCGATAGGTACGTTGCAACCCCTGCCGATACCGCAGTGGAAATGGGATCATATAACCATGGATTTCATAGTTGGTCTGCCCAGGACAACTAGGAATCATGATTCCATTTGGGTGTTAGTGGACAGATTGACGAAGTCTGCCCATTTCATACCTGTAAAGACAACGTATACAATCGAGAAGCTCGCTCGGGTAATTGTGTATGAGATAGTACGCTTGCACGGTGTTCCAACGACGATAGTTTCCGACAGAGGTCCTCAGTTCACGAGTCGTTTCTGGGAACAGTTGCACTAAGCGTTGGGAACACAGTTGAGGTTTAGTATCACCTTCCACCCGCAGACCGATGGACAGTCTGAGAGGACTATTCAGATTTTGTAGGATCTCCTTCGAGCTTGTGTTTTGCAGTGCCTAGGCCGTTTGGACCTGCATCTTAGTTTGATAGAGTTTGCTTACAACAATAGTTATCAGCGGAGCATTGACATGGCTCCTTATGAGGCCTTATATGGAAGGAAGTGCAGATCTCTGTTATGCTAGTATGAGTCTGGTGAATATCAGCTTTTGGGTCCTGAGTTAGTACAGCAGACGACAGAAAAGATAAGGTGATACAGCAACAGTTGAAAGCGGCACAGGACAGGCAGAAGTCTTACGTAGACAATCGTCGATGACCTTTGGAGTTCCAGGTAGGAGACAAAGTGTATCTTAAAGTCTCACTGTGGAAAGGTGTGCTAAGGTTTGGCCAGAAGGGTAAGCTAGCACCCAGATATATGGTACCATACCCGATCATAGCACATGTTGGCAAGGTAGCTTACGAGTTAGAGCTACCGCTAGAGTTGGACAGGTTACATCCAGTGTTCCATGTCAGTATGCTGAAGAAAAGTCATCTGGATATAGGAACAATGATACAACCAGATGAAGTTGAGCTTGATGAAGATGTGACCTATGAGGAAGTTCCTGTGATGATCCTTGACAGGAGAGTTAAGAAGCTGAAGAGGAAGGACTTGGTTCTTGTAAAGTTTCTTTGGCTTCATCATGGCATTGAGGAAGCCACGTGGGAGCTTGAGGAAGAGATGAGGAGGAAGTATCCCTCACTTTTCTCTTCAGATTTCGGGGACGAAATCCCTTTGTAGGGGGTTAGCTTGTAAGGACCCTGACCTCCGTTTAGGGCTTATCCAGTTTTCTTTGCTTAACCCTGATGCTTAGTTGTTTGCTAATCACCTTTAGTGGTGATTAGGGTTTGTTTGTGCTTTTTTGAGAGCTGGAGGTGTTTCTTGCAATTAACCCAAGTCTAGGGTTTGTGGGCAAGTTTGCCACCTTGTGAGGTGTTCCTCCCTCTCCTTGCTTCCTCTAGTGTTGAGAGGAAGGTTTGGGATCGTTGTTTGAGTTCCTTTGGGCTTGGTTGAGCTTGTTGGCCCTTGTGGTGTGTTGCCTTTGCTCCTTTGAACCTTGTGTCGGGCAAGACTGCCCTGTGTTGGCCTAGGTGTATCGTCTTGTGCTTGTGTCGGCCTATGGTGTGTCGCCCAGGATGTGTGTCTGTCATGGTGTGGGTGTGTCGGCCATGGTGTGGAGGTGTATCACCCATGGACCCTTTGACTCTCTTTGACCTCGTTTGAGTCACCACTAGTGGACACTTGGTGTTTGATGCTTGCATGTGTCAATGGCCTTAGACATGTGTTTAGGGCATGTTAGAGTGGCGGCTTTGCACATGGACAAGTGTCCCTAGGTGGGCGACACCTTGCCTTGTCTTTCCTTGGTTTGTCCTCCATCCTTTCCTATATATGTGTTCCCTTTCTCTTGCTAAGGATCCCTTTAGTTCCTTAGTCTCCCTCTCCCTTGGTGCACGACACCCTCTTCCTTGCAAGCTTGGTGGTCGATCCTTCGTGGAGTGTCCTTCTTTCTCTAGTGGAGGTCGAACCCTTGAGTGCCTTGCTCTTCTTCCTTGGTGGTGCTTGGATCTTGGAGCTGGGAGCTTGGAGCTTTCTTAAGGCAGGTTACATAACTCCTAACCCTAACTACACTACCTTCTCTTATGTTCTTATATGTTGCTTATGATCATATCGGGTATAGTTGAGTTTCTTGCTTAAGTTTTCCTTGTTGGCCGAACCTATGTTCTAGGGTGTCTTGGTGAGCAACACCCCTTTCTCTCCTAGGTCTAGAGGAGTGAGCTTGAGTTCTAGTAATTAGGCAATACCCCTGTCTCGTTTAAGTTGAGAGGTGAGCTTGTGTTCTAGTGGCTTGAGCAACACCCTCCTCTCACCATGGACTTGAAAGGTGAGCTATGTGGTGGTTGTGGACCTTGGTTGTGGTTGAACCTTGTGTTGACCGATTGGTGTTAAGAAGCTTGGCAAGACCCCTCTCTCTTGATAGTTGAGAGGTGAGTCATCTTCTTGATCCATTAGGGTTTCGGGTGCCCTTGTGCTTGAGGTTGGTGGTGACCATGTCAGGTTGCATCTTGGCCGATATGGCTTGGGGTTGGCGTTTCCCGATACCCCTCTTGACCTAGAGCCTTGGACGTTATGTTGTTGTGGTTGTGTTAGGCATCACACCGTGGTCTTTGACTTTTGTGTGTTGAGCGTCACATCTAGTTTGGTGGTAGGTGTTATACCTGGTTCCTGTCATGGTGTGTGAGTGTGTCGGGCATCACACATGGTGAAGTACCCTGCCCGGCATGCCTAGTTCAGATTGTATCTCGACGACGTTATACCTTAGATGTCAGACACAGTGTTGCACGATACCACATTGCACGACACATGTGGTTGCACGATATACATGGGTGCATGGTATGCTTGGTTCCCTGATGCATGATGCGCCGTTTCATGACATGGTGTTGCGCGTTACACCCTGCACGACATGCCCTTAGGCCCAGTTGCACGATAGACCTTGCTGCATGACACATGTAGTGCACGACACATGTGGTTGCACGATAGACCTAGGTGCCTGATACATCCTGAGATGGTAGCTTGGTACCCCTGCTGATATGCTTGGTCGATATGTGTTGGTCTGGTTGACCGTTTTGTGTTTGAAGTGTTGGGCGATAGAGGAGAGTACCCTACCCGATACTACCTTTGGTGAGGGTAGTGGGTGTTTCTAGTGAGGGTCTTGTTCCTTATATGGATAACCTATATGCTAGATCTTGTTCTATGATGTCACGTTTGGTTGACAATAGTAACCCTTGATATGATGGATGGTAATTGCTATAGTAAGTGCACATCTATGTAACTTGTCATGACATTGTATGTATTTATGATCATCTGGAATTGTCTGCTTAATGCTGAGTAAATGATAAGCATGTAAGATTCTTTGCATGATGATATGACCTTTCTGTTAATCCATGGGAATTGAGTATACTAGCCATGCAGGTGATGCATAGCCAGGTAAAGGGCTATGAGGTATATATGATGAGTAACATTGCTTTCATAGTTACTCTTGATGATGAGGTAGCATACATGATGTGTTTTGGTCTGAGGACCTGAATCTGGATAAAGTTCCTAAGAGAGTGCCTTGAGAGGCAGTGACACTATGTGATGAGGGATTGAGATCCCATGGCAATGTGATGATCCTTGAGATGGATCTAGATGATTGGTAAGAGGCCAAGTGGTAACATGTAATGATGGATCCTTGTGATGGATCAGGATGATGTTGATTACAGTAAAAGCATGATTTTGAGTTTCATGTTGTTTATTCTTGTTATAAGTTTGCATGTTATACAACTTGGTTGAATCTTGCAATCCACTTAAAATACATTAAATAATCACAGTGGAACATATCATGTAGTTGCCCTGGCCATAGATCCATCATCGTTAGGAGATGGTGATGGTGAAATGGTTTCTCCTGCGGGTTAACCCGAAGCGCATATTGTTGAGTATGTAAGGTTTCTCCTAGCCTAAAGTGAGGAGGTAAGAGTGCAACTTCGGTTGTAGACTCGAGGGTGTGGATTCAGGCTTGTAGCCCAAATATGCTAAGAGCATGGTGAATAGGCCCATGGCTCAGGATATGTGATCATGGCTCAGAGCACGGTGAACAAGCCCATGGCTCAGTTTCACTAGCGTCAATACCTATACCAAGGCGGGCTAGACAGAGTGTAGCCTAACCCTGTGGCTGAGGCCACTTAAGTATGAGACTGTGGTCCTGCTTGTGTTGTACTCGTGCACTGACCACGAGGTGGGAGGTCATGGAGTTTGGCTCTTCCATTGACCTTGTATGGCACCGGCTCCGGGTTTCGTAGCCGTTGGTTGGATCTGAGCGGTACAGCTCACTTCCTCAGGGCATAATAATATGTAATTCAGCCGAATAGTATTTACTGCATAAGGCAAAATACGAAACATTGGTTGAGGCCTTGCTTGTGTAGTTAATCTTGTCATACTTGCAGTTACTTGTACGTTCCTTATGTTATGTGGGAAGATCTTATAAATCTTATCTTGTTAATCATGTTCCATAAAGAAATACTTGGGTACATGTCATACGTACATCTTGGTAAGCTTGATGGTATGAACAACTTTACTTTATAAACTGCTCTTGTTATACCTCTTATCAGTTATCTACTTTTGTTGCTCTTATCTTTCTGAGGTTTTGTAGTTTCGGCGGGGATTTATGTTTCTCACTGGGACTGTGTGTCTCACTCCGCTGGTTTATAACCATTTTAGGTGTTTGAGCTAGACGTGGTGGTGGTCGCGCAGTTGCGGCCGAGCACCAAGAAGAGCAGTAGAAGGCAAGAGATGGATATGTTGTTGTTTTGGTCATTTTGTAGTAGTGTCTTAGAGTCATCCCTGTACTCTTAGGTCCTTGGAGGTGTTTTGACATTGTTTCATGATGTATAGCTGTTGATGCTTTATATATCCTGTTGCTGGCCGGATGTGGGCCGTTATGTATGTAATAGCAGGTGATGAACTCATGTGATAGCTTGACAGCTGATCTCCTAAGTTGTGGACACGCATCAAGACTTATACATGTTTATATAACTTGTTTCCTTGTAGGATAAGGACCTAAATGTAATAGTTTCTTGGTTTATCCGCTTTCTGCAAATCAGATTTAATTAACCCGTGTTTTTGGTAATTTGTGGTTTATGGTGTTTTCCGCATGTTTTCGCATAACACCTCGCTGTATGTGTGATAGTGGGATGTGTTGCCACACTAATCTGATGGTTTTCTTGGTTGAATGAATCCAGGGTTAGACTCACATTTCTACCAATGGTTTTGAATGTAGAATCTGATCCCATGATGAGGATTTAATTCTTCAATATCCAATGGTTTGCGATGATGCCTATAGTGTAATGTTTTGATTCTAATGATGACAAGTCAATGGTTCAATGTCCTTAAACTTATATTCTTACCTTTTCCCTCATATGAATGTATTTCTTAATCACTATAGTAAGCTTAAGTGTAACCCTAATAAAACATGGCTTGTTGCGCCTAACCCCAATGCAATCAAGTGATAGTGACTGGTCCAAATGAGCCCTCTTGAATGATTAATTAGATAATGAAATACTCTCTCATTGTTGTTGAAACCCTAATATGGTGGTATCTCAACATCACAATTCCTTTCTATGTTAAACTTAAATGTCACATGTGTGTTGACGGTCTGATGTGACGGTCTTAATGACCTTTGAGCATTGTTGAGCCCTATTGGAGGTGTTCTATTCTTTATAAACATGATAAGGTTTAGAACCTTGTATTAATGTGATTTTGAATTGTATCTTGTGGTGATATGGTGACAAATGTGATCCCATGATTGGAAATGAAGATTAAGAATTATACCTCATACATTTTATATCTTCTGGAGTTGTTATATAGTAATGTTTTCTAGAAATGAATTAGGGATTGTATGTCCACATGGATGATGCATCCTTAATTCACCCAATTGGCATAAGTAATCAAGTGAAACCTAATCATGTAGTTCCATGAGCCATAGATCCATCCGAGTGTCGAAACTTGTCGTATGGTGAAATGAGTAGTCCTAAGGGAAACTTGGAGCGCATATTGTTGAGTATGTGAGGTGCAAGTGACTATGTGTCCTTGACATCTTGATTTCAAGATTAGGGAGGATGGCAGCAGTCATACCTAGCCCCCATTTTAAGTACAGTTGTAGTCGTGTCTCATTAAATATATCTATAATGAGAGTTGGAGAAAGTTGTGGTTGTACCTCAGATGGTAGTGTTTGAATACCCACCTCCTTTCACTAGTGCCTTGACCTTTACTAAGGATGGACTATGCTATTAACAACTTGACCTTATGTGTAGCTATGGAAAACTTTTACTGACCGAGGGAGGATAATAGCTTAGGAAGCTAGTTCTACTAGATCTTGTATGGCACTGATTTCGACTTAATAGTGGTCAGTTGGGATTTAAGTAATATTCCTTAAATTCCTTAGGGCATATGAAAAGGTGTAATATAGCTATGTAGTATATGTGCTTGGGTTAAATATGCTTCATATTGGATGTTAACATTTTCCTTATTCTTCTACACTATGAAATGTTATATAATGAAATTAGAGAGATTCATTCTAAATAAATGTAAGTTCTTCTTGCTCACTTACATATCTTCTTATCCTACTTGTTGTTATGCATAATTGTGGTTACTTAAATACTGAACTTGCTTAGTATGTTAGAATTATTCAATTTGTTCAATTACTTATTAAATACTCAACCTACTTACTTTATTTGCTTTTAAATAATTTGTTATAATCAATGTACGATGTAGAGAGTTATATCTTTCACTGGGACACGTGTCTCACCTCTTGGGTCACCACATCTTTTTAGGTGGTCACTGGAAATGTGATCAAGATTGTGCTGTAGAAGAGGACCATCTTGGTGATCAATAGACATAGAACGTTGGACACTTGTAGTTCTTAGTAGTAGTGTCCTAGTGTGGTCCTTATACTCTCAGGTCCGAGTATGGGATGTGTTTTTTAGATTATATACTTCTGTCAACATGAGTTTTTGGTAATGTGCCAGGGTTTGTAATCTATGGCAAGTACATGTGGAATATCTCTTTTGTTTAAAGGTAGTGGCATCAACCACTAAATACAGATGTAAATACCTATTATGGTATATTAGTTTATGGAAAAGATGGACCTCAATGTAAATGTTTTAGAATATAATTATGATTTCAAATTTGGTTTTCATTACGCCACTTTTCTAACTATGTGATTAGTTAGTAGTTGATCATGTATTATGTTTTGAGTAATCTCATTTAGTGTGACAAGGTATCACATGGTACCAGAGCTTTAGGTTTGTTGAGTCTATAGAGAGATAGGACTTAGCTTGAGTCTGTTCTTATGTTATCCAACATATCGGATCATAGCTTATGCTTATTTCTGGAGGACACGAAGAGCAGGCTAAGAGCAACTATGTTGCACCATGCGGAGGTGCTAGGAGGTAGGAACATGTCTTATGAGGCCATATAGTTGATCCTTGACAAGGACTTCAAGAATCTACGTGGGGGAGATTATAACATACCAATATTTGAGACCTTGGATCTTAAAAGTAATGATTGGGCTACCCATATCGCCAAGGTGCACCTCCTTTTCAGGGAACCCATTGTGATAAAGAGGATTTGTCCATATTTGATGGCCAAATTATAATTATGCTCCTCAATTATCAAGTATTTCTCAATTAACCTCACTTCATCACTCTCATGATCACTGAACAATTCTGACCCCAAAATTCAAGTTGCTCCCCAAATATAATGATTTGTACCTTATGACATTTAATTTTTCTTAACTTGTATCTTTGCCCAATTGATTTTTATACATGGATCAAACATTATAATGGTATATTGAAATGTTTCCACAGCTAGGTAAGATATTTATGAATCCCTAGTTAAAATCTCACATTTTTTGGATAAATGGATATAGATATATGAATGTATGTAGAAATGCATATAAAATAACCTATAATACCATTTCTAGTTTAAATGGATCCCTCTCGGACCTAGATCCAGGGATGACCCACGCCAGGGTCGTCTCCCTCACCCACTCATCATGGAGTGGACAATGCACAGTGTGTGTGAGAGTTTGAATCCCCAACTCTCCCTCTCTACTGATCATCACCTCATCAAATTAAATGCAAAATATCTAAACTCTCTCCTCTATGAAACGAACCCCAGAAATCCTTCTCTCTCACCTTGTGTTGAAAATTCCCAAAGGGCGGTGGATAGGGCTTGGAAGAGGAAGACCCTCGGTGCAACCCTAGGGCATTGAGGTGCTATTTAAGGGTCCCAAATGATCCATTGATGCTCATATGGCCACGCTCAACCGTCAATTTATTGCTTTATTCCTCCCTTGCCCTATCGAACTCCTTTGAGTGGATGAACCATGAATCCTGCTCACACCACCAGTTTCCTCTTTCAAATCCACCATGCTAACATTACCTCTGAACCTAGTCAAAGCTCCATGAACCATCACGAAGCCTTGTAAATGTCCAACACATCCCAATGAAAAGGTGCTCCCAACACCACCTGGGTTGATGCTGCCAGGGGTTACCCAGTGTTGTCATGAGTAACAAAAGACACCACTCAGCCCTAGGAAGGCCCACAAACTCACCAAGACTCTCAAATTCCTCGTTTGCATGGTATAACTCTCGATCCTCCTTCTTATGCTCCTTCTTCGCATGATGTGCAACTTGATAAACTACTGTCCTCTTTGTTCATTATTTTTGGGCCACTGATTGTCTTCTTAACCTTGCCAAAAACTCACGAAGTTGCTTGCTACTCATTTTTCCTCACACGAGCTCCAGTCAGATTGAACCTCTAGTTTCCCTTCTCCCTTGCTCATTTCTGCAATGGAGCGAGCAGTCCCTAGGTTGATCGAACAATCAAAGGGCTTGATGGTCTGAGATGCCCTTCCTGTGCAATGCATTTGATTTATCTACAATGGGAATTTTTGTCTTTTTATTCCTTGTGATGATCCTTTGAGCCAAGATTAGCTCGCATGTAAGGAAGGAGGATCCACAGATCCAGATCCCTCCCCTAATCCATGAAGTAGGCTGGAAAAATCATTTTTTTTATTTTCATTTTATAATGCTATCCTTTTTCCTATTGGTCTGTTTTGTAAATTAGCTAGAAAATAGCTTGATTACCAAAAAAATGCCCATAAAATATTGATCTTCTTAGAAAAATGGAAAGAATTATATGAAACCATTATATTCACCTGATATACTACTTTTTCATGATGAAGAATTAATCTCTCTTAACATCATATTTAGGATTTTCTATTGATTATTTCAAACCTTAATCTTTCTAAAAGACCTCTCTTGCATAGCATATGATCACATCAAGACCCAGTTGTACTCTGATTAGATATTGATGACTTGATCACATAATTATAATTTTTAGATCATATCCCAATCTATTGTTGGCATGTTTGTACATGGAAATGACTAAAATGATCTAACATCATCAATCTTGGGTATTTTTCACATCATATCATATCTACCTTGAAATACAAGTTCCTGATCTCAATCATATGATCCTAATTACCATAGGGAAACAAATACAATTATCATAGTAGTAACACATGAACAAATGCCCTAGTAGGTCATTGGAGCAATGAACAATATATATTGATACATACTTGTTCCAATTTTGTATCAGGATTTAATACATATTAAACTTGTTGATTTGGATATTTATTATACTTTAAATATTCAGTGAAAGGTTCACTATCATACCTCCTCTTTGGTTGTATTGAAGATACTTTTTATGTATCTCTTGATTGTATACTTTGCTATATAACTCCATTGAGTTATTGTTCCCTATGATTAGTCTTTCATTTTTCCCTATATTACATTTTGAGAAAAACATGAGAATGTAAATGATATTGCCCATTATGAATGCTCGTATATTGATGATGATAATGATGTTGATAATGTTGATATTGAGTGCAAGCAACCCCCTCATTCGAAGGCGGGACTTGTAAATTGGCCTCCTACCTCATATGCAGAGAAGGATCCTAGTGACCCCCCCATCACGTTGGGGTGACAAAGTCATAAAAAATATATAAGCATGCTTCTTGATTACAACATAATGGGAACCCGTAATAAAAATTGAATTGTTTGAAATAAACATCTTGTCGAATAAATGTTGGATTTGGAAAATTGCTTGTTATACTTTTCTTGAATATAAGTCATGCCAAGTATACTCTTTTGTTATAAACCATTTTACTTGGTTTTGATAGCATACCATGCAATTGCATGATTTTGTCTCGATTTTCTTGATTGTTTGCAAACAAATGGAACACTGACTAGATCACTTCCGCACTCGATATACTCTGATGACAAAGATAGATCTGCAATATCTCAAATTTTGGGTTAGTTTGTTCTTTAAATCTCCTGTTTTTGAGTTATTATTTCTAATTGTATATGTCAAGGTGTGAGATCCTATTGGGCCACTAAGGAATGGGTGCTTCAATCCTTTTACTACTGTCTAGGAAGTAGGACTCGGATTGGGGTAAGAATGGTTTCGTGACTCCCATCACTAAGAACAAGTGATAACCTAACTTTTCTCTCTCCTCTAGCATGCTCCTTCTCTCCCATCAAGTGAACTCTCACTCTTTTTAATTCAAATTTCATAGTTTGAGCATGGTGATTCTTCAATTTGATCACATTAATGATCAATTTTACAATATATGACAATAATTTATAAAATTGAACTATGTAGCATTCATTTATATGTACCCATCATGAAAGTGAAATTGAATCATATTTTTGTGTCCAAAATGTTCTATAATAAATTTTATGTTGTAGAGGACTCAATTATCTTTCCAATGGTACAAGATTACTTGCCTTAATTGGATGTATGAGGCCCAAGTTATGACTATTCAAAAATTCCTTGATTTATTTTTTCTTTAGGCATGTTTTAATCTTTTTAATGCTCTTAGGCCGGACACATTGGGAGCACATGATAGGATGCGCATCTTCGTTACCCCCTTTTGCCTCTCAAACCCTAAGATGGCTCTTTTTTCTGATTGTTGGATCAAAGTGCATTAGACCCTTGGGTTGATCCAACAGCTCTTAGGTTGTCTCCTAGCTCTGTACTACTTTTCATATATGTGAACAATGGAGCATGAGAGGGAGTAAAATCTCCCTTCTACATGTCCCCTTAGGAGGAATTACTTGTGCAAAACTCTTTGCCTTGTCCCTCTCTCTTTTTTCCCTCTCTTTTCCCCCTAGTTGGAACCCTAGGGTGCCTCAAACATCTTCCCCTTGGCTGCCAGGGTTAGGATATGACACTACACAATATCCTGCCCGTTAGGCCAACTCGGTGCAAACCAACAACCCCAACATCTTTTTAGGATACCAACGTGAGAGGTCAACACTTTAGCTAGTTAACTTGCAACCTTTACTGTTGTTTTTGGGTGGCTCTGGTGAGCTCATCTCGGCCATCCACTGTGTCTAGGCAAGCCTTACATGTGGGTTGTTGGCATTAGATGTTGAAGGCCAGTCACCACCCGATCATGACCAAAAACCATGACCAAAGGCGCACATGATCCCAGGGAGGTGTGGCTAGCAATGAGATGTGTCGAGCAACCCCATGGGAGTGGTGGCCAATGACAGATAGAGATCTATAGTCGTGTGATCGTATTGAATCCAAAAAGTGAGCGGTCAAGGGTCGTTGGCCGAAGGGCATGGTGCGGGTCACCCATTTCTGATCCAAGGGTCAGGATCACAACATGAATTAGTGTAACACTCTCTTAACTTCAATGAGATGCTCTAATTTACCAAATTGATCATCTCGATGAGCTCTACATAATGAATATTGTTTCAAATACTAAATCTAACGTTTGTTCCTCTGATTCCTTGAAAATGCTTACTTTAGGCATGATTGAGTAAATTTATTTCACTATTATGATCAAGCATGTAACCTTAACGACCATTCACCCCTCTAATCATGGAATTAGTAATATATGTGCACCCTTGAACCATGTTGAGACCCAAAACTCCCTTTTTGATCCATGGTTGTCCCTAATGCATGGTTGTAGCTTGTTTATGGACCTTAATACATGATTGTGATTAAATCTTATATCTTGGTGCTAAATCTACTTTTTAACTCTCAGATAAGTAACTTATATGAATCTTGAGCATTATGATAATCCTAATCACCCTTCTTGCTCAATGATGAACTCTAATGCACTCGTGTGACTTGTTTTCAATGTAATTCATAAATTTTACCCTGGATTGCTAATATTATTTCTTTATGCTATCTAAGCTTACCTAAACTTGAAAATTAGTAACTATATGAATTTCATGACTCTTGTATCACTCAGTAACCCCCTATTATCTTTTTTAGGTAATATGCCATTATATGGATGCCTATGTTCCATACATGTTTAGGCTTGGTTATACTTGATCCAAAATGATACCTTTGACACCCTTGATGCCTCCAATTATAGTACATTTATGATATTAATAATCTTGTGATGAGTTTTGACTTTAAGTCTATGATCCACCCTTTTGCTCTCTTATGGTGTTTCTTACACGATTTTGTCTAATGTGAGTTATATGACTTGCATTGTGGTTGTTGTGTTAATACTTATGTTAATCCTTTTCTTATGCTCTTTCCTTTAAGAGTAGAGTTGACCATATCACACTTGAACCCTTTTAATGTTGATGTCCTACTTGGTTCACATGTGGAACCTAATGACATAAGTCATATGAATGGGAAGTTCAATGCATGTTAGAAAATGTTGGTATGATGCCTAGACCCAATGGGACATCCACCCAACTTTGGTTATACTACTTATATCCTAATATTGATGATCTATTCTCACACCACCTTCATGATCATATATAATACATGGAATCTCAAATGATAAGAAACATGAACCACACTTTCATGATGATCTCTAAATTAGCAAAAGATCATCTATTGTACTAATATGAAACTTGGAACCTATCTTGGTCAAAACCCTAAAATGGATCTAATAAGGGTTAATGATGAGACCGTTTAGTGTCATAACTTCCGACCGTTTCTGTTATGGCGATCGCGATCGCGATTTAGGGCTCCTTCTTTCGAGCGACGCTCCGGCTTGGGGGAGGGGGTTTCGGCGGGTTGCGTTTGCCACCTTCTCCCTCGGGCCTTGTCCTCGACTCGCCTTGGAGCGCTGGTTCTGGTGGCAGGTTTTTCTCCAAGCTTCTCCCCTTCTCCTTCTCAAGGTGGCAGTCGCAACGGGTCTAGATCGTGATCTGGACCGAAAGCCACTGGCTCTTCTCTGGACGGTGTTGGGCATGTGTGCTCAGATCTGCCTTTTGGACAAGTTGCGAGGCTCCTGGAGATGTTCTGCTGGCAGTTCTAATAGAGGGGGGTTTCCTTCTACCTCCTTTTTCCTATCTTTTTTTCCGTGTTAACTTGGTCGTTCTTAGTTTGGGGCTTATTTAGTTTAGGTTGTTTTGTTAGTGGCTTGTGTCTTTGGTCTTTTCTAGTCTCTGTAGGCATTTTCTGTGGTCGTTTGTTGGTCGCGTCGTGCCTTGGGTTCCTTCTTGGGCGGACGGTGGGCTCGGGCGCCCCATGGTGCTCTAGGCAGAGGAGGAGAAAGTTGGGTTTTGGGCTTCGTGTGGGTCTTCCGCCCCCTGTTCGCAGTGGTGGTCGGGAGTGGTGGTGGAGTTCCCGGCACCCTCTACTCCCCGCCTTTATACTCGCATGAGCCGTCCTTCCTCTGTATCTGCATCCCTGGGTTTTAGCCTCCTTCCTGGGTCTCCTGATTGGTGCAACCTTAGTGCTCGTTGTTGGTAGTTGTGTTTCTCATCCTTTTTGTGGGACGTTGTGTTGTTAGGTAGGTGTTGTTTTAGTGAGTTATAGGTTCTATCTTGTCGTGTGGTTTGTGGCCTCCTTTCATGTTAGGTCTTATTTTATTTCTTTGTTATATGGTAGCATGTGTGAAGGTGATCACTTCTTCGGCCACTGGTTTGGAGCATATACTTTATATCAGATATAATCTCAGGTTGAAGGAATCTCTCATAAAAAGCTGTTTTGGTCAGCGATATAGAAGAGAGATCAATACATCATTATTCTTATCACGTTCCGATATGAGTTTCTGGTTATTGTATCTGCTCTTTACTTTTTTGTGTAAGGTTGGTGTATCTCCCTTTACATGTAGATGCCGTATGGCTTTAATGTAATGAAAGTTGTGTCTTCAAAAAAAAAAGGGTTAATGATGAGAATCCAATGCATGTACGCAATATTGTACTTAAGAAGGTTTGGCCCTTACCTAAAGGGTCAAGGATGAATTAGCTAATGAATCTATGAATCTGGTATGGGATTTAAATAATAATATGATTATGGCTTTTTGATGTGGAATATTATTGCACTATAAATTCACTAGGAATATAATTCCTAGAGTTTACCAAAACCAAAGTGCAATAATGCCACTCGCAAGTAGACAAATCTTATCACAGTATAGTTAAGGATCAAATCCCAAGGGATAACTTTTTAAGAACTATCTAACCAAAGTAACTTGGGAAGAACTAGTATTTAATACAAAAGTTGAGATTTTTTTAGTTAATCTAAGGATGCAACAATAAAAAGATCTAGATTAAGGTTCTACTTATCAATGGATGGAAACACAAGGGTGGAACTAGGTTTCACTGCCACTACTCGAATCTGTGCAATCATTCAAATACAAACTTGTATGAAGATATAACTGGAGTTATGCAAGTTTCCTCTATCAATGTCAGAAACTTGCATGAGTAGATATCCCGGTAAGCTCTATGTCTCATTACTTACGAATCCTCTATCCACTACTTCATAGACTTTCCATCAGAAGTTCTCATTAGTGTGTCAACTAAAACTAATCGGTATTCAAATTTTAAATGTTGAATTTCTCATGATAAAAGATTATAATAAATCACGTAAAGTGGGTGATCAATCCACAAAACATGCAATAAATGATTGGCTATGAATTATATGAGTTCATACAAGAATTAGAACATGAATGAAATTGCAAGAAACGTGTAGTGGGGATAGTCCCCACACCCCAGTGAAAATACTACTCCCTCGACATGGTGAGATTAATATCACAAGAAGAGGAAGAGGATTCCATCATGGTCATCATGGTGGCGAAAGCAGCTCGGCATGGTGTGTGGTAGTTGTCTTCCGTCCTTCTTTCCCCTTCAGGTATGAACTCTGACTTGTAGAAAAAGTAGGTGGATGGATGAACAACAACTTGGGGAAGAGATAGATTGCCCAAGAAGGTATATTGACAACTTGGAGTTGTGGACGAAGGATATATGTCGATTTGTGCTTGAGGTCGATAGGCTTCAACCAGCTAGCTCCAATGAACTAGCTTGATTGATTGGTATCGTCCTTTCTCTGATCTCAGCGGTAACATTCCAGAGTTTTCTGTCTTCAAAAAATCTGAGATGATTTTATGGCTATACTAGGGGTCTATTTATAGGGTCGAGGTTGTCGACCTCTTGTTTTTCCTATCAGTGTCGACCACTTTTTTTCAGAGTCGATCAATGGGTCTATTGATGATAGGACTCTTGATCAACTGGTGCTCATGCTTGGACTTCTTGTCATCAGTTCTTGGAGTGTGACGGGACATTCGACCTTCACAGTCAACAAGACTATTAGTTGAAGTTCGATTGACATTGTGGATATCGAAGAGAGTGTCGACAACATTATGTCAATGACTTGATTTCTTTTTGGCTGAATAAATTGATGATGTTGTTGAATAGAGGGGTTGACAAAGGCATCGATCTTGATCATCGATGAGTTGTATGTTGACCTCCTATATGTCGATCTGGTGGATCGATGGAGCTATTGAGCATGGGGTATCGACCAAAGTGTCGATGAGTCTGTCGATGTTTGATATTTGCTGAAAATTAAAGGTTGATTGGCATGTCGACCGATGGGTCAATTTTAGGTCTTGGTCACAATTTATGTGTATCAATCTACCTTCTGAATGTGCTCAAAATCCAATTCTAAACCGACTGTAGAGTGATAGAATTCAAAACCTGCAAAGGGAGTCAAGAAAAGTATCAAATTTATACAAATTAGAATAAAACCTAAGTAGATCAAAAAAAGTTATTCCAATGAAAACTAATCAATATGAATGCTAAACTAGACTGAAAATGCAACTAAAAATGGGATGAATTTACATTCATCACTTTCTTGCTTGAACTGTGATACATATGTATGCTTGCTTACTTGACCAAATATATCCATATAGTATGCTAGTATTGTACTCAATGTTTGTCTTGACGTTGTCTTATAACTTGAAAACATAAGATAGAAACTCCATTATACAAACCTTGTGCACATGCATGAAGTTTTAGGGTAAGGACATCAGGTTGGGCATCCTACATGAGTTGTCAAGATAGGGCAGACCATGTCTCTATAAGGGTTAGATCTTGGTAATTTCCTTGAGGTACCTAACATATAAAAGTGTTAGTTAATCTTGAGCACCCTTAAGGACTCTTTCGATGGGAAGTTAGTAAAAGGACTCTTTCAATGGGAAGTTAGTCATGATTTATAATGCTTTTGGAATAATTGGAGTAAAATGATATAAAACATGGGCTCTCATTTTGCTAAATATTTAACTCATTTTTTCTTATTTGTTACTTCTACAAATATTTTTAAATTATGCAAATCTTATGCATATGTATATTTTATCCTTGTACTCAGCACCTCCTCTGCTTGACCCACATTTTTTCACATATTTTTACAGGGATGGCTAAAAGTTGATAGGCTTGATGAGCATTGTGAGTTGTACTTATTGTAAAATCCCTAGTGTACATGAGAAAATTTATACAATTTAACCTATTGAATATGTAAATCAAATGTCGTAATAAAAGGATGTTTCTTAATAATACTTGTTGAATGTTTAGATTATGATTGGTGCTTTTTTCTTTTTATCTATTCATGTATGATAAGTTTTCTACCTTTGCATTCATACTTTAATAATACCATGCTAGGGATGGACACCTAGGTCCTATCGCCATTGACTTTATAGTCAATTGGAGTTAGGATTTGGGTAACAAATGGTTCCATGATAGATGGTATTCAATCATTAACAATAACTACACCTAACATTACTTACATGAAACACAACCTTACATCTCAACCCTATAAACTTAATGAGTTGCCCTTTGTGGACTACGATTACTTAGCCACTAGGTTAAAACCTAGATGTTCTAGAACTAGGTGTAGACTTATTTAATCCCTAGATCCTTTCTTTTCTCCTCCTTCTATCCTAAAGTACGGACTGTAAGTGTAGGAGGGTGAGAAAAGAGAGTTCTTACTACAACCCGAGACATATATCTGTGGCATGTGCTTAGGGTAGGTACACATGTGTGCACCATGTTCTTGCTAGTTCTCTAGGTGTCATGGTACTAGACTACCTAATGCGTGTGGTAAATTGTTTTGGTTTTAGTTTTATTTGAATGGATAATGGTGGGATTTATCAACCATTTCAACGTTGGGTAAAACTTATTTCAAGTATAAGTATATGTATATATGAAAAATGTCACCACACAAAAGGAAGTGAGTGTGTGTGTAACCTAAGACAAAGAGATGTAACATCAAGTCTATATGAAAGAGTTTAGATGATAGTTGTAGTATCTAGAATAGTTTAGATACATGATAAAGTTTAGGCTAGTAAGTAGCCTAAATAACCTAAGATGATGAAAATCATGATAATGATGATGACGACGATGATGATGGTGATGATGATGTTGATATTGATCTTGATGCTAAAGTTGATGTTGATATAACGAGCTTGCTTCTAGATGACCTACGATTGACTTTGGAAGTTTCAAGCATGTTTTGATGACATGAGATGAGTTTGACCATGCAACTCTAGCTAATCTAGCACCATGTGTGGTATATGTGACTTGGTTGATGTGTTAAGAACAGATATCGGGATGGCACACTTGCTTGTGCCAAGTCTTGTATGTGTTGAGATATGATATCTGACGTATGGTTTGAGACCACCACGGGCCTCAATCTCTTTACAGAGGAGGATCTATAGCATGATAAATATGAAAAGGGTGACCTCTTAATATGAGTCAACCCGTCACGGGAGAAGGTCAGAGTACCTAAACTCTAAAATATATGAGCTTTATACTCCTCATTGCGGTAGAATGGTCATATGTACTCTATGGATAGAAGTGTTCTCTACAGGTTCAATGGACAAAAGAAACCATGGATCCATAGAGATACATGTGAGCAGGTTTCCTGGCATAAACTGTTGTGGGGCAGAGGGCATATACCTAAATTGAGCGTGACTTGCTTCAAAGCCATCCTTGGTAAACTCCTCACAAAAGACAGAATGGCTAGATTTGGCATCAACAGCAATGGGAGATGTTGTTTCTTCTTAGAAGATGAAAACCATGACCACCGTTTTCATGATTGCAACAAAGTAAAATATGTGTGGTCTTTGATGTGGCTCAAAAATGGATGGGGCACGTTCAGGTCCGAATCTCTAAGGGATACCATGGAGCATATAAAGATGAAGTGTAGGAATGAAAGGGAGCTGGCTTTTGGTGGTCTTTGCTTCACTTTCATCTACTTTAATGTTTGGAAAGTCAGGAACTGGGTGATGCACAACAGATCAACAGACCTTGACATTTTCCATTTTGTAGCTAGAGATATAGGGGCGGTGTTACAGGCCAAGAAAGGCCTTGACAAAGGGGTTAGCCCTTTAGCCCATTTACACTGGGGCTTTTTGTAGAGTCAGCCCGTGTATACTTTTGTAGTTCTTGTACTGTATAGCCTGACTATACCTCTTCTTTTGGCAATATATTTACCTATTTCCCAAAAAAAAATGCACGATGAAATACATGATAATGTGTCCCTATCTAGATTACTTCTAAGTATTGAGTTGAATCACATAGCATGTGGTACCCTTAGAAATGTTGAACCCTATATTTCCTATGAAAAGATCTAACCCTAGAGGAAGAGGCATTTGATGTATGATGTTTTCTATATAGGTGACTGAGATGTCCTAACACCCTAAGATAGTGTACATGGCATGTGGTCTCCATAATGAGCCTCATACTCGGGTTAGTGATTTCATGTAAAGGAATCTAGTGGTTTCTCTCATTTTCTGTGTTGGGTAAAATTTTGGTATGGATAGATGTTGGTGGTTATCATGTTTTATCTCGATATAGATAGGTGTTAGCTTGAGTGGCTTTATCTTGTGGAGCTCTTTGTAGATATAAGAGAGTTAATTATGAAGCCTCGATGGTGATGATAATTTTGTTTCTCAAATTATAATTGATACATGTAATATCTCACTTACGTCTGAAACTTGATATATGCACGATAAGTCACTCTCATAGGCTATACCTAATATTACATGTATCATACACGAAATATGTAGATTTGAAATCACAAACTTGATATGATGATGCATAGAGATCTTAGGTTTAATAATAAGGGACAACATGCCTAATCTCACACCCATATGAAAAATGATTAACTCGATATGAGGATGCCCTTGGGGCTTAACTCAAATAACAAGATGAATAAATTGTTAAATTTCACACCAATAAGAAATGATGAACATTTTTTTTGAAAGACACCACAATCATTACATTAAAGCCCTACGACATCTACATGTAAAGGGAGATACACCAACCGAACACAAAAAAGTAAAGAGTAGATACAATAACTAGAAACTCATATCGGAACGTGATAAGTACAATGATGTATTGATCTCTCTTCTATATTGATGACCAAAATACTTTTTTATGAGATATTCCTTCAACATGAGATTATATCTGATATAAAGTATATGCTCCAAACCAGTTACTAAAGAAGGGATCACCTTCACACTTACTTCCATATAACAAAGACACAAAATAAGACCTAACATGAAAGGAGGACACAAACCACACGACAACATAGAACCTATAACTCACTAAAGAAAACTACAAATAGAGAAAAAGATAACAAATAACATGCCACACTACGACACCAATAGAAAAAGACACTATGGATCCCTTTCAAGGACATGCAAAGGAGCAGAAAAGGCCAGAGGAAGAATAAGGATGGGGGATAGAAAACACAACAGAACCCCACCACCACTCACCAACAATCCTAACTCGATCACAAACGAGACAAGAATAGAAGAAACACCTCCAAACCCAAGACCCCTGATTATCCCCTACCCTAGAAAGCCAACAGAGAAACCGAGGGCACACCCACCAAACCTTAGATGGCAGAATAGACATAGACAAGACACATAAGAAGGAAGACCCCAACAACCTAGACCTACAAATGACACAAAACATAAACAACAATATGAAAAGAAAGGAAGAAGGAAACCAGAGCTGAAGGAACCCAAAAGGAAATGACAAGCTAGATTTGTCCAAAGATGAAGCGTTGATAGGGCCACACCGATGAAAGAAGCTGACGACACCACATAGCCACCGATGCACCAGTGCCACAAATCATCATAGAGGAACTGATCGAGCAGACCAGCCACCACATCGAGAAGCAGAAAAAAACGGAATCAAAGTGTACCACCCTATGAGAACCACCTGCTCCGGCAAGAGGGCCAGGGGAGAAGGCCGATGCCGAGATGCGGCAGGCGTCCATCCCCCAAGTCGGTGAGGTGCTGAATAAGGGGAGTTTCCCTAGGGTCGACGCTCACAGATCCCAACAACTTTTACAATAGTCAGAAATGATGAACATAATTGAGAGTAGTTGTTAGAATTCTAGAGGAAAACTAAAACATGCATGAAATCTTGTATAATGATGAAATACACATTTTGATAATTCATTTGAAATTCATGATGATGAAAATGTCCATTTGAGAAACTGATAACACATGTCTACATAATTGCACTCTGAGCTTCATGAGTATATAAACAAAACCCTAATGTTGGGATGATAGGGGATGGGGAAACCCTAATTCCAAGATGATATTATATTATGATGAATCACTAAGTAATATGTATGTATTGGAATGGGCACACCCTTGATTATGGCATACTATGAGATCATCCCATGATGGGGGATGGTCTAAAACATACAAATTGGTTAATTAAACACATCATATATGGATCTTTGACCCTTGATTATCACCATGGTGAATTTTGAGGAAAAAATTTCTTTTAAGGATGGGAGGATGTGACAACCTAAATTTTCACTCACCTCTAGTATGCTCCTTATCTCTCATCAAGTGACATATCACTATTTGTAATGTCAGTTTCATAGTTTGAGCATGATGATTCTTCAATTTGATCACATTAATGATCAATTTTATAATATGTGACATTAATTTACAAAATTGAACTATGTACCATTCATTTATATGTAACCATCTTGAAAGTTAAATTGAATCTCATCTTTATGTCCGAAATGTTCCCTAATAAATTTTGTGTTGTACAGGACTCAATCATCTTTCCAATAGTACAAGTATTGCTTCAATTTGATCTATGAGGCCCAAGTTATGTCTATTCAAAGATTCCTTGATTTATCTTTCCTTTATCCATGTTTTAATATTTTTACTACTCTTGGGATGGACACATTGGGAGCCCATGATAGGGCAAGCAACACAACCAGCCCCTTTGCCTCTTAAACCTTAAGATGACACTTCTTTTTAACAGTTGGATCAGCATGCCTTGGACCCTTGGGATGATCCAACATCTCTTGGTTTGTCTCCTAGGTCCATACTACTGTTCATGTGTGTAAATAATAGAGCATGAGAGGGAGAAAATTCTCCCCTTTATGTGTCCCCTTAGGAAAAATTACTTGTGCAAAACTCTTCTCCTTATCCCTCTCTCTCTTTTTCCTCTCTTTTCTCCCTAGTTGGAGACCTAGAGCCCCGCCAGTAGCTTCCCCTTAGTTCCTAGAGACAGGCTACGACACCACATAGTTTCCTACTTGTGGGCTAGCTCAACGTAGGCCAACAACCCCAACCATTTTTGTAGGATACCAGTGTGAGTGGTTGACACTTTACTTGGCACATTTGCGACCTCTAGTACTAGTTTAGCGTTGCTCCAGTGAGCTCATCTCGACCTGCTGTTGTGGCCAGGAAAGCCTTATGCTTGGGCTCGTGGCATTGGGGACAGAGGCTAGACACCATCCAATTAGAGTCAAACAATCATGAGTATGGGACCACACAATCCCAGGAAGACATGGCTGGCAATGATACACATCACGTAACAACACAAACATGGTGACAAGTGACAAATAGAGATCTACAGTTGCGCAATCACATTGAATCCAACAAGTGAGTGGTCAAGGGATGTTGGCCGAAGGGCATGGTGTGGACCACCTGATTCCAATCCAAGGGTCAGGATCATGACATGAAACATGGTAACACTCTCAAGCTTGATTTAATATGGTTTCAATGCAAAACTTCAAAAATGCATAACTCCCTACTCCCTTAATCAAATGAGATGCTCCAATATACCAAATTGATCTTCTCAATGAGCTCTACATAGTTAATATATTATCAATTCCAAAATATAACATATTGTGTCTATGATTCCTTGAAAATTCTAACTCTAAGAATTATTGAGTACATTTATTGCGCCACTATGATCAAGCATGTAGCCTTAACGACCATTCACCCCTCTATTCATGAAATTAGTATTAAATGTGCACCCTTGAACCATGTTGAGCCCCAAAACATCCGTTTTGATGCATGGATATCCCTAATGCATGGTTGTAGGTTGTTTATGGACCTTAACACGTCATTGTGATTAAATCTTGGATCTTGATGCTAAATCTACTTTTTAACTCTCAAATCAGTAACTTATATGAATCTTGAGCATTATGAGAATCCTAATCACCCTTCATGCTCAATGATGAACTTTGATGTACTCATGTGACTTGTATTTAATGTAATTGATGCAATTCAACCTAAATTTCTAATCTTATTTCTTTGTGCCACCTAAGCTTACCTAACCTAGATAATCAGTAACTATATGAATTTCATTACTCTTGTATCACTCATGAATCCCCCTATTCTCTTGTTTAAGTGTTATGCCATCATATGCATGCCTATGTTCCATGCATGTTTAGGCTTTGTTATACTAGATCCAAAATAATACCTTTGACCACCTTGATGCCTCCAACTATAGTATATTTCTGATATTAATAATCTTGTGATGATTTGTGACTTTAAGTCTATGATACACCCTCTTGCTCTTATATGGTTTTTGTTACCATGTTTTGTCTAATGTGACCTATGTGACTTGCATTGTGGTTCTTGTACCTTAATACTTATGTGAATCCTTTTCTTATGTTGTTTCCTCTAAGATCAGAATTGACTCTATCACCCTTGAACCCTTTCTATGTGGATGTCCTACTGGGGACACATGTAGAACCTAATGACATATGTCATATGTGTGGGAAGTTGAATGTGTTTTGGAAATGTTGGTTTATGATGCCTAGACCGTAGGGTACATCCACCCAACTTTATTTACACTTCTTATATCCTAATATTGATGATCTAATCTCACATCTTGTCCAAATATCATTTCTTGATGATTCATGACATTGGATGCTAAACTATGAGTCCTTTGACCGCGATATGTGCCAAAGTGGTGTAAAATCTAGTAATGATCATATATAATACATGGAATCCCAAAATGATATGAAACATAAACCGCGCCTTCATGATGATCCCTAAATTAGTAAAAGATCATCTAATGTACTAATAAGCAACTTGGAATCTAACATGACAAAAACACAAAAGTGGATCTAATTAGGTTTAATGATGAGTATATAATACATGTACTTAATCTTGTACTTAATCAAGTTTGACTTGTTCCTAGATGGTCAAGGATGAATTAGGTTATGAATATCTAAATCTGATACGAGCTTTAAATTTTTATATGACTATGGATTTCTTGTTTGAAATGTGACACATATGTATGCTTGTTTAAATATTTCCAAGTAGTATGCTAGTATTATACTCGATGTTTGTCTCATCATTTTCTTATAACATGCAAACATAAGATAGAAACTCCATTATACAAACATTTAGCACCTGCTTGAAGTTTGTGTTGGCTAAATGGACATCATTTAAATCCCTTTGTTTTGATAATGACAAACATTTCACTCATGTGGATCTATCGTGCTACTTGAGTGTTGCAGGAATAAGGTGGATGACAAACAATTTGAAGATCTATATGCTAAAATTGCTTTAAGTCATGAATGTAATCAAATGTAAAAACTTGTACAAGTATATAATGTACAAGTACTTAGACATCATGTAAATCAAGTGTTAGATCTTCCCTAGCCAATCACAACACTTAGATAGGTCATCCCCTACAATAGTGTCACAACTGCACACTCATACACACACTTAGTACTTAGTTTAAAACATTGAAATAGGGTTAATCTCGGCTAACAAAATTCTCGACCAAGACACTCTCGGTCGAAAAACTCTTCGACCGAGAATGACCCAGGTAGCCGTTAGACACAGCAAACAAGGTAGTTGGGAGTTGGATGAGAACGTTGCTACAGACAGTCCCTTGGTTGACAAGTCCTCGACTGACTAGGACTCTCGGTCGACAAATCTTCGACCGAGAATGTCTCTGTCTGCAATTTTTAGGATTAATTAACTAGCCATTGTTAAAGAAAACAATGGATACCTAATGGCTAGTTAAGCACTAAGAACCCCCTAAAAAGTGTCTAGAACATCCTTAAGCATCCATAGGCCATTCCTATAAATAGGACAAGCCATAGGACACCCAAAACACACTTGTGCAATACTTGAGCTTTCATACTTGCAATTGGCAATCTATTTTGTGCAATTGAGCAATACTAGTACTTGCATACTCATTTCCTTTGCTCCAAATTCGTGTCCTATAGGCTAGAATCTCCTATCCACTAAACCTACACTTCCATACTCATTGGTTAGGAGATCAATACGCTTGATATAGGAAATCAAGCCTTAAGCTTCAAGTGGTAATTGTAATTTCTATTTCCTTTCTTGTTCTTTCTTATTGCTTGTACTCTCCTTTCTACTCATAGGGTTGGAGGCTGTGGATTGGAGAGAGTTTGATCTTCTTGGTGAAGAAGGAGATCTTTGGACTACTTCTAGAAGGTTGTCTCAATGGGAAGCTACTTCAAGAGGAAGGCTACTTCAAGGGGGAGCTTGAAGTTACTTCAAGGAAGGTTGCTTCAAGGTTGGTGAGACTACTTCAAGGTGAAGGCTGTCCAAAGGGTGTTGAAAGTGTTGTAATTTTATGTAATATCCTTGCGAGGTAATAAAATTAAATACTTTCAAAATCCTGGTTGGGTAAGCAACCCGGTAGTGGATTGACTGCCTTAGTATTTGCTAAGGTTGGATCCTCTCTAAACACCTTGTCTCCTTCTTATTATCTCAATTGTGGTTGTTTGAGTTAAATTATTTTAAAATATCTATAAAACCCTATTCACCCCCCCTCTAGTGGTTTTTCAATTGGTATCATAGCAGGGCTTCAAGGAACTCTAACAAAGTCTTGAAGAATGGGTGATGGGGTACTCAACAACCTCAACTTGGAAGGAACACTCGTGGCTAGGCCTCCAACTTTTGATGGAACTAACTACACCTATTGGAAGAGGAGGATGCAGTTCTACTTCCAAGGAATCAACTGGGACTTATGGAGAATGGTGTCAACTCCATATGAACTTCCTCAAATGGAGTATGCAAATTGGTATGCTTATACGGTAAAATCAACCCAAATGAATGCAAAAGCTGTAAGTATACTCTATTGTTCAATTTCCGTTGATGAATTTAATAAAATATCAAATTGTGAAACAGCATATGAGATATGGCATAGACTTTCTATAACATATGAAGGAACTGTTCAAGTTAAGAATTCTAAAATTGGAATGCTTAAACAGAAATTTGAACAATTTCATATGGAACAAAATGAATCTATTAGTGAAATGTATGCAAAATTTTCTTCTATTGTGAATGGTTTGAATGCTTTAGGCAAAGTGATTAGTGATGAAGACCAAGTGTCAAAGATTCTTAGATCTCTCCCTCCCAAGTAAAAACCCAAAGTAACTGCCATTGAAGAAGCAAATGATCTAACCCGACTAAGGATGGAGCTACTCATTGGCAACTTAGAAGCACATGAGGCAACCTTGGAGGATGAGGAATGATGAGAGCGTGAACTGCAACAAGGAAGAAAGAAAGATATGGCTCTAAAATCTTCAAAGTTCATCACACAAGAAAGTGATGAAACAAGTGAAGGAGAAGGAGAAGAATCCCTAATTGTTAATGGTAAGAAATATAGAAGATTTAGATCTAACAAAATTGCTAGTTCTTCTTCTTCCCCTCCTAGGTGTTTTGAATGTGGAAAGAAAGGACATCTCAAAAATGATTGTCCTAAAGAAAAGAAAGGAAAGAAAAGCTCACACAAAAAGAAGGGAGAAAAAGATTATAAAGCTGCATGGGATGAGTCAAGTGAGAGTGAAAGTGGAGAAGAGAATGTGGAGTGTCTCATGGAAAAACAAGATGATAATGACGACTCTCAAGAGGTAATCCTCCCTGATTTACCAAAAGAAGATCTAATTATTAGTCTACAAGAAACTCATGATAAGTATGTTGACTGCAAAAAGAAACTAAAGAAGGCTACTAAAACAAATGAGGATCTATATGCTAGATTGAATGATCTTTCTTCTGAAAAGAACAATATTGCTTCTAAAAATTTCACTTTGAAATCATCTTTAGATGATTGCAATATAAAGTTACTTAATTTAGAAATGAATCATGATCTTCTTCCTCAAGAAAAGGTTGATTTTCTTGCTAAACTAAACAATTTTCAGACTCAACCGATTCTATGTAAATATTTTGATTATGATAATGTTGTTAAGGAAAGAGACTCTTTATTATCTGATTTAGATCAAGCAAGGACAGATATTAATAAGAAAATGAATGAGATTGCTAAGCTACAAAGAGAAATTAATGGCTTAAGGGGGAATGACGTTCTTAATAATATTCTAAAATATTCTTCTAGCTACAATGGAAGAAAAGGCTTAGATTATGTTCCAAAAAGAAATCAACCTAAAAGAGCATCCAAGACTAAGATCATTTTTGTACCAAAGAACACAATTCCAAATCCTAGAAAGAGAAATGAAATTGACTCTATTTCTTGTCATTTTTGTTTACGTCTTGGACATTACTCTTTTTCATTCCCTTATAAGAAGAAGGATTCTGAGTTAGTTTGGGTCCCCAAACCTTAAACTTAGAAGACTTGAATGTAATTTAGTTGAGATATGATCTAATGCTTAGTTTTGAAAATCAAAATGTCTTATCTTAACTAAACAAATAGCATCATGTGTTATTTTAAATTCAGAACTGATATAAACAAATTACTGAGACAAACAGAAACATTTTTGGTCGACAAATAGTTCAACTGAGATACTCTCGGTCGAGAAAAACTTCGACCGAGCGAATGCCTGTGACAAATCAAATTCTACAGTAGAAATCTTAGTGAAGCAGCAACCATTTCGGTCGAGAAATGATCGATCAAAGCAAAAATTGATCGAAAAATGGTCGACCGAACAGACTTCTGTTTCTATTCAGTATTAATCTGTAAAATAGCAACTTTCTCGATCGACAAATTGGTCGACCGAGACACTGGTCGGTCGAACTTTTGTCGACCGAATAAAGTTCTGTTCTGTTTTCTTTGTTAAAACATGTTCAGTTTGTCATTAAATGTACCTAACCACAATGGACCATCACATGGGTACCAAAACCTACATCTGAATGCAGGATTGGGTGGTCGACAGTGGATGTTCCAAGCACATGACCAGAAACAAGGAGGCATTTCAAACTTTTGAGGAAAAGAAAAGTGGAACAGTTACTTTTGGAGACAATGGTAAAGGTAAAATTGTTGGAATAGGTAATATTGGTACAAACCTTGAAATAAAGAATGTTTTACTTGTTGATGGCTTGAACCATAATTTAATAAGTGTTAGTCAATTATGTGATAGTGTATATGATGTTTTATTCAACAAAAATTTCTACAAGTTACTAATAGAAAATACTACAAATGTTGTTTATGAAGGAAAAAGAGTTGGAAATCTTTATATTCTTAGACCAAACTCTATGAAGTCTGTAGTTGGAAAAATTTTACTTGCAAATGAAAATTCTTTACAACTATGGCTTAGAAAATTGGTTCATGCTAGTTCACATGTTATCAAAAATCTAGTTAAATATGATCTTGTTTGTGGTTTCCCTAAATTATCTTTTGATCAAACTGAAAATTGTGAACCATGTACTTTGGGTAAACAAACTAAAACCTCATTTAAACCCAAAAACGTACTTAGCACATATAGATCACTAGAACTCATTCACATGGACTTATTTGGACCTATGCGGACACAATCTATTGGCGGAAAATGATATTGTTTTGTTATTGTTGATGATTATAGTAGATATACATGGGTACACTTTCTTGCAAACAAAGATGATACTATTCAAGTTTTTATAAAATTTTGTTCCAAGATTGAAAATCTACTACAAAACAAAATATGTACAATTAGGAGTGATCATGGTGGAGAATTTGAGAACCATTTATTTGAAGAATTTTGCACATCTCAAGGCTACACTCACAATTTTTCTGCTCCATGCACTCCACAACAAAATGGCATAGTTGAAAGGAAAAATCGATCACTACAAGAAATGGCTAGGACTATGATGCTCGAACATAATACACCTAAAACATTTTGGGCTGAAGCGGTAAACACAGCTTGCTATGTGCTAAATAGAGTAAGTGTTCACTCTTATTTGAAGAAAACACCATATGAAGTTAGATATACTAAGAAACCTAGGGTTGACTATTTTCATACTTTCGGATCAACATGCTATATCCTGAACACAAAAGATGATAGAGACAAGTTTGACTCTAAATCACATAAAGCCTTTTTCTTGGGATATTCCACCTCTAGCAAAGCATTTAGAGTTTACAACACTATTTCTAGCAAAGTTGAGGAATCCATTCACATTACTTTTCATGAAGAGCTACAATCTAACAATCTTGAAATAGTTGATCTCACTCATCAATTAGAAAATTTATCCATACCAAAAGATAGTGACAAAAATACTACTAATAATCACCAAGTTGAGACACAACAACCTGTTCCTAGACTCATTAATGATCATCCTCAAAATTTGATCATTGAAAATCCAAATGATAGAGTCAAAACTCGTTCTTCTTTTAAAGATGTTGCAAATATGGAATTTGTTTCTGTAATTGAACCTAAGAAGGTGACTGAAGCTATCAAAGATGACTATTGGATAATGGCAACGCAAGAAGAATTAAACCAATTCACTAAAAATTATGTATGGGACTTAGTTCCTAAACCACAAGATAAAACCATTATTGGAACTAAATGGGTTTTTAGGAATAAGTCAAATGAAGCAGGAGAAGCGGTAAGAAATAAAGCTAGGTTAGTAGCACAATGATATAATCAACAAGAAGGGATAGACTTTGATGAAACGTATGTACCAGTAGCAAGACTTGAAGCCATTAGAATGCTACTAGCTATAGCTGCACACAAAAAACATCAAACTTTTCCAAATGGATGTAAAAAGTGCATTTCTCAATGGAATAATCCAAGAAGAAGTATATGTAGCCCAACCTCCTGGTTTTGAAATACCGGAAAAAGGTGACTATGTATACAAACTTAAGAAAGCACTTTATGGTTTAAAACAAGCACCTAGGAATTGGTATGAAAGGCTCAAGAACTATCTATTTGATAACGATTTTTCTATTGGAAATTCAGATTCAACTTTATTTTTCAAAACATATGCATCTGATTTTCTAGTTGTTCAAATATATGTTGATGACATTATCTTTGGTGCCTCAAATGAATCATTGTGCAAACAATTTAGTGATATTATGAAACAAGAATTTGAAATGAGCCTCATGCGTGAACTGACTTTCTTTCTTGGTTTTCAAATCAAACAAACGCCCGCCGGGATTTTTATAAGCCAAGAAAAGTATACCAATGAACTTTTAAAATGCTTTGGGATGGACCAATGCAAACATGCTACCACTCCAATGACTACCTCTACTAAAAATGATAAGGATGAAAATGGGGAACCTATTGAAGATTCCTTATATAGAGCCATGATTGGTAGTTTGCTCTACTTAACTGCTTCTAGACTGGACATCATGTTTTCAATTGGTCTTTGTGCTCGATTTCAATCACAACCTATGCGAACCCATTTTCAAGCCGTCAAACGGATTTTACGATATTTATCCGGCACCACATGTTATGGTCTATGGTATCCTAAAGGACAATCCTTGGACTTTAAATCTTATACCGATGTTGATTATGCTGGTTTTCGAATTGATCGCAAGAGCACAAGTGGTAGTTGTTTCTTGTTAGGAAGAGCCTTAGTTTCCTGGTTTAGCAAGAAACAAAACATGGTTGCCCTCTCTACAACTGAAGCTGAATATATTCTTGTTGTGCTCAAGTGCTTTATATGCAACGGGTGTTAAACGGTTATGGCTTTACTTTTTCATCCACGCCTATCTTTTGTGACAATACAAGCGCTATAAACTTAGCACATAAACCTATTTTACACAGTCGTGCCAAACATATTGAAATCCGTCATCATTTTTTAAGGGATCATATCTCTAAAAATCATGTATCCCTTCATCATGTTGATATGAATAATCAATTGGCTGATATTTTCACAAAACCGCCTCCACTAGACCAATTTAATAAAATCGGGAAGCAACTACTCATCACTCCCTTAGAAGATGTTTTCTTTGATATTTGTGCTTCTTAAAACAGTTTTAATCGTGTCATGGACATTTTTTTTTCAACAGATCTGATAGTTATCTTTTAAAGGGGATAATAAATTAAGGGGGAGTTTTTCTACATTCATTTTTAATGGATATCTTTTTGAAATGACAAAGGGGGAGAAATAAATGAAAATCTTAAAATGGTAACTTTGAAAACTCAATCAATGAGTTTCATAATCTCTTGACTTTACATTAAAAGTTGTCATATTCCCTAAGAATTGGATTTTATGTTTCATACTTCTTTGGGAATAATAAGCACACATCTCATAAACACGAGAAGAATTCACAAAGTAAATCTCAGGTGAAACTCAACTCATTTTAAAGACTAGTTGATTTATATTTTGGAAATGTTTGTCATCTTCAAAAAGGGGGAGATTGTTGGATAAATGGACATCATTTAAATCCCTTTGTTTTGATAATGACAAACATTTCATTCTTGTGGATCTAACGTGCTATTGAGTGTTGCAGGAATAAGGTGGATGACAAACAATTGGAAGATCTATATGCTAAAATTTCTTTAAGTCATGAATGTAATCA
Organism: Alisma plantago-aquatica; assembly: GCA_963693085.1. NCBI lineage: Eukaryota > Viridiplantae > Streptophyta > Magnoliopsida > Alismatales > Alismataceae > Alisma > Alisma plantago-aquatica. The sequence goes on along the minus strand of OY856413.1, from coordinate 279,883,026 downwards.
AATGTAAAAACTTGTACAAGTATATAATGTACAAGTACTTAGACATCATGTAAATCAAGCGTTAGATCTTCCCTTGCCAATCACAACACTTAGATAGGTCATCCCCTACAATAGTGTCACAACTGCACACTCATACACACACTTAGTACTTAGTTTAAAACATTGAAACAGGGTTAATCTCGGTCGACAAAATTCCCGACCGAGACACTCTCGGTCGACAAACTCTTCGACCGAGAATGACTCAGGTAGTCTTTAGACACAACAGACAAGGTAGTTGGGAGTTGGATCAGAATGTTGCTACAGACAGTCCCTCGTTCGATAAGTCCTCGACTGACTAGGACTCTCAGTCGACAAATCTTCGACCGAGAATGTTTATGTCTGCAATTTTCAGGATTAATTAACTAGTCATTGTTAAAGCAACCAATGGATACCTAACAGCTAGTTAAGTACTAAGAAACCCCTAGAAAGTGTCTAGAACATCCTTAAGCATCCATATGCCATTCTTATAAATAGGACAAGCCATAGGACACCTAAAACACACTTGTGCAATACTTGAGCTTTCATACTTGCAATTGGCAATCTATTTTGAGCAATTGAGCAACACTAGCACTTGCATACTCATTTCCTTTGCTCCAAATTCGTGTCCTATAGGCTAGCATCTCCTATCCACTAAACCTACACTTCCATACTCATTGGTTAGGAGATCAATACGCTTGATATAGGAAATCAAGCCTTGAGCTTCAAGTGGTAATTTTAATTTCTATTTCCTTTCTTGTTCTTTCTTATTGCTTGTACTCTCCTTGCTACTCCTAGGGTTGGAGGTTGCGGATTGGAGAGAGTTTGATCTTCTTGGTGAAGAAGGAGATCTTCAGACTACTTCTAGAAGGTTGTCTCAACGGGAAGCTACTTCAAGAGGAAGGCTACTTCAAGGGGGAGCTTGAAGTTACTTCAAGGAAGGATGCTTCAAGGTTGGTGAGACTACTTGTGACGTCCCCGGATTTTCTAAAACTTAATCTGATGTGTGACGTCCAAATTGAAACCTCACCTCAGCGAGAATCCCAATTTAAACGCCCCACACTAGGCTAAGAAGAAGAAAATCAGAGGAAGTCAAAAGGAAACAATCAGTAGCACATGTACATGATCAATAATAAAACCATACAGACATGTTCACCATTCAACATATAATTACAACATGAATTGTTACAACATTTGGTATTACATATTGAACAGCAAACCTATACATATACATATACTACAACTAAACTACATGATCTTTAGACAACAGGTCCACCTGTACATCAGCTCGCCATACAACTCTCACTATCCTGGATCTTCAAGATCATAACCACAACCTAAGCAAAAAGATTACATGTGGTACACATCAGCACAATATTCAAGAATATTGTACTGAGTACGCCTACGTGTCTTTTATATACCTCTCATCATATCCTGGCAATAAGATAAAACTAATACTTGGCAGTAACAGAAGAATATAAGAAAAGCGTATACTTGCACAAAGATATTCATTAGCAAAAGAGAACACATATTTTTAATCACATTTCCATCATATATCTCGTACATCTTCCCCCAAGGGATTTGATGTTTTTAGGCCTTGTCATATAAATCGTGCATCTGCCCCTAGGGCTTTGATGTTACATCTGCCACCAAGGGCTTTGATGTTTTTATTAATACACTGTACTACCAAAGAGTTTAGTGCTATCATATGATGGATTAGATATCTTAAGTTTCATGTGTTCATATCCATAAGTATAGAAAATCAAGCAACATATCATGCAAGAACAATCATTTCATCCAATATCATATACCAAGTATTTTACTACACATATAACACAAGCATATTATATAATAAGCCAAGTAAGAGGTAATGGCGTACCTTCCAAAGAGATATCCTAATCACATGTTCCTCATGTCATCTACATCCTGGTCAACCCTAATTAAGACAAGGATATATATACCATCATCAGGTTCCCTTCAACTTACATCTCATATTAACCCTAATTGTGTTCATATTAGGGTTTTCTTATCTCATTATGATATTCTCATGATTACTTGTATTCTTATCTTATGATTATCTCATTGATGTCATTTTCCAGATTACATCTCATTATCAAAGTTCATCATCTGAACATTAGGTTCCATGTCCTTTTTGTGCACATATTAACCCTAGGTTACATCATTAACCTAGATTATGGTTTCATAACATGTATTAATGGCCATCTTCATATAACATGAATTTTGTGCATCATCGTGATCTCATAGTTAAATCTGAGGTTCCAGATACATATATGAGCTTACTTTGTAAATTTCATCATTTATTGAGCATGCATGTATTAATTGCATCATCTTTAGTGTTATTAGCCTTAATTAGACATATTAATCAAATTACATAATTTCGTGTATCAACATCACAATTACTGACATCATATGGATTCTAAACATGATTTATGATTTACTGGTATTTTATCATAATTTTAGGCCATCGTTTGGTATTTAGTATCCATTAAACAAGCATTACAAATCTTACATGATATCCCTGATATTAATGCATAAAAACACTGATTTTATGGTTCCATATTATTCTACTCATTTTTCTGAGAATTTTGGTACCTTATTTATATTTTTCTGACATCGGAGCTAATTACTAAGAATTATATACAAACTGAGCATTTTCTTGGAAATTACCTTTTTCTGGTCAATCAGCAGCCGCCACATGGCTCCAAGCTGGCGTGACTATTCTTTGGTGCAGGTGGCCCACCCCTAGCTTGAGCTATCCGGTTCACGATTGTCTGGTTCAGCATTGGGCCGGTCAGCCTGAGGGTTTGAACCCAGACCTCTCTTCTCTAGTTCACGCTAAAAAACAACCCCCATGCTCGTTCTCTATTTGACCTGTTCGGGATCTCCAAAAAAACAGCCGTCTTCGTGGATGCTCATCCAACGAGCTATCGGCTATCCTCCTGTACTCCTCAAGTCAAACCTAATCCATCCTATGCGTCGTCGTCTCTCTCTCTCTATCCAGGTCGTCGGCCGCAAGGCTTCACTGGTGGGGACTCTTTGCGATGTTCATGGAGGTCGCCGCCCACTGCTGAATCAGGCCACGGTGAGGAACCATCGCCAGAAGCTGCTCTGGGCACTGTCATTCGGGAAAGATCTCTGGTTGGGAGATCAATGCATCCCGACATGGATCTCCTATGAGAGATCGGCGCCACCTCTCTCTGACTCGCCGCGGTGAGGTTCTAGCACTGCTGTTGGGTTCTGCTCCAGTGAGGAATCCATGGCATGTTGCTTCTCCAAGCTACTCATCCTCCGCAAGGCTGGGCAAAGGTGAGAAACATGCACCACTATCATCCTCCTTGTCTATCTCTTAGACATCCATCAACCTCGACCTCTCTTCCTCCATGTCGTCCCACAGCATGGCCTCCTCGCCGCCTCCGGTCTCCAGGTTGCAGCTATTGCAGCTCCTCCTCGCGGAGCCTGCCGGTTGAGTTCTCAAGCGGCGTTGTGGCTTGAGCACGAACCAACGACGACACCTTCCTCTTCTGCTACCTCAGGTGTTGCTTTAGGCTTCATCACGATCAGATGGATCTCCATGGCTTCAAGCATGCTCCTCAGACAACTGCTCTTGTCTACCCTTCTCCACCTACAGAAAGCATTGGAGGGAGTAGTGGGAACCGATGAGATGAACTCTTTTGTTCTCATTCATTTGGGTGTTCTAACTCCTCTCAATACGACCAGGATGTCCCACGATCAGTCACACGTTTTCCCAAGAATGATGATCGTGGTGGCTTGACTCCGCAACACATGAACTGCCTCCCATGTTGTTTATTTGAACTGGGTTAGGAAATAACTCCTTAACCCTGTGATCTGGCCATAAAGGGCTGTGACACTGCTATGTCTCCAATCTAACCTATAGTCTATGGGTTGCAGTGCCCACCAAGTAAAGCAGCCACTTCACTCGTTCTCTTGACCAAGGTGTGACAACGCATGAACTAACAACTTAGACTATATATATTTATAAGCTTTTCTCATGGATACATCAAAAGATAATCATCTATCCCACTTCAAGCCTAAATAACTCCTTCTAGGAGCATCGATACCTTACGAAACTTTGACCATAGCTTTATCATCATCCAAGCTATCTCACATCCAACTTTGATGCCAAAACTCACTATATTACCAATCAATTAAATTCCTCAAAGAGGCATAAACTTATGGATCTAAATGCTAATATCAACATAAATAACCATGAAACTTTACCAAAGCACTTGGAACTCTCAATATAATTCAACCGTATGATTTCACTTATGTCATTGGAAATTTTAGGATTCCAAAAGTCCACTCCATCACATCCTACACACCTTAAAAGAAATTTCTTCCTCGGAATTAAGCCAAAAATCCAGTTTATCATATCATATACATCTTAAAAGAACTTTCGTCCTCGAAATTAAGTCGTTCTCATACTTTAAGGGAAAACATCATCCATGGAGGGTACCACTTTAAGGTTTAGAAACTTAGGCTATGTCATTACATATCTCATATGTTAGATTTGCTTCCTTATCTTTATCCATGCATTAAGGTTCCCACATCATATTACCATGCTCTAAAGGAGTTAAGAAAGGTTAACCCATTATATCAATGTGTCATCAGCATTTAATTGAGCTAATTATTAGAACATGTTCAACATTAACATATGCCTTTTAGGAGAGCGTTAACTATAGTTAACCCACTTTATCCATCTAGGTCATATTAAGGTGTCATAATCATTATGTTGTGCTAGCTGTCAAACAATATCTTCCATATTTGTTAAGCACTCAGATTAACACCTCTTATAGCATGTTTCATTATATGATCTTATTTCATTACTCGAAATAAATTGATACATTTATTAGTGATTTCATCACAAGATTAACCAACAATTATCACATTATCATCATTATTTGTGTACATGGTTAACCATATATGTGTTAACATCTATTAAACCATCTCTAGGTTTCCATCACATCATGTCTACATATCACGTCTTGAGATTAGATCATATCCTTACATATATTATATTATGGTTGTTCTAAACAAACTTATGTGAGTGGCTTATTAAACATATATCAAACTTCATCTAGTCCAGTTGAGGTTCTCCTAACCCATATCATGAGGGTACTGTCATGCTCAAACTCTTTGAGCTTACTCAACTCTATGAGTATCTCATAAACAAAAACTTTATCTTCCCTCTTTCATCTAGGGTTACCAGGTCTACCTCATTGGCACTAGTGATAGCTTCATTAGCTCTAGCCACGTAAACACACACTAAAACATGCTATGATATACTCTTCATAGGTCTCTACCCATGAGTTATTCTTACTCAACACTATCTTTTACACATGCCACTAGTGTCCTATGTGGATAACCACCAACCCGAGCTCGAGGCTTCACATAAACTAACACAATTGCCTCCTCTAGGGTCTTGGGACTCTCTCCCTCACCCAGATGGTAGGTTTTTTTTTATAATCGTGTTCTCATATGCACATATAACCTTCCTCTCTTTTTGTCTCCAGGGTTTGGTCCTCCCAAGGACATCTAGGGTTCAACAAACTATAGGAATCATGCATAAATCAACTCATCTCAATCACTCAGGACTAGTCTAGTTTAGGACATATCATATCACATATCTCATATTTCTCATATCGTGGAGTCTAGGTTCTCTGACCTTCTCCCTGTGGGTCTCACTCTCTCTTGAGCTAACCCCAAAATTGGTCCTAACACTAGAGGTCCTCCTTTGTAAAAGAGCTTGAGGCTCATGCTGACTCGCAACCTTGTCGCAACTTAGCTTATCTTATCTCATAAAAGCCTATTTACTTGTATCATCAAAACTTATCACAAATCCTCAAAATTGAACTTACATCCTCAAAACAAACATAGATCATCATAAACCATCTTATATCATCTATATGAAACTTATATCATATCATCAAAACTTATATCATCTATTATATCTATCATATATATTATAACAAGGCTCTAGACATCTAATCTAGAACTACTCTCTCTTCTAGACTGATATCATTCACTTTCACTTAGGTTGCATGACCACCTCCTACTCGTACATATGTGGGGACACATTTTTGTAATACATATACATAATAAAATATTATATAGTTTTTCTCCGATAAAACAAGCGTCAGAGAAAACTATTGAGGTTCGATCTGATTGGAATCAAAAACCAAAACCAGAAACGAGTGTTCCACACATAGTAGAGAGTCCAGTGTCATGAAAACTAGTGAAAAGGGTGAGAACATGGTGTAGACTCGTGTAGCTATCCTAGACAACGAGCGCTATATGTCTAGGATTTCTCTTCCCTTGATGCACATCATTTCCAAATAGAACAACGTCCCATACCACTGCACTACAAGGAAAGAACGACATCTAAGGACTTGCTACTCAACAAGCACCAGTCTAGACCTAGTTCTCGGACATCTAGGTGTTAACCTAGAGGCTAGGTCAGATCTAGTCTCTAAAAGATGACTAATCTAACCCTAAAGATATTATTAAGTTCAAGGTTTTCTGGTTTTGAGTTGCATAATGAGAAAATGTCAGGCTTTGTTATTGTTCATGCTATGATACCACCTGTGACGTCCCCGGATTTTCTAAAACTTAATCTGATGTGTGACGTCCAAATTGAAACCTCACCTCAGTGAGAATCCCAATTTAAACACCCCACACTAGGCTAAGAAGAAGAAAATCAGAGGAAGTCAAAAGGAAACAATCAGTAGCACATGTACATGAACAATAATAAAACCATACACACATGTTCACCATTCAACATATAATTACAACATGAATTGTTACAACATTTGATATTACATATTGAACAGCAAACCTATACATATACATATACTACAACTAAACTACATGATCTTAAGACAACAGGTCCACCTATACATCAGCTCGCCATACAACTCTCACTATCCTAGATCTTCAAGATCATAACCACAACCTAAACAAAAAGATTACATGCGGTACACATCAACACAATATTCAAGAATATTGTACTGAGTATGCCTACATGTCTTTTATATACCTCTCATCATATCTTGGCAATAAGATAAAACTAATACTTGGCAGTAACAGAAGAATATAAGAAAAGCGTATACTTGCACAAAGATATTCATTAGCAAAAGAGAACACATATTTTTAATCACATTTCCATCATATATCTTGTACATCTGCCCCCAAGGGATTTGATGTTTTTAGGCCTTGTCATATAAATCGTACATCTGCCCCTAGGGCTTTGATGTTACATCTGCCACCAAGGGCTTTGATGTTTTTATCAATGCACTGTACTACCAAAGAGTTTAGTGCTATCATATGATGGATTAGACATCTTAAGTTTCATGTGTTCATATCCATAAGTACAGAAAATCAAGCAACATATCATGCAAGAACAATCATTTCATCCAATATCATATGCCAAGTATTTTACTACACATAAAACACAAGCATATTATATAATAATCCAAGTAAGAGGTAATGGCATACCTTCCAAAGAGATACCCTAATCACATATTCCTCATGTCATCTACATCCTGGTCAACTCTGATTAAGACAAGGATATATATACCATCATCAGGTTCCCTTCATCTTACATCTGATCTTAACCCTAATCGTGTTCATATTAGGGTTTGCTTATCTCATTATGATATTCTCATGATTACTTGTATTCTTATCTTATGATTATCTCATTGATGTCATTTTCCAGATTACATCTCATTATCAAAGTTCATCATCTGAACATTAGGTTCCATGTCCTTTTTGTGCACATATTAACCCTAGGTTACATCATTAACCTAGATTATGGTTTCATAACATGTATTAATGGCCATCTTCATATAACATGAATTTTGTGCATCATCGTGATCTCATAGTTAAATCTGAGGTTCCAGATACGTATATGAGCTTACTCTGTAAATTTCATCATTTATTGAGCATGCATGTATTAATTGCATCATCTTTAGTGTTATTAGCCTTAATTAGACATATTAATCAAATTACATAATTTCGTGTATTAACATCACAATTACTGACATCATATGGATTCTAAACATGATTTATAATTTACTGGTATTTTATCATAATTTTAGGCCATCCTTTGGTATTTAGTATCCATTAAACAAGCATTACAAATCTTACATGATATCCCTGATACTAATGCATAAAAACACTGATTTTATGGTGCCATATTATTCTACTCATTTTTTTGAGAATTTTGGTACCTTATTTATATTTTTCTGACATCAGAGCTAATTACTAAGAATTATATACGAATTGAGCATTTTCTTGGAAATTACCTTTTTCTGGTCAATCAGCAGCCGCCACATGGCTCCAAGCTGGCGTGACTCTTCTTTGGTGCAGGTGACCCGCCCCTAGCTTGAGCTATCCGGTTCACGATTGTCTGGTTCAGCATTGGGCCGGTCAGCCTGAGGGTTTGAACCCAGACCTCTCTTCTCTGGTTCACACTAAAAAACAACCCCCATGCTCGTTCTCTATTTGACCTGTTCGGGATCTCCAGAAAAACAGCCGCCGCCGTGGATGCTCATCCAGCGAGCTATCGGCTATCCTCCCGTACTCCTCAAGTCAGACCTAATCCATCTTGTGTGTCAGCCTCTCTCTCTCTCTCTCTATCCAGGCCGTCAGCCGCAGGGCTTCACTGGTGGGGACTCTTTGCGATGTTCATGGAGGTCGGCACCCACTGCTGAATCAGGCCACGGTGAGGAACCATCGCCGAAAGCTGCTCTGGGCGCTGTCGTTTGGGAAAGATCTCTGGTGGGAGATCAATGCATCTCGACTTGGATCTCCTATGAGAGATCGGCGCCGCCTCTCTCTGAATCGCTGCGGTGAGGTTCTAGCACTGCTGCTGGGTTCTGCTCCAGTGAGTAATCCATGGCATGTTGCTTCTCCAAGCTACTCGTCCTCCGCAAGGCTGGGCAAAGGCGAGAAACAGGCACCGCTATCATCCTCCTTGTCTATCTCTTAGACGTCTAGCAGCCTCGACCTCTCTTCCTCCATGCCGTCCCGCAGCATGGCCTCCTCGCCGCCTCCAGTCTCCAGGTTGCTGCTATTACAGCTCCTCCTCACAGAGCCTGCCGGTTGAGTTCTCAAGCACCGTTGTGGCTTGAGCACGAACCAACGAAGACACCTTCCTCTTCTGCTACCTAAGGTGTTTCTTTAGGCTTCATCACAATCAGATGGATCTCCACGGCTTCAAGCGTGCTCCTCGGACACCTGCTCTTATCTACCCTTCTCCACCTACAGAAAGCATTGGAGGGAGCAGTGGGAACCGATGAGATGAACTCTTCTATTCTCGTTCATTTGGGTGTTCTAACTCCTCTCAATACGACCAGGATGTCCGACGATCAGTCACACGTTTGCCCACGAATGATGATCGTGGTGGCTTGACTCCGCAACACATGAACTGCCTCCCATGTTGTTTATTTGAACTGGGTTAGGAAATAACTCCTTAACCCTGTGATCTGGCCATAAAGGGCTTCAACACTGCTATGTCTCCAATCTAACCTATAGTCTATGGGATGCAGTGCCCACCAAGTAAAGCAGCCACTTCACTCGTTCTCTTGACCAAGGTGTGCCACGCATGAACTAACAACTTAGACTATATATATTTATAAGCTTTTCTCATGGATACATCAAAAGTTAATCATCTATCCCACTTCAAGCCTAAATAACTCCTTCTAGGAGCATCGATACCTTACGAAACTTTGACCATAGCTTTATCATCATCCAAGCTATCTCACATCCAACTTTGATGTCAAAACTCACTATATTACCAATCAATTAAATTCCTCAAAGAGGCATAAACTTATGGATCTAAATGCTAATATCAACATAAATAACCACAAAACTTTACCAAAGCACTTGGAACTCTCAATATAATTCAACCGTATGATTTCTATGTCATTGGACATTTTAGGATTCCAAAAGTCCACTCCATCACACTACTTCAAGGTGAAGGTTGTACAATGGGTGTTGAAAGTGTTGTAATTTTATGTAATATCCTTGTGAGGTAATAAAATTAAATACTTTCAAAATCTCAGTTGGGTAAGCAACCGGGTAGTGGATTGACTACCTTAGTATTTGCTAAGGTTGGAACCACTCTAAACACCTTGTCTCCTTCTTATTATCTCAATTGTGGTTGTTTGAGTTAAATTATTTTAAAATATCTATAAAACCCTATTCACCCCCCTCTAGTGGTTTTTCAGTTTGGGGGTAAGGACATGAGGATGGGTGTCCTACTTGACTTGTCAAGATAGGGTGGACCGTGTCGATAAAAGGGTTAGATCTTGGTGATGGCCTTGAGGCCCCTCATGTATAAAAGGGCAAGCTACTCCTTAGATCCCATACAGACTCTTCCAAACGGGAGTTATTCAAAGGCCTTTTTTATTTTTTATGTTGTTGGTATAATTACAGTAAAATGATATAAAACACGGGATCTCATTTTGCTAAATACTTAACTCATTTATTCTTGTTCGTCATTTCTGCAAATATTTTCAAATTATGCAAACCTTATGTATATGTATCTTTTAGCCCTATACTCTACACCTCATGTGCCAGACCCACCTATTTCACATATTTTTATATGTTCAGAGATGGCTAGAAGTTGATGGGCTTGGTGAGCTATGTCAGGTGTACTTGTTGTAAGATCCCTAGTGTACATGAGCAGATTTGTACAATTTAACCTCTTGAATATGTAAATGAAATGTTGTAATAAAAGGATGTTTCCTAATAATACATTTTGAATTTTGAATTATGATTGGTGCTTTTATCTTGTTATCTAATCATGTATGCTATGTTTTCTTCTTCCGCAATCACACTTTGATAATACGAGGCTAGGGAATTATGCCTAGGTCCTATCGCCATTGACTTTATAGTCATTTGGAGTTAGGATTTGGGTAACAAACGGTTCTATGATAGATGGTATCAGAGCATGAAAAATAACTACATCAAACATTACTCACATGAAACAAAAACTAAACACAACCTTACCTAACAACCTTATAAACTTAATGAGTTGTCCTTTGTGGACTGACATTACTTAGCCTCTAGGATAGACCCTATATGTTCTAGAACTAGATGTAGACTTGTGTAATCCCTATATCCTTTCTTTTCTCCACCTTTTGTCCTGTAATATGGGTTATAGGTTCAGGAGGGTGAGAAAAGAGAGTTCTTACTACAACCCTAGGCATATGTCTGCGACATGTGCTTGGGATAGCTACACAGGTGTGCACCATGTTCTTGCTAGTTCTCTAGGTGTCATGGTACTACACTGCCTAATGTGTGTGGAACTCACTTTGGTTTTGGTTTTATTTGATTTAACAATGGTGGTTTTTATCGCCCGTTTCAACATTGGAGAGAACTTATTTCGAGTAAAAGTATATGTATATATGAGAAATGTTACCACATACAGAAAGGCAGTGAGTTTTTGTGTAACCTAAGAGAAAGAGATATAACATCAAGTCTAGATGAGAGAGTTTAGTTAATAGTTATAATCATTAGAGTAGTCATGATCTATGATATAGGTTACGCTAGTAAGCATCCTACGTAACCTAAGATGACGATAATCATGATAACGATGATTATTGAAAATGATGATGGTGGTGATTGTAAAGAAGGCTAAACACCCCTTTACTAATAATGGTAAATAAAAGACCAACAAATAAGAATAGAATAAAAAAATGATTATATTCAATTATATAAAGGGTACACCAAAATTATCCCAATAAGGTTGTACATGATATGTACAACAAAAGGATATAAGATAGAGGGAAGCTAAACTACATTAATATGTCTTCAATAAACAACTCCATAATATAGATCCATGATGAAAGGATGAACTCCTTATCCCTAATCTTAGGCTGGTCCACCATGCTCCTGCTCCGCACTCTGATCCTAAACTTTGGTTGTTGGGATCTCCCAGTAAGAGGTGAATAAAGTAGGTATCAAATGGAGAACAAGGACAATTATAAACCAAAATATGTCATGATCAAGATTTACTATGCTAAGATGGTCAAAAGTATGAGGCATGTAATAAATAAGAATTCTGCCAAGTCAAATAATAATTAGGTTGCATGCATGAATATTAACATGACTACAATAACTAAGGTAGGGTTGAGGCACCTACCTAACCTCAACCAATAGGTGAGGGAGAGTAACACATTCCCAAACACCTAAAATGTATATATATAAAAGTGGGGAGAGTAAACACATTCCCCTGGGTTAAATAATACATGCCCATCTATGGGAGGTTGTACATAAGTGCACTACATTATCTATATAATCAATAATTCATCATGATAGAACAAGAATCATATGACAGATTAAGTAAATGAAATAGTGCACAGGGGTTCAAAATCCAAGAATTAATTGAAATAAAGGAGCCAAAAAGGCAATGATGAGATTAAAGGATAAACTATGCCTCATTGGGAATATTAGGGTTGGATTATGAAATGCCCAACTGAAGGGTGAAGGAATGCACATAATCACATATGCACATACACATACATAAATAGGATTGCACATACCTTAATTCTGAGTCAATTCAGAGTCCTAGTATCACCTTCACCAACTAACTTGAATCCAAAACCTAATTTCAAATATATATATATAAGGGTTTTATAAAGCAAATTAGGGTTTCTAATAAAATATCAGAATTGGATGGAAAATCTCAGGTTGAAAACCTTAAAATTGGATTCTTCTTGAAAAATCCTTTCCAACGACTATTTATATGTATTTTTGTAATAAAGTATCAATTTGTTATGTATTATATAAAATTGACCAATGAGAATTCAATAAAAATCAAAGTGTGGCATCAACTAAATCCCAATTAAAAGTCGATGTGAATAACAAGTGAAATGACTGAGAAGACTATGGTGAGTGTTAGATTGAATCAAACATGTGGAGGTAAAATTGTCATTCAGTCATAACATTTGACTCGCGATTGATAACTCAAATATACATGTGAAAACCATAAATTGCCCTTGTGAAAAAAATCATTTGATCAATGTTATAGGGACACCAAGGTCATTTTTGTTGGGTTTTAGGGGAGGCAGAAAAGGTAGCGGAGACAAAAAATTTATCCCCAAACCCGGAACAAGGAAACACATCAACGTCTATACAATAGGAAAGGATGGTTTGTGGAATCATACCTTGTCCCGAGGCTTGCTCGGCGACAATACCTCGTGCCTTGCGTGGTTTTCACCTCCGGTCTTGGACGGTGTCTATGCAGCTCCTAGTCGCACCGGGACTGACGACTCCTGGTCTCACGGGACTGTCAGGATTGACAGATGTCCTCTGAGCGGAAGAAATCTCCCGCCTCTAAAGTAGTCCACACGGACCACCTAGAACTCCAATCTCCTTGTTTCACAAGGAATTGGAAGGATTCACACCCTCCTGTCAGCATACTAGTCGCCAACACACTCTCCTGCCACCAATTGCTTTCTACAGTTGTTTTTCCCTTATTGTGCCTCCCTTATTGGGTAGCACTTGCTCGGGCAATCTCGGTTACCAAAACTAGAGAGAACGACAACTTCACAGAGCAACTAGTTGCACTGAGTTGTGTTTTGAGAAGCCCCCAATACCCCTATATATAGGAGGGTCATGGGACAGGGTTCTCCATTCCGGACAATGCGGGACTAAAAGTAGGAGTAAAAGGGTTTGAGATTTTCCACAAAACAACCAACTCACAACCTAAACCGATCGTTTCACAATTGAAACGGTCGGTTGGGGACCTGAACTGGTCAGTTGACATCTCAAATAATCGGTTGGGACCCATGAAATGGTCGGTTCACATGTGAACCGATCGGTTTGTGGTCATGATCAGTTCCCGATTGACTTTCCATCTTTTGTTTCTAATTGGTATCGAATACCAATCCCTTTTCCAATCAAATTGTACAAGTGAAACGAAAGGAAAATTCTCACCAATCCTACTTTCCCAACTTGCTCGGTTGCACCAGTTGAATCGATCGTTTCAACACTTGAAGCAATCGTTTCACCCTGATCATGAGCCGATCGACTCACCACCTGAGTCGACCGGTTCACCAAGCTGAGCCGATCGGTTCATCTCATGAGCCGATCGGTTGGGAATGCAGATTGTGCAGAATCAGTCAATTGTAGTTTCAATCAATCTAATACTCTAATCAATCAGTCCAACACCTTGAACATTATGATACTGAGCTATCAATTGATTGAGTGTTTAATTGAACTACTAAACTCCTTTAGCAATCAATCTAAACATTATTTGTGGACAAAACTCCTTTTCTAGGTTAAATCCTATGTGTTTGACCCTGCAGGTCCTTTTCACGTTGGAAGTGAAAGTCCATAACACTTATGACTTCACAATCAAAGAGCGGTGCCTAGTAACACATCAATGCTACCCAAGTGAAATAGAAAGTTGGAGATAAACTTTTAATCCTACAATCCGTGAATGGTGTTACATCGAATGTATAATTCCTTTGTCACTGATATCCTAAATGAACTCAAGGCATGCAACAGTCATCCTATCAACGTTCATTCACTTTCTTGATCTCAGAGTAGATTGAAAGAGATATGTATGACATCAATATCACATACTGATTCACACATGCGTGCACATGCCTATTTCAATCCTACTCATCAAGTGGCCTTGGATATTAAACTCCCTCAGGAGGGACGAATCCCATATCTATCACTCACCCCTCAAAAGCCCTATGTGTCAAAGCCACCCAATCATCACCTTTATAACAACCCATGTTTCAAGACTGCGTTTGATGATGTCAAAGTGTGCCCAATGACATGTACTGAGTGTAGTGATTTCAGGTCAAAGAATCACACTCACCACCATCACTGTGAGTACTGACTGTGACTACCATGTCTTGGTTCCATGTGTCAAACTCACGGTGGGTCTGTCTGGTACACTTGTTCTCTAACAAGTACCTATGTGTTTGGTTTGATATCTCTATATCATGACTAATGAGATTCTATCATCAACCAACACCACAATCTAGCCTTGTGTGTCATTGTTGTCTATCTACCTTCCACAATGACATCCGACTAGGGACATAACAAGAATGGACAAACTCTTAGTATCTGTATGATCTCATCATTCATGTCCTCAACCTGAAGGCATACGTCATTGAGTACTATCATTCTCTAGACATTCAATCTATTCTGTCACTATCTCATATGACTTAACCAAAAAGAATTGGAAGCTTGCCTTTGATGTTTATCAAATCAATCTTAATGTATCCCACCAATAATCCCATGATTGCTCAGGGCATACATACCAACAATTTTTTGATATGGTTAGTTCCAACTTTGATCAATGGAGCTCGAGCAGACAAGAGACCTGGAATTCATGAATCCAGATCACAAGCCCACACACAAGGACCTAATAGAAAACCGGGAAAAAGTTCCCTGAGTTCTCCCAGTCACAAGGACCCCTAAGATGAGCTCCTTCATGCCCTAGAATGATAGAACTAGGCTCCTCCATGGACAAAATAGGGGAACTAGATAGGGGAGTCAGACCAAGCCTTGAGGCCGGTGCTAGTGAAACTAATGATCGGAAAACATTCGAGGGGATAGAGATGGGTAGGGGAAGGTGATCATGTGGCTGGAGAGCCACTAAGTAGGCCTGACGGCGAGCCCGGTGAAGGTCAGAAATCATAGCTATATGATATGGTGACTGAGGCTATAGAAGAACAAATGAGTGAAATAAAAAGGAGGTTGGTAGTTCATATATGCTTACCAGGCAATCATTTGCAGAAAAAGAGGCGTCGAGGTCCAAGGTGCGACAACAGCGGCGGCAGCCGGAGATTAAAGATGAGTATGCGGGTACATCTCTAGGCACAAGGGGTGAAATTGGAAGTGGAGGAGGAACATGTGAGGCCTAGAGGTTGGTTTGGAACCCTTAAGTAGTAGTGGGTTTCATTGTGTTGACGACTGCAACAACGGGCAGAGAGGGGAGAGAGCGCTGCATTGGGCGTTTTGTGCACAAGTCAGAGGAGGATGCGAGTTATGGCTCGTCATATCTGTAGTGATGAGGGGAAAGTGTAGGATAAGAAATCTCATGTCAAGATGCATTGATGAGGGAGAAAATACTAGGGGAAGAAAAACCACTGAAACCACTCCCGATCTATGAAACAACAACGGGTAGAGGACGATGCCCGAGCTGTCGGATTGGCTGTTAGTTCACAGATGATGTAATGTGGGCCATTAGATGGCACGCATGAATGGATATTGAAATCATTGTAACTCATGACCGGGAAATAACTGAAACTTTAGTTTAATACATCACATTAATGAAATTGAAATCAAACCTTAGTCAAACTATATTAAAAACTTGTTTAATTCATTTGGGGATTCAAACCTTGACCAATTGACCCCAAATTTGGACCATAGACTAATATTAATGTCTAGAATAATGATATATACATAGATTTTTGTTTTACACAGGCTTTTATCCTTTACCACTATATTGGTCATTAATATATATATATATATATATATTAATGTATTAAAAGGGTGAATTAATAAGGAAAGACTTTTTAATAAAATCTTTGAGTTAAAATTCAAGATATACATCATTTACTAACTCAAGGATCCTCACTCAAATTAATATCCCAGTTTTATGCTTTATTTCCATCTAACAAGAGAGGGAACATAAAGAAGGTTATTATACTCATAAACTAACTCAAAACCACACTATTTCTCATAATAGGTCATAAAACACAAAATCAATACAATATAGTTATTAGCTCACTATAGTGGTCTTTTTACCTTTTAGACTCTGATTAAATAGTAATTGAGGTATTTTGTGCACGAACCCATATGTTGGCATAAATATGAATCAATTTACTCCAAACCACTAAATATTACTCAATTTCAACATCGAGGACAAAAAGGATAGAGAAGATAGGAATATTTAGAAGAAAGGCCAAAAAGGATATGAAGGGAAGAAAATGATTGGAAAAGGGTTAAACTGCAAGCAAACCCATGTTTCAGTATGTTACAACACTCCACCCCTTAAAGAGGATTTTTCCCCTGAAATCCCAATAAGAGGGAAGAGAGAGTATGTAACATACCAACACTTAGCAACTAGGTGGTTACATCTAATTTATGGTACTTATAGAATCTTCACATGTAATACTCATAGGTCAGGTTCCCATAGATCACTAAGGGTTCTTCTATTAAGATTTCCTTTTTATGAAATATAACACAACTTTAATTTTTGGCTTATTAGCATTATCTTCATTAAGAAATCACATCATCCTTACTATTAATTGTGTCATTATATTCTCTTTGTAGCCAAAATACTTATACTTGAACATTATGTTTGAAACCCTATATATATTTTCTTATTTATCTCATTAAATTTTTTAGCACAAGATAGAGGTTACTCCACTATCTCAACATATATTAATATATTAGATCACAACCCTTAATAATTTGGATTTGGACTCCATTATCCTCATATTATCTCCATATGGAATTATATCATATTATTTTGTATTAAATAGGTAATATTATCCAACAAGTTATTAAGTCTACAATTAAGCCAAATATGCCATATATATAACACATTGTCACATTACCTGTCATACTCACATTAATGTCATCATTAATCATTTAGTCATACTTGTCCTCATCTTGTTACCAAATAAGCATATTCAATCCCATATTAGTCATACATGCATATTATGTGAATCAAATGACTCATTACCATATTTGAGACATTATTTGTATTTTAGTGAATAAGGTGGAACATATTACATATAAATGAATTGTTTCACATACCAAGTCATGATTAAGTGGCTATAAACATATATTGATAACTTCGTTAAACAAGGATTAGGTGATCATATGTCATTTATGTGTATTAATGTATGGTATCAAATTATGGCACCTAATGTCACTAATGTATCATGAAAGTCATCATGGATATATATGTTAAGGTTAGATGATTACATCTTAGGGTTTAGGTCAACATGACCATTATGCTTCACTTATACCTTCTTAGCATGCCTTAAGTCCAAGGTTAGATTCCATATATCTTACTCATCATGGCATTAGGGTTTATTGGTTAATGGAATGGTCAACATGATGTGAATCACAATTTATCTTAATATATTATGCACATTTGGTATTCATTAGGGTTCAATCATATGAACTGTATTAGATGACCATTATATATTTACTAGTATATAAATAATCATGTTAGGTTATAAGTATAACTTGTTTGGTCAAAACTAAGGATCTAAGCACACCAACCTCCTAATCATGAACTTAGGGTTTCTACAGTAGCTAGATTTCAAAACGTTATAGGGTTCCATCCTCCTAAAGAGGATTTCATCCTCAAAATTAGCTTATTCATGTTCTATAAGGTGATATCACTCCACTCCTTAAAGAGTTGACCTACCAAGTCAAACTAAATCGGAGGTAAAAGAGTGGGTCTAATTAAACCACGTATAAGATCTATCACTTCCACCTCAAGTCTAGGTTTTAGGGATAGACTACCCCTAGACATGTAGAATTCTAAGGATCCTATAAGGAACTTATGGGACATAAGGGAATTATTTTGGGTAACTATTTACAAACAAGTCATAAGGTCATTATATTATATTACCAGGAGTATCCAACATAGATTTCTAAGGTTACTATTGCCTAAAGGTATGTTATTTCAGACAAACAATGTCATCTTAGGCCAGGCCGGTGCCATACACATCTGAGAGTCCTCGTAAACCAAGCTAGTGGCACAAAGGAAAATATTGCCAGCCCCTGAACCCTGATCCTTACTAGACACGTTTACTTTCAACTTAAGCCCTAGTAGCTACCTAACATGCTGATCACCTAAAGATTAACTAAAGATATTTCTAATATGAGAATCTTATGATCCTAAATCAAACTTTCATCATCTCATGAAAAATATAGGTCAATTCTAGAGTGAACATTTTAACTAAAGGGAACTATGTAAGGTAAGGGTTCTAACTAGGGAGATAGATTGAAATAGTCAAAATTCCAACTTCCATGGGCTCTAATACCATGCCATAAAGAAGGATAAAACCCCATTACTAATAATGGTAACAAAAGACCAATGAATAGAAACGGAATAAAAAAATAATGACTATATTCAATTATATTAAGGGTACATCAAAAGTATCCCAATAAGGGTGTACATGATATATACAACACAAGGATCTAAGAAAGAGAAAACTTGAACTACATCAATTTGTCTCCAAACAACAACTCCAAAAGATAGGTTCATGATCAAAGGATGAACTCCTTATCCCTAATCATAGGCAGGTCCACCATGCTCCTGCTGCGCACTCTGATCCTAAACCTGGGTGGTTGGAATCATCAAGCAAGAGGAGAATAAAGTATGTGTTAAATGGAGAACAAGGACAATTATAAACCAAAATATAACATGATAAAGATTTACTATGCTAAGAGGGTCAAAAGTATGAGGCATGCAATAAATAAGAATTCTTCCATGTCAAATAATAATTAAGTTGCATGCATGAATATTAATATGACTACAATAACTAAAGTAGGGTTGATGCACCTACCTAACCTCAATTAATAGGTGTGTGAGAGTAACACATTCCCAAACACTTTATATATATATATATATATATATATATATATATATATATATATATATATATATATATATATATATATATATATATATATATATATATATATATATATATCTATGTGTGTATTAGGGTTTTACAAAGCAAGTTAGGGTTTCTAATAAAATATCAGAATTGGAATTTTAAAGTCAGATTCTTCTCAAAAAATCATTTCTAACGACTATTTATACGTATTTTTCTGATCAAGTATTAATTTGTTATGGATTATATAAAATTGATCGATGAGAATTCTGTAAAACCATAGTGTGGCATCAATTAAATCCCGATTAAAAGTTGATGTAAAGAAAAATGACTGAGAAGACTATGGTAAGTGTTAGATTGAATCAAACATGTGGGGGTAGAATTTTCATTCAGTCATAACAATTGATTTGCGGTTGATGAATCAAATATACGTGTGAATACCCTAAATTGCTCTTGTGAAAAAAATTATTTGATCAAAGTTATAGGGACACCAAGATCATTTTCTGACCTGGTTTGTTCTAGCTTCGAGCCTTAGAGCTTGAGCGGATAGGAAACTCAGAATTCGTGAATCCAGATCACAAGCCCAGGTGCAAGGATGTAAAACAAAAATGGAAACAAGTTCCCTGAGTTCTCTCAGAGGCAAGGACCCCCAAAATGAGCTTCTTCATGTCCCAGAACGATGGAACCAGGGTTCTCCATGGCCAGAATAGTGGAACTAGATCGGGGAGGAAAACAAAACCTAGGGGATGGTGCTAGTGAAACTAATGATCGGATAACATGTGGGGGACTCGAGATGGACTCCACAAGGTGTTCCTGTGGCAGGAGAGCCATTGAGCAGGCCTGACGGCGAGCACCGGCAAAGGTTAGAAATCATAGCCATAGGATACGACAACTAAGGCTATAGCAAAGCAAATGGGTAAAAGGAAAAGGCGACTAGTAGTTCATATATGCTTACTAGGCACTCAATTGCAGAAAAAGAGGCATCAAGGTCCATGGTGTGGCTACAACAGTCGGAGATGAAGGATGAGTAGGCGGGGGCATCTCCAGGCCCAAGGGGTGAAATTAGAAGTGGAGGAGGAATATGTGTGGCCTAGAGGTGGGTTTAGAACCCTTATGGAGTAGTGAATTTTGTTGTGTTCATGAGTGCAACAGCGGGCAGAGAGGGGAGAGTGTGCTGCATTGGGCGTTTCGTGAACAAGTCAGAGGAGGATGTGATTTATGGATCATTGGATCCACAATAACGAGAGGAAAGTGAAGGTGAAGAAATTTCATATCAAGATGCATTGATGAGGGATTACGGATTCATGGAAGAAAGGTCATCGAAACTGCTCCCGACCCATGAAACGGACGTGGGTAGATGATGACGCCACTGTTAGTTCATGGTTGATGGAATGATGGTCGTCAGCTGGTACACATGAATGGAAATTGAAATCAATGTAACACGTAACAGGGAAATACTCGAGACTTCAGTTTAATACATCACATTATTGATATTTAAATCAAGCCTTAGTCAAACTACATTAAAAACTTGTTTAATTCCTTTGGGAGTTCAAACCTTGACCAATTGACCCCTACTTTGGATCATAGACTAATATTAATGTCTAGAA
Organism: Alisma plantago-aquatica; assembly: GCA_963693085.1. NCBI lineage: Eukaryota > Viridiplantae > Streptophyta > Magnoliopsida > Alismatales > Alismataceae > Alisma > Alisma plantago-aquatica. Next base: position 279,861,749 of record OY856413.1, on the reverse strand, counting down.
TAATGCTATATACTTAGATTTTCGTTTTACACAAGCTTTTACCCTTAACCACTATATCGGTCATTAATATATATTATTTATTAAAAGGGTGAATTAATAACAAAAGACTTTTTAATTAAATTTTTGAGTTGAAATTCAAGATATACATCATTTACTAACTCAAGGGTCATCATTCAACTTAATATCCCCCTTTTTATGCTTTATTTCCCTCTAAGAGGAGAGATAAAATAAAAGAGGTTACTATAATCATAAACTAACTCAAAACCACACTATTTCTCATAGAAGTTCATAAAAACATGAAATCAATATAATATATTTATTAGCTCAATCTAGTGGCCTTTTTACCTTTTAGACTTCGATTAAATACTAATTGAGGTATTTTGTGCACAAACCCATATGATGGCATAAATATGAATCGATTTACTCCAAACCACTAAATGTTACTCAATTTCAACATTGAGGACAAAAAGGATAGAGAAGATAGGAATATTTAGGAAAAAGGCCAAAAAGGATATGAAGGAAAGAAAAAGATTGGAAAGGGGTTAAAATACAAGTAAACCCCAGTTTGGTATGTTACAATGATGATGATGACCATGATGTTGATCTTGATCTTGATGCCAATGTTGATTTTGATATAATGAGCTTGCTTCTAGATGACCTACATTTGATGTTGTAACTTTCAATATTGTTTTGATGACATGAGATGAGTTTGACCATGAAACCCTAGATAATCTAGCACCATGTATGTTATATGTGACTTGGTTGATGTGCTAAGAACAGCAAGTGGGTTGGCATGTGTGTCTATGCCTTGTCTCTTACATGTTGAGATATAATATGTGACATATGGTTTGAGACCAATACGAGCCTCAATCTCATTAGAAAGGAGGACATCTAGCACGGGACATACAAAAAGGGTGACCTCTTGATATGAGTCAACCCACCATGGGAGAAGGTCAGAGTACCTAAACTCCAAAATATATGAAATGTTGAGAAATATACATGATGAAATACATGATGATGAGTCCCTAGCTATACTACTTATAAGTATTGAGTCAAGTCGCCTAGCATGTGGTACCCTTAAAAATGTTGAACCCTAGTTTTCCTATGAAAAGTTCTAACCCTAGAGGAAGAGGCATTCGATGTATGATGTTAGCGATATATGTGAGGGAGAAGTCTCAACACCCTAAGATGGTGTACATGACATGTGATCTCCATAATGAGCCTCATGTTCGGGTTAGTGGTTTGATGTAAATGAATCTAGTGGTTTCTCTCGTTTGGTATGTTGGGTAAACGTTTGGTATGGGTAGATTTTGGTGGTTAGCATGTTTTGTCTCAACATAGTAGGTCTTAGCTTAAGTTGCTTTATCTTGTGGAGCTCTTTCTAGATACAAGTGAGATAATTATGAAACCTCAATGTTGACAATAATGTTGTTTCTCAAATGATGCTTGGTACATGAAATATCTCACTTACATCTAAAACTTGATATATATATGATAAGTCACTCTCATAGTCTATAGCTAACATGACATGTACAGTAAACAAAAGATGTAGATTTGAAATCACAAACTTGATACAATAATGCCTAGAGATCTTAGCTTGAATAATTATGGGAAACATGCCTAATCTCATACCAAAATGAAAACGATTAACTCGGTATGACAATGTCGTTGGGGTCTAAACTCAAATAACAAGATGCTATTTTTTCACTTTCACACCTATTAAGAAATGATGAAAATACTTGAGGATAGTTTGTAGAATTTTGGCGGGATACTAAAACTGTTTGGTTTTGTGGGACAGAACAGGCAACGGAAATAAACTTTTATCTAACCACAAACCCATAACCAACAGATCACATCAACAACTATGTAATAGGAAGGATGGTTTAGCAAGATATACCTGGTCCCGAAGCATGCTTAGCGACAATACGTCACAGATAGTGTGGTCTTCAACCAACTAGACTTACAAAGGTGTCTATATGTAGCTCCTAGTATAGACCCAAACTATGGTTGACAGTCGTCCTCCTAAGCGGCAGAAACCTCCCACCTCTATAGATAGTCCGCACGTACTACTAGGAACTCTAGTAATCTTGATAGAAAGACTAGAAGAAGTCATCCCCTTCTGTTGGTGTATTAGTCACCAACACACTCTCCCACCACCAGTTGCTTTTTTGCATTTGTCTTTCCCTCGTTGTTCCTCCCTGGATGGGTAGAACTTGCTTGGGCTCTATCGATTACCACAACTAAAGGGGATAATAACTTTGCAGAGTAACTGATGTTCTGAGTTGTTTTTCTAGAGAATCCCCCTGTACCCCTCTATTTATAGTAGAGGGTAGGGTCAAAGTTCCCAGTCTGTGCAGGAGAAGAAGGGTCCAGAATTTCCATGAAAAATTTGCATTGCGGCAGGCGAACCGGTCATTTCACAATTGAATGATCATTTGGCAAGGTGATCCGATCGGTTCACTAGTGAACCGATTGGTTGGGAGTGTGAACCGGTCGGTTCACTTAGTGAACTGGTTTTTCCACTTCCCAGACTGCCCAAAAAAACAATTTTCTTATTCATTTCTAATTAATGCAAAGATTAATTCTTGTCCCAATCTAATTGAACAAGTGAAACTAAAATCTTTTTCTCACAAACTGAGAAAATCAACACCTACTCAGTTGCTCTATGTGAACTGATCGGTTCACCAATTTGAACCAGTCGTCTCGCTGACCATGTGGGCCCCACCTACTGGAGGGGTTATGGCTCTGATATCATTTGTAACGTAAGGGCCCACATGGGCATGTGGCATGCCAGTCTTGAGCCATGCGGTCCAGGCAAGTTGGAAAGGGCTATCCGTAGAGACGAGATGGAGCCACCCTTGCGCTGGTAGCCGTGGACGGGAGCTGGGTGTCTATGGGCCATTGTGGGTCTGCACTGAAATGGGGTCAGATTATGAGGCCATATAGTTGAGCCTTGACGAGGACGTCAAGAGTCTAAGTGGGGGAGATTGTAACATCCCAAGATTTGAGGCCTCGGATAACATGATCTTAAAAGGAATGATTGGACTACCCATATCACCAAGGTGCACCTCCTTTTCCGGGAGCCCATCTCTAAAGAACTCCATAGTTAAGCGTGTTCAGGAATGACGACTGGCCCCACAGACCACCACTAGCCTTAACTGCACGCTTTTGTCCACTCACGCGCAAGCCATGATCAACTTCCCGACTGGTCACCCATCCTAGTACTACTCCAAGCTGAGCATGCTTAACTATGGAGTTCTTTAGAGATGGGCTCCCGGAAAAGGAGGTGCACCTTGGTGATATGGGTAGTCCAATCATTCCTTTTAAGATCATGTTATCTGAGGCCTAAAATCTTGGGATGTTACAATCTCCCCCACTTAGACTCTTGACGTCCTCGTCAAGGCTCAACTATATGGCCTCATAATCTGACCCCATTTCAGTGCAGACCCACAATGGCCCATAGACACCCAACTCCCGTCCACGGCTACCAGCGCAAGGGTGGCTCCATCTCGTCTCTACGGATAGCCCTTTCCAACTTGCCTTCCCTGGCCCACTGCCCAAGGCTCTAGCAGAGTTTCAGGAATGACGACTGGCCCCACAGAACACCACTAGCCTTAACTGCACGCTTTTGTCCACTCACGTGCAAGCCAGGATGAACTTCACGACTGGTCACCCATCCTAGTACTACTCCAAGCTGAGCACACTTAACTATGGAGTTCTTTAGAGATGGGCTCCCAAAAATGGAGGTGCACCTTGGTGATATGGGTAGTCCAATCATTCCTTTTAAGATCATGTTATCCGAGGCCTCAAATCTTGGGATGTTACACCCTTTGTCACTGATACCCAGATTGAACTCGAGGCATGGACTTGTCATGCTCTACAAACGTTCAATCCATGTTTCTTGATTCAGAGTAGACTTCCTGAGATATATGTAAGCTCAATATCATAAATTGATTTACATGTGCATGGACATGCATTTCTCAGTCTCACTCCTCAAGTTTCCAAGATATCACACTCCCTTTGGAGGGACAAATTCCATGTCTATCACTCACAGTCAAGTCCTAATGTGTTAAAGTCACCCAATCACCACCGCTATAAAAACCCATGTTTTAGGACTGTGTTTGATGATGTCAAGGTGTACCCAATCACATGTGATGAGTGCAATGATTTTAGGTCTAAGAACCACAATCACCACCAATACTATAAGACATGATCTTGACTAACCAAGTGTGGTTTCCATGCATCACTCTTATGGTGGGTTTGTCTGATACACTGTTTTCTAACATGTATCTGTGTACTTGGTTTCATATTATATATCATGACTAATGAGATTCTTTCATCAACCAACACACACTCTAGTCTTCTGTGTTATTGATGTCTATGGTTATTTCCACAATAACAACCGACTAGGGACATAATAAGAATGTACACTCTTAACATGCATATGATCTCATTGTTTAGGTCCTCCACCCAAAGACATTTATCATTGAGTAATACAATTCTTTAGACATCTAACATGTTATATCATTATCTCAAAAATATATTATACATATAAATAGAAATTGCCTTTATTATTATTCAAATCATTTACAAAGTATGCCATTACAATCATCATATGACTGGATCTATGGGCATGCATACCAGTAGACTCCCACTTGCACTTAGAGCCAATCACCCATGAACCTCAGTCCTTGTGATCTAGCATGACCATCATGCTTCTACTGTGAAAGTGCCTTATTCAAGGGATCATCAATATTATCTTTGATTGGTACTCTAAAAATATTCACATCTCCTCACTGTACGATCTCTCATATGAGACGGAAGCACCACTGTATGTGCTTGGACATCTTGTGTGATCTGGGTTCTTTAGCTTGTGCAATAGCTCCATTGTTGTCACAATAAAGCTCAATTGCATCACAGATCCTAGGAACCACCCCAAGTTTAGAGATGAACTTCTTGATCCACACAACCTTCTTTACTGCATGGGATGCAGTAATATACTCAGCCTCTGTTGTAGAATCTATAACTATGTCTTGCTTGGAACTCTTCCAACTCACAACTCCATTGTTGAGACAAAACACAAATCTTGACTGCGATCTGTAATCATCTTTATCAGTTTGTAAGCTTGCATCAGTGTAACTCTTTACCAATAACTCTTCCTCATCACCGTAAATGAGGAATTATTCCTTAGTCCTTCTCAAGTACTTGAGGATGTTCTTTACGGCTATCTAGTGAGAATCTTTGGGATCTGACTGGTATCTGCTTGTCATGTTGAGTGCGGACGAGACATCGGGATGAGTGCTCAACATTGCATACATGACGGATCCAATTGCTGATGCATATGGAATCCCACTCATGTGTTCCCTATCTTCATAAGATTTGGGACATTGAGCTCTATAGATGGGAACTCCATGCCTCATGGGTATGCTTCCTCTCTTTGAGTTCTCCATGGTGAACCTCTTCAACACTTTGTCAATGTATGTGCATTGACTTAGTCCAAGAGGCCTTCTAGATCTATCTCTATAGATCTCAATTTCTAAGATATAGTAAGCTTCTCCTAAGTCTTTCATTGAGAATGTATTTCCAAGCCATGCATTTACCTTTTGTAAAGTAGGGATGTCATTCCCCATAAACAATATGTCATCTGCATAAAATATAAGGAATGTAGTCATGCTCCCACTAACCTTCTTGTACACACAAGGTTCATCATCATTTTAACTAAAGCCAAACTCTTTGACTGCTTCGTCAAATCAAAGATTCTAGCTCTGAGATGTTTGCTTCAATCCATAGATTGACCTTTGCAGCTTACAAACTTTATTTGCATCCTTTGGTTTTATAAAACCTTTAGGTTGTGTGATGTACACATCCTCTATAATATTACTATTAAGGAATGTGGTTTTAACATCCATCTGCCAAATCTCATAGTCATAGTAGGCTGTAATAGCAAGCATGATCCTGATGGACTTAATCATGGCAACTGGAGAAAAGGTTTCATCATAGTCAACACCTTGAACTTGTCTAAAACCCTTTGCAACCAATCTATGTTTATAAGTTTGTACATTGCCATCCATGTCAGTCTTCTTCTTGAAGACCCACTTGCACCCTATGGGTTTTACCCCTTCAGGTGGATCCACCAAGGTCCATACCTTGTTGGGTTACATGGATTCCATCTCAAATCTCATGGCCTCAAGCCATTTCTCAAAATCTAGTCCATGAATAGCTTCTAGATAGGTAGTTGGGTCATGGTCTATGACCAACTCACTGCCTTCTTGAGTCACAAGATATCCAATTCTTTCAGGCTCAAGGCATGTCCTACTAGATCTATGAGGTTCTTGTGTTACTTGAGGAATTTGAGATTCCACAAAAACTTGTGATTCTCTATGTTTCTCTTATACATCTATTGGTTCAATGTTTTCTTGTTGGTCTTGAACCTCTTCGAGCTCGATTTTACTCCCACTGATTCCTTTAGAAATAAATTCCTTTTCTAGGAATACACTAGTTCTAGCAACAAACACTTTGTTGTCAGATGGAGTGAAAAAGTAATATCCCCTAGTTTCCTTGGGATATCCAACAAGGTAACACTTATCTAATTTGGGTCCAAGTTTTTCATAAAACATTTTCTTGACATAAGCTTCACATCCCCAAATCCTCATGAAAGACACATCGGGACGTTTCCCATGCCATATCTCATATGGTGTCTTTTGAACTGATTTAGACGGTATTCAGTTAAGTGTATATGTGACAATTTTAAGAGCATAACCCCAGAAGGAAGTTGGAAGATTGGTAAAACTCATCATAGATCACACCTTTTCAAGTAATGTGCGATTCCTTCTTTTTGACACACCATTATGTTGTAGTGTTCCAGGTGGAGTCCATTGTGATACAATACCACCTCGATCAGATCGAAGTGCCTTAATACTTTTGCCAAGTTGGTTCTGTACTTCATTCATGAAATCCTTGAACTTTTCAAGGGATCTGATTTATGTCTCATCAAGTAAACAAAACTATACCTACTGAAGTCATCAGTAAAGGTAATGAAGTATTGATACCCACGTCTAGCATTCGTTCTAAAATGTTGATGAATGCATATTCATCTTAGTTTTAGTCCCCATCTTTGGCCCAGTTTTGCATTGAATGCTAATATTCACCCCTTGAATATACTCATATATGATTTTCCTTAGTTTTGTATCATTATTTAGAGTTTTGATCAAATATATTCGTCTCCATTGCAGGATTGAACATCGTGCTATGTGTGCCTGTGTAGGAGGTGTAGGGGACGGTGGTCCCACTAATCGACTAGCGGGCCCAAGAAACTTTCAAAATTTTGTAACATTTTTCGATGGCCAGATCCTTCATCAGAATGCATCCTCATCATTTAGAGGATTCGTCAATGTAGGACATTTGACCCTCAGTAAAACCCACCCACCCCCCACCCTGCGTACGGGGGTGGGCTTGATTCATGATGACTGCGACTGCGATCTCAAAGAAGGACCACGACCGCGATCCCAAGGACACATTGTTGGCTAAATTGGACATTATTATAATCCCTTTGTTTTGATGATGACAAACATTTCATTCTTGTGGATCTAACGTGGTACTTGAGTGTTTCAGGGGTAAGCATATAAGGTGGTGGATAGCGAAGACTTGGAAGATCAATTTGATAAAATTGCTTTATTTTCATGATTATAATCAATGCAAAAACTTGTACAAGTTTGTAATGTACAAGTACTTAGATATCATGTAAAATAAAGTGTTTAGATCTTCCCTATCCACTCACAACACTTAGATAGGTCATCCACCAAGATAGCATCACAATTGCACATTGATACACACACTTAGCACATGAGTTAAAGTTTTGAAACAGAGTTGGTCTTGGTCGAAAAACTTCTCGACCGAGATACTCTCGGTCAAACATCTTCTTGACTGAGAAACTCCCAAGTCTAAAGAACAAACATCTTTGCATAACCTACTAAAAGCACTCATAGAGAAAGGCTCGATCAAACTTTACTTCGACTGAGATAGTGTCTCGAGCATGTTCTATATCCATTAGACTAAGTTATATAACTATTAGAGTTAGTAGAAAAAGTAGTTGGGAAGTTGAGTTGAATGTTGCTCTAGACTCACCCTCGATCGACAATTTCCCCAACCGAGGAACAATCGGTCGACAAACTTCTTGACCGAGAAGGTGTCTGTCTGCACTTTTCTGAAGTAATTAACTAGCTGTTACTAATGCAATTAGTGGATACCTAACGACTAGTTAAGCACTAAGAACCCCCTAGAAAGTGTCTAGAACATCCCTAAGAACTAGTAGGCCATTCCTATAAATAGCACATGCCTTAGGACACCTAAACTTACTTGAGTATACAACTTGCATATACAATTCACTTGAGATCACATTGTAGCAAGCCATTAGCAAATCTTTCACTTGAAAAACATTTGCAAAAGCTGTGAATTCATGTCCTATAGGTTGACATCTCCTATCCACTATACATTCACGTTCATCCACTTTGGTTAGGAGATCAAATGCTTGATATAGGATTCAAGCCTTGTGCTACATTGGTAAAGTTGTACTTTCCTGCTTCTTTCTTATTCTTTTTTATTGTTTTAGTTCCCTTTTGCTACTCCTAGGTTGGAGGCTGCGGAAAGGAGGTTTTTGGAGCTTCTTCAGGTGGTGAAGGTAGCTCAGTGTGGCTTAGGGTTACTTAAAGAGGGCTATCTCAATGGTAATCTACTTCAAGAAGAAGGCTACTTCAAGGGGGAGCTTGGAGTTACTTCTAGGAAGGTTGCTTCAAGCTTGGTGAGACTACTTCAAGGTGAAGGCTATCCCAAGGGTGAAGGTATTTGTATCTTATGTAACATCCTTGTGAGGTAATAATATATAAGTTCTTTAAAAATCCCAACTGGAAACAATTGGGTAGTGGACTAACTCCCTTACTATTTGCTAAGGGTGGAACCACTCTAAACGTCGTGTCTCCTTCTCCAAATTTTCAATTGTGGTTGTTTGGTTGAATTAATATCAAAATTATTATAAAACCCTATTCACCCCCCCTCTAGTGGTTTTTCAATTGGTATCAGAGTAGGATTCAAGGAACTTTAACAAAGTCTTAAAGAAAATGGGTGATGGGGCACTCAACAACCTCAACTTGGAAGGAACACTCATAGCTCGGCCTCCACCATTTGATGGCACCAACTACACCTATTGGAAGAGGAGGATGCAATTCTACTTTCAAGGGATAAGCTGGGATCTATGGAGAATGGTCTCAAATGCATACACTCTTTCTCAAATGGAGTATGCTACATGGGATGCTAATACGGTAAAGCTAGGCCAATTGAATGCAAAGGTTGTAAGTATTCTTTATTCTTCAATTTCAGTAGGTGAGTTCAATAGAATATCAAATTGTGAAACTGCATATGAAATATGGCATAGACTCTCTATTACTTATTAAGGAATTGTTCAAGTAAAGAATTCTAAAATCGGTATGCTTAAACAAAAGTTTGGACAGTTTCGTATGGAACCATATGAGTCTATTAGTGAAATGTACGCAAAGTTTTCTTCTATTGTTAATGGTTTGAATGCTTTAGGTAAAAAAATCAGTGAAGAGGATCAAGTGTCAAAATTTCTTAGATCTCTTCCTCCCAAGTACAAGCCTAAAGTAACGACAATTGAAGAAGCCAATGATCTCACCCGGATAAGGATGGAACAACTCATTGGCAACTTAGAAGCATAAGAGGCGACCTTGGAGGAGGAAGAAAGATAAGAGCTAGCGTGAACTTCAACAAGGTAGAAACAAGGACATTGCATTCAAAGCATCAACCAAAATTAGTCATGACACAAGTGAAGATGATAGTGAAGAAGAAACTCTCATTGTAAATGGTAAGAAGTATAGAAGTTTTAAAACTAACAAAACTTCTAGTGTTTCTTCTTCCAGGTGCTTTGAATGTGGCAAAAAGGGACACTTGAAAGGTGATTGTCCAAAACTTAAGAAGGGGAAGAAATCATCTCACAAGAAGAAAGAAAGAGCATATAAAGCAGCATGGAATAATTCAAGTGATGATAGTGAAGATGGAAAAGAAGAAGTAGAATGTATTATTTCTACAACCAGTGAAGAAGAAGAAGAGGTAAACCTTTTTTATTTTCCAAAAGAAGATCTAATTGCTATTCTTCAAGATACACATGAGAAATATATTGATTGCAAAAAGAAACTAAAGAAAGCTACTAAAACTAATGAGGATTTGTATGTTAAATTAAATAATGTTTCTTTTGAAAAGGGCAGTATTGTTTCTGAAAACCTTACCTTGAAATCATCCTTAAATGATTGTAATATGAAGTTGCTTACTTTAGAAACTAATCATGATCTTCTTTCTCAAGAAAAGGTTGATTTGCTTGCAAAAATGCATAATTTTCTGTCTCAACCTATCCTATATAATCATCTAGATTATGATGTTATTGTTAAGGAAAGAGATGCTTTATCATCTAATCTAGATCAAGAAAAGTTAGATATAAAAAAGAAAATTGATGATATTGCCAAGTTACAAAGAGAAATTAATAGCTTGAGAAACAATGATGTTCTGGATAAATTTCTGAAAAATTCTTCTAGTTATAATGGAAGGAGAGGTTTAGGATATGTTTCAAAGGGGAAATCCTATCAAGCTATATCTAGAAGAACACAAGAGCCCAAGGCCAAGATTATGTATGTACCCAAGAACAACTCAACTCCTCAGAAGAGAAATGAAATTGACTTTATTTGTTGTCACTATTGCTTGCATCTTGGACATTACTCTTTTTCATGTCCATACAAGAAAAGGTATCATGATCTAGTTTGGGTTCCTAAAACTTAGAGATTTGAATTTGATTAGTTGAGATTTGACCTAAAACATTACTTTGATATTCAAATGTCTTATCTCAACAAAACTGAGCTTTTTTTTAACTCCAACCCAATATGTGTTTTTAAACTTTATAAAAATTAGTTGATGTCAAGAGGGATTCTTGATTGCAACACGACCGATTAGTGCTAAACTTTTTGAGAAAAGGCTAAACAATTTATTAGTCGTACATAGACAGGTTACATATTTGTACCTCTGGTGTGTGCCATGGAGGTTTGAAAGTAAAGTCTATCGCCAAGGCAGTATGCAAAACATGACTGGCTACAACATCTACTACTAAAGTATACTCTCTAGGTAGATGTTAGAAGACAAAGGTTGATAGTTGGTCATCTGACCATTGCCTGATGAAGGATTTCAATATGGGTGGTGCCTCTTCTCTATCCTTGAAGAAGGACCCACCCATTTTTGAGTCGGACAAGATGAGGGGTCTCGTGAGGCCATCTTCCTGGCAGACGTTGATGGCATAAGAGATAGCTTTGATTTCCGCTTCCAAGGCACTAAAAGAGTGGCCAAGAAAACCAACACCACGCATGAGCTCGCCAAAAGGGGAAGTAATGTACACTCCCAGTGCACATAACTTTGAATAACTATTGAATGTTGCATCAACAAACACAAGGAAGACTATGTCGTCGAGCTGAATGCAAGTAAAGCTATCTTGGTGAGGCTTATAAGTGTGCTTTGGTAGGTCAGAAATTGCCCTCGCACGCTGTTTAATGAATTTGATTTGCACCTGAGTTAGGCTAGATTTGAGGGTATGAGCATATTCATTCATGACCCTCCAGAGATGCCATCATGCCACGGCATGTAGAGGATCTTGACTAGCAGCCAAAATGATAGACGAGCACCATGTGTCTATGTCCAGGTTGAAGAAATCATTTGACACACCTAAGCCTTGCCATACTGCTCTCCGGAAGCTTGACAAAAAGCTTAATTGTAAATCATTTCCTTGCACTCAATATTAGTATATTGAAAATAAGATTTTAGTGCATAACTCTCATTAGAGGTTAACTTATTATGATCTAATGCTTATTGTGACCATAGAATCCTCAAATTATCTTGATTATAAGATTAAGTAGGAGCTCACAAAAACTATCTTGACTATAAGATTACAAAGGAGTTCACAAAATTTTGTAAACATCATAAAGAAAATTCGAAACTAGTCATGACCTTAGTATCTTTAAAGTAATCTTGGAGCCTACAATATTTAAGAATATAATGGAATTCTCTAAACAAATTAGGGCTTAACATCCCGTGCATTTGGTTAGAGATACATTCATTAATTCTACTATAATATTAAAAGAATCTCATATCATTTCAGGGCTTAACATCCCTTGTAAATGGTTGAGAAACTACTAAATATACTCATGAACTTAAAGGATTCTCATGTCATCTTAAGGGCTTAAAATCTCTTGTAAAATGGATGAGAAATCAAAACACATATGCCATGAATATAAAAGGATCTCATGTCATTTCAAGGCTTAACATCCTTTGCAAATGATTGAGAAATAAATTGTGGCTAAATTTCACAACTAAATTTCACAATAAGTGGTTTGCATTCCTTGTTTTTAAAATTGAATATCTTATTAAGGGGGAGCATCTAATTATCAAATTATGGGGGAGAATTAATAGACACTTAATGTTTAGCTTCGTTATCTTTTTGAAATGACAAAGGGGGGAAATAATATAAAATCAATAACATAAAGTAAAATGAGTTTCATAATCTCTTGGCTAGCACACACTTGCATTCACAAATCAGAGAATGGATGCAAAAGGTAAAATTCAGGTATGCAACTCATATGATTCATATTGCCTTGATTTATATTTATGAAATGTTTTGTCATCTTCAAAAAGGGGGAGATTGTTGGCTAAATTGGACATTATTATAATCCCTTTATTTTGATGATGACAAACATTTCATTCTTGTGGATCTAACATGCTACTTGAGTGTTTCAGGGATAAGCATATAAGGTGGTGGATAGCAAAGAATTGGAAGATCAATTTGCTAAAATTGCTTTATTTTCATGATTGTAATCAATTTAAAAACTTGTACAAGTACTTAGACATCATGTAAAACCAAGTGTTTAGATCTTCCCTATCCACTCACAACACTTAGATAGGTCATCCCCCAAGATAGCATCACAATTGCACATTGATACACACACTTAGCACATGAGTTAAAGTTTTGAAACAGAGTTGGTCTCAGTCGACAAACTTCTTAATAGAGATACTCTCGGTCAAACATCTTCTTGACTGAGAAACTCCCAAGTCTAAAGAACGAACATCTTTGCATAACCTTCTATAAGAACTCACAAAGAAAGGCTCGGTCGAACTTTACTTTGATCGAGACAGTGTCTCGAGTAGGTTCTATAGTTGTTAGACTTGGTTATATAATCATTAGAGTTAGTGGGAAAATTAGTTGGGAAGTTGAGTTGAACATTGCTCCAGACTCACCCTCGATCGACAATTTCCTCAACCGAGCAATACTCGGTCGACAAACTTCTCGACCGAGAAGGTGTTTGTCTGCACTTTTCAGAAGTAATTAACTAGATGTTACTAATGCAATTAGTGGATACCTAATGTCTAGTTAAGCACTAAGAACCCCCTAAAAAGTGTCTAGGACATCCCTAAGCACTAGTAGGCCATTTCTATAAATAGGACATGTCTTAGGACACCTAAAATTACTTGAGTATACAACTTGCATATACAATTCACTTGAGATCACATTGTAGCAAGCCATTAGCAAAGCATTCACTTGCAAAACATTTCCACAAGCTGTGAATTTGTGTCCTATAGCCTGACATCTCCTATCCACTATACATTCATGTTCATCCACTTTGGTTATGAGATCAAACGCTTGATATAGGATTCAAGCCTTGTGCTACATTATTAAAGTTGTACTTTCCTGCTTCTTTCTTGTTCCTTTTTATTGTTTTGGTTCTCCTTTGCTACTCCTAGGTTGAAGGCTATGGAAAGGAGGTTGTTGGAGCTTCTTCAGGTGGTGAAGGTAGCTCGGCGTGACTTAGGATTACTTCAAGAAGGTTGTCTCAATGGGAAGCTACTTCAAGGGGGAGCTTGGAGTTACTTCTAGGAAGGTTGTTTCAAGGTTGGTGAGACTACTTATAGGTGAAGGATATCCTAAGGGTGAAGGTATTTGTATCTTATGTAACATCCTTGTGAGGTAATAATATACAAGTTCTTTCAAAATCCCAATTGGAAACAATTGGGTAGTGGACTGACTACCTTAGTATTTGCTAAGGGAGGAACCACTCTAAACGTCATGTCTCCTTCTCTAAATTTTCAATTGTGGCTTCTTGGTTGAATTAATATCAAAATTATTATAAAATCCTATTCACCCCCTCTCTAGTGGTTTTTCAGACATCGTGATTATAGAAGATTGTGACTGACCACGAGTTAAAGTGCACCGCGATCGAGGTCCACACCTACTCGACCGCGACCGCGGTGCTAGAAGATGCCTACACCTTGACCTGCATGGAGATCGCAACCTGAAGAGGACCGTGACCGTGATAAATGCTAACTGTGACCGTGATCGTTGCTAGATCGCGACCATGATCTTACCCCTCCACAACCTAACTTCGACCACGGCCAGTACCACACCGCAATCGCGGCACACCAGTGAAATTGTAGAATACCACCACAAAGGTGGCCAAGCAAAGAAGGACTGCGACCGCGGTATACAACCTCGACCGTGGGACTAAGTTAGTGTTCACCTCGGCCGTGGCGAGTACCTCGACCGCGGCCAGTACCTCGATCGTGGAGTTAAGTCGGTGGCCAGCACCTATAAATAGGCCACCCACCTGTCTTATCAATGCATCTCATCCACGACGTCTAGAGGTTTCCACTCTGTGCCCCGCCCTTAGGAAGATGATCTCCACCACCAAGGACTACTTCTGTGGAGTTCTTACCTCTCTTCCATCTCCGCTCCATCCAGATCCATCTTCTATCCATGAGAGTGGTGGGACTTCAGATCTTTAGATCTACTTCGTCGCCAGCCACCTATCGGTCCTTCTCCTGTAAGAAAGTGCATGAAAAGAGAAGGAAGAAGGAGAGAGAAGATCTACCTCACCTGCCTTGGTGTTCTCTCCCTCCTCATTCCAGATCTGCCCCGACATCATATAGAAGAATGTTTCTCCACTGAGCTCTGACCACCTTCTTCACCATGACTATGGTGGAATCTTCCCACTCTCTTATTTTTCTGATTTCTATCATGAAGAGTGAGTAGTCCTCTTCGCTGGGGCGCGGGGACTAGCCCCGCTGCCCATGTTTACATGTTCATCTCAAAACCTTCCATGGCTTGTATATAAATTTTCATCTCGTGTTAATCATTCGATGTGTGCTTGTGGACTAATTATCTTCTTTGCATGATCTATTATAACCCTTTTTTGTGAGAACTTCAATACTTAGGTTTATTAATATCATTTAATATGGTTGATGCCTTGACTAGAACTTCTGAAAGATATCTTCAGAGTAGTAAGTGCATGATCTACAGGTGACGAGACATTTGATGCCTATATGTGATGCTTACATGAACCTAACTTCTGTACGGAGGGTATGCAACTCCATTTGGATGGTTTTATCTGGCCTGGATGTGTTTTGGACATGTTTGCATGTGTAGTGGTGGTGAAACCTGGTTCCACCCTAGTGATTCCCATCATTAATCTAGACCCTATTTTAATCCTACTCTTTACTTCCCATGCATTTAGTTCAACTAAACCCAATCAACTCTTATTCTAAATATTAGTCTTGAGTTGAGCTAGATCTGACTAGCAAAGATTCTTAAAAATGTTGTCCCTTGGGATTTAATCCTCAACTATACTGTGATAAGACTCGTCCGCTTGTGAGTGGTATTATTGCATGAGGTTTTCGTAAAAACTTCGAGATTTCAACCCTGGGTAAATTTTTTAGTGCAGTAAAAACTATATCAAAGGCACACATACATCAGTATGTATGAGTCCTAATAGATCACTCACTCTCTCACCTTTTCCTAAATAAGGAGCCTTGGTGATCTTACCCAATAAATAATATTTACATGTCTCTATTGATTCATAATCAAAAGAGTTCAGATAACCATCCTTATGGAGTCTAGATATGTGATTCTCATTTATGTGCCCTAGACAACAATGCCAAAGGTATGTTTTGTTTGAGTCATTGGTGTTTACATTGTATATACTTGTCTGTAGATCTATCAAGTATATACCATAAGACATTGGGGAACTGCCATAAAAGATCCCATCTTTGGAAATGGAACATTTTCTATTCTTAATAAGAAATTCACATCCATCCTTGTCCAAACAAGATACAAAAATGATATTCCTATTGATGGCAGGTACATAATAGCAGTTTTGTAACTCTACTATCATCCCACTTGGTAGAGATAACTCATAGGTTCCTAGTACACTAGCAGCAACTCTTGCTCCATTAGCAACATGTAGTTCAACCTTACCTTTCTCTAAAGTCCTACTTCTTTTTAGATCCTTTATATTTGAACAAATATGTGATCCACATTCGGTATCAAGTACCCATGATGAAGAAGTAGTAAAGTTAACCTCAATCATGTATACATTGCAAGTAGAGATCTCTGTTTCTTACTTTATCTTCCTTGATTCCCTAAATCCTCTTCATATTTTGAGTGTAGAAGACTTTGACTTTAGCTTGGCGGGAGAACACTCTTTGGACTTGCATGTGTCCTTGGACTCCATTCCA
Source organism: Alisma plantago-aquatica (assembly GCA_963693085.1). NCBI lineage: Eukaryota > Viridiplantae > Streptophyta > Magnoliopsida > Alismatales > Alismataceae > Alisma > Alisma plantago-aquatica. The sequence goes on along the minus strand of OY856413.1, from coordinate 279,845,144 downwards.
CTGATCACTATCATTGAACTATCCTTCTTCTTTTGTGCCTCAAACAATGCCTTAAGCATACATAGAGCAGATTCTACGACCACTGGTATCTTAGGAATATGCAGAACACTTCTCATAGTCCTTAACCAGTTATGGAAATTTATCTCAATTAAATTTCCCGATTTAAATGATGATCTCATTGCCATTTGATTCTACAAGAGAAAACATTTGCATTTTTGTCAAAACTCCTTTTGATTTGATTTGATTTGAATAAACTTGACGATATTAATTAGGCCTTTAATTAATTATTGTTCCCACTATTTTGATCAAATTGATAAGTCTCATGTATCAATTTGGAATATTGTAGTGTACAACCTTCTAGTGAGCAAGACCCTGACTTCCTCTCAGTTATGGACCAGCGAAGGTTGTCACCCACAACTACATTCTTTCAGGTAGGCAACTTTTGTGAATTGCATCATATGCAACTCTTGATAGATGTCATGCACAACTCCTTGCCATGATCATCTCCATGCCTCAAGGTGCTTAATCCTATTAAGATCACCTTGTTAGGTCCATTCCTAGATACCAACACGATGAGTATGCACCCTACAAAGGCAGACCCACATACCCACCATCACACTTCCATGAGATAGATGGTGCACCATGCGAAGGCATGCCCACACTCAGTCAATCAAGGTTTTCATGTGTGTTTCTTTTGGAAGGCATCTTAAACTTAATATTTAAATTGAGGGGTTTGATATTTATATACATATACATATCCAATCACCACATATATAGTACGTATCATATACATGCTATATCCCTCAAGAAAACATGTGAAGTGATAAAGCAATGATTATGGCCATCCTATTGTAATTCCTTGAGCCAAGAGGAATTATGTTCATCTAGGTCTACATCATATGCAGCAACCTTTAGTTGATGAAGATCTATGCTTTAGCCATTCTGGTTTGATTAGCTCATCCTATGATTAATCGACTCACCTCCTGGATGGTCGGTTGGTTATCAACAACGATTGTCTAGCTCCTCCACAAGGTTGGTTCGTCAGGTCATCGTGCTACTCATCAGGCCACCAGCTGCTCATCTCAGACCATTAGTCGGTCGTCTTGGTCATCCAACTACTAGTTTGTGTGCCCACTAGTCTTTGACATAATAGGAAATAAAACTTTCCTACTTTTACAAATTTTTTTATGAACCCTAAGTTACATTTAGGGGGAGAAAAGATAGAAGAGAAGGTTCAAGTTATCTCGAGTTACATCTGGAATAGAAGAAAGGACTCAATACGCAAACTGAGATGCAAACAACCACAACCAACCATGCACACACATAGGGGTTTATAGGCCATAACCATGCTACGCATCCACCATCAAAACCATTTTAGGGAGACACATATAGATTGCATATATGTACCATATCATATATATATAGGGATCATGGTGTTTAATCGGATATGCACATTATTCAGTTAAGTATTCACATCACATACAATAAATAAATGGAAAAAAAATCCGATCATATCGATTTATCCTAAAACATAGTAAGTTGACGTGGCTATGATACCACTATTGGGTTTTATGGGACAGAACAGGCACTGGAAACAAAATTTTATCTAACCACAAACCCATAAATAGCAGATCGCATCAACAACTATGTAATAGGAAGGATGGTTTAGCAAGATATACCTAGTCTGGAGGATTGCTCAATGACAATACCTTACAGCTAGTGCGGTCTTCAACCACCTAGTATTTGACGGTGTCTGTGCAGCTCCTAGTGTAGACCTAGACTGTGGTTGACAGTCGTCCTCCTGAGTGACAGAAACCCCCCGCCTCTATAGATAATCCACACAGACTAGTGGGTATTGTAGTCATCCTAATGGACAGACTAGAAGGAGTCGTCCCCTTCTATCAGTCTACTAGTCACCGACAGTAACGCCTGGGCCCACTGCCCAAGGCTCTAGTAGAGTTTCAGGAATGACGGTTGTCCCCACAGACCATCCCAGTACTACTTCAAGATGAGCACGCTTAACTATGGAGTTCTTAATGATGGGCTCCCGGAAAAGGAGGTGCACCTTGGTTATATGGGTAGTCCAATCATTCCTTATAAGATCATTTTATCTGAGGCTTTAAATCATGGGATGTTACAATCTCCCCCACTTAGACTCTTGACATCCTCATCAAGGCTCAACTATAAGGCCTCATAATCTCTTCCCCATTTCAGTGCAGACCCATAATGGCCCATGGACACCCAACTCCCGATCACAGAATTCCAGCACAAGGGTGGCTACGTCAACCATGGACAGCCCTTCACTACTACAGAAATGGCTTATAATGTCACTTTTAAAGGTGTCAGTTGTAATAATACACCGACACCTAAACAATACAGCGTCGGTTTATAAATAAATCGACATAAATCTGTAAAGGGTGAACAGACACATGTATCACTTTTATTCAGTGTCGGTTCCTTAATAACAAACCGACGCCTAAAAGTAACTGCCAAATCCAAAATTTCCAGCGAAAAATATTACCTCCAAAAATTAACATACATCATCGGTTTTTAAAAAAGAAACCGACGACTAAAGGTTTTCTGTGAGACAGAAATTTGACCAATTTTTATTGTTGGTTGTGTTACAATAACTGAAGCCATTGTGTTTTCACACGCATAACTACGAAAATCTTCACCTCCATTTAGTGTCGGTTTTTATAAGGAAACTGACGACTATGGTCTTAATTCGAGAACATTTATTTTTGTCAGCATATAAATATAGACATCGGTTTTTATGTTTTGAACCGACACCTATAATTGAATAATAGTGTCGGTTTTTTGTTGGTAACCGACACTTATAGTTTTTATTGTTAGTTGTTGTTAATAACCGACACCTATTGTTAACTTAACAGCGCACCCGCGTGAGGCAGACTCTTCCCCTTTTGTTTCATTCATTTCCGCTGAGGGTTTGCTACTGGTCCACCGATTCCTCTACTCCACCGCCACTCACTTTTGCTCTGCCTCTGCCTCCGCCTCCACCACTACTGCCGTTTGCTGGTGCTTTGGTCGCCGACACCTCCGCCACTCGCCGCCGCTAGTCGCTGCACCTCTGTCGCCACACCTCTGTCGCCACACCTCTGCTAGCTTCTACCTCCGCCGCCTCTACTTCCGCCAGCCGCCGCCAGTTCTCCAGTCGTTGCTCTCCAGGCCGGTCGCGGCTCCAAGGGCTCTACTCCCTGCTCTCTAGGTCACTGCTCTGCTCGGACCACAGCTCCTGCGTGCCCAACGCCGCCACAAAGGTACCCTGCTCCTGCTCTTCTTCCTCCTCTTTTTCCTCCACCCTCAAGTAGGTACCCTGCTCCTGCTCGAATAATGTAGGTAATGTGTAGATTTTGAATAAAAAATGCTCTGATTCACATTAATATTACCATGTTGTATATGCTTTTGATCATAAAAATGCGTAAATTGTGAATAAAATACACTTAAAGCTCTATTATTTCTTCTTGTTACAAAGGTATAGTTAGTACACGAATATTAGATGATATTCAAGAAAACCCTAGTTTGATGAGCATGTTGTTAATCATTTTAATTATGATTCTTTTATTTATTCTAATGTCAGTATATAATTATGTGATCCCAACATCTTAAATTGAATTAGAATGATTTCAATGAATTACAGGGTTTTAAAGTTGATAATCATGTACATGCGGAAATAGGGTTATTAAACCAATAGTTATAACATAGTATGATCTTAATCTGATATGGATGTTAATAATAATGTAGTATGTTAAATATGATGATTAGGGCTATATATAATGTCGAGTAAAGATTCCTAGACTTTTTGTCATTAGGGTAATTTTTATACATGTTTGAGTAAATTAGGGTTCTAATCTACCCTTTTGTCCTATATTTGATGCTAATTATGCATATATGTTGAGGTTCATCTTACTCTTACCTAAGAAATTTTTTTTGAATGTGAACTTTACAATGCAAATTACTTTACAATCTGAATGTGAACTTTACAATGTGAATGAGAACTTTACAATGTGAATGTGAACTTTACAATTAGTGTTAATTTATAATGTGAAATTTATAATTTGAATGTGAACTTTTAGATGGCTGATCAGGACCCTGCTGATGATCACCATGAGGGTGAGGACGTGCTTGCACTGCCTGGCAATGTAAGCTTTAAGAATATATCCCTGAGGTTTCTATCTATATGTTCATTTATAATTATATTATGTAAGTGTGTTTTTATCAAATTTTAGGTTGGTGATGTACCCCCTGAATAAATTATAGCACTTGATGAGCAGTAAAAGAAAATTGAGAAAGTGAGGGGCATCACAATGATGAATAAGTTAATACAGCAAAGGGGCAATGGACCCAAATTGGCTGTGGATTTCGATCAGGCAGGAAATCCATATGGAGTGAACTGCAACTCATTTGTTTCATATCTTGGGGTTCTTACTCGCAGCCAGTGCAGTCCTATCCTAGAATCATGGCATAAAGTTCCTAAGGGGAAGAAAGACCACATATGGAAGGAACTATGCGTGAGTTATTATTATTTGTAATTCTATTTGTGTAGATTACTAATGTTTAGGATACTAGTTAATAGCAATTCCATTTAAATTGTACAGAATATTTGATCTGGATGAAAACTTGCATCGTAAATGTGTGATGCAATGTTGTGGGAGGGTCCTAAGGAACTATAGGACCAATCTCACCCGAGATTACATACGCGATGCTGAGAATAGGTTCTTGATTGATTCCAATTCTAGACATTGATCAGTATTTCACTAACTCTATACTAATAATTTTTGTTTGTATTCTCTTTGAAAAATAAATATAGGAAGAAGGAAGCCACATGGCAATGGAACTACTTGGACCCCAAAGAATGGAAGGAGTTTGTTACGCAAAGAAAAATAGATGAACTCAAGGTATTAAGAACCACTCCCAATTTAATTAGTATACATGTTTATGTATTCACCTATTCAAGATTAACCTTTAGTGTTACTAACCAAATCAATGTGCTAACTAACTAGGCTATCAGTGATGCTCAATGAGCAAGGCATGCACTGAATGTGCACGACCACACAATGGGTCTAAGAGGATATGTAGGCATTCGCCAAAGACTACAGGTTGAGTCTACTCAGCCTACTGCTACTCAGGAGACTGCAGAGTCCTCTACTGCTTCTCCCGCACCTCTGCCTTGTCATGTTATGTGGATAGCTGGGAGGAAAAATAAGAAGGGAGATATACCGAAGCCTGCAAACGCTGAGGCTGCTGCAAAAATGGTAAAAATCAACTCTTAGAGCAATCTATCGATATTGAATATTGTTTTGTTTACTTACGAATTTTTGTTGATGGTGATTAGCGGGAGCTGCATGAGCAGAGGAAGGAAGGCAAGTTCATCCCTCAGGGCACAAGGGATGAACTAACAGTTGCTCTGGGTAACCCAGAGCATCCTTGACGTGTAAGGGGTGCAGGCGCTGGTGTGGGCATCAAAGCGTTCTTTGGGCCATCCCAGCGCAAACCTATCCCAAAAGCGGGACTTTCACAAGCTGAGGTAACTTATTCTTATTTTAGAACGTTATTGCGAAAGGGAATTCAATAATCAGAAACTAGCATTTATTTTATCCATGTATAGGTAGATTCCTTAATTTATAGGAGAGTCGATGAAGTAGTTGATAAAAGACTCCAGGAAGCATTTAACAAGTGGCAGACGTCTTAGACTGCCACTCAGACAGTACCTGTGGCGAACCTCTCTTCTCCTACTGCTCATACTGTAGAGGTTGGGAGTAATCCTATAGACCCACAACCTAGCACCTCCTCTATAAGTATTTTTATGGCATATATAATAGCTAGTATGTTCAAGATGATCATATGTTTGTGTATATATGCATATAACATTCTTTATGTAAATTTGTAGGGGTTGAAACCATGTCGACTACAAAGTGAAGGATATATCATTCCAGATGCATCGACTTACCCACCCCTTAAAGGGTGCATGTTTCATGGGAGTCCAGTACCAGATGGCATGGCATGTATGAGCCCGATACATATACTCACTGGCTGGATGAATCTTGCACTGCCTCATGCACACCCAGATGCTGAAACACTTGGTGAGGCAGTAGGTAGAGTGATACTGTGGCCCGGAGTGGATGTCCTCTATACTGATATTGTATGATAAATTTTCATTACTTTACTTTGTTAGTGTGTATATATATATGAGTCAACTGATATGAAATTATATATACAGGTCAAAAACACAAGACCCACTACATCTTGGCCTCCACCTCCTCGACTACCAAGTTGGCTTCCAGGGGACCTACACGCCTCGATAGGTCCTAATTGTAGGAGTGTGGTAGTATGGATCGGTGAACATAATCCAAATTTCCCTATAAATGTTATTATTCCGAAGAATGCTGCAGGTAAATCATATGATACCAATCTATTTATACAAGTTTAGCACGTATTAATGCATATGTAATAGAAAGTTCTGGATACGTATTAATGCAGGTCAAACATTCGGAAACAACATATTTATACAAGATATTTTGGAGTTGTTTAGTTATGAATGGCTGAACACATCTATGATAGAGCTATGGATATGGTGAGATTAATGCATACGACAATCTGGTTTATACATCCATATACCTTGTTTTATATACGACAATCTGGTTTCTTATATATTAATGCATACGTAATACATGTTTTGCAGCCACTTATACAAGACATGTACAGATTTTGGGTTTTCCCATGTGGGATTTTTGGTTCCATCTTTGATTAGTCTTGTAGATACAGACCCTTCTTCAGTTACTTCATACTGCTGTGATGCTTTTGAATATTTTGGTAAAAATAATAAGACGGTGATAATAGCTCCATTCAATGTCGAGTAAGTTTATACTTTGCTTGTAATTTGGACTTAAGCAAATTACATTTTTATTGCGGATATTGAGTTATTAATTTTCTACTTTCTTACTTGTAGTGCTAAGCATTGGGAGTTATTAGTTATTGTCCCCAAGACATTCACCATCTATTATCTAGATCCTGCGGGGAGTGAGTTGGATGTATTATATGGACATGCAATTAAAAGGCCATTATTCTCATGAGAAATATTTTATGTTTTTATATCTGTTAACATATGTTACTACATTACTATTTAATTATGCAATTTAATGTGTTACATTAACATAAATAGGGCTTTACAAGAGTACAAAAAGCTGGAGGAAAGGTCCCCAGGAAAAAAAATATGACACTCATTTATGAGAATGTGAAAGTAATTTAGTGACTCCAATGTATATATTATTTATGTGAACTGTGCTTATTTGTATTTTTGAATATTTTGTATGTTTCAATTTATAGTGTGCTACACAAGACAATTGATGGGCATGTGCCTACTATGTGATGCAATTTATGGACCTAATCATCAAACATGCTGTATTAGAAATCGATAACATAGAACAGGTATTATACATAGTCTCCTTAGATAATATGAAATATATGAATCTTATTATATATTATTATAATTATGTATGTATGTCATTCTTTTTGTAGGTCTTTAAAACTGAGGACTTCAACACAGGTGCAAAGCATTTCGATGTACATGCTCCCTATACGAGAGATGAATTAGATGTTGTAAGAGAAGATTGGGCAAAAGCCCTGCAAAGAGTGGGAATTTTTCAATATGATTTTGTGGACAATGATGACAATGATGAATAAAGAATAACTTTGTTCTCATAATTAATTTTGTGTGAATGTGAATGATTTTTTATGAATTGTCATATGTGTGTGAAAATCATCAATATATGAATGTTTCTACATGTGTCTGAATGTGAAAAGAGATGAAATAAATGGAACTGCAGGTTGCTACTGGTTTCTACATGTGTGTGATGAAAAAATACTATGAATTAAATGTTCTTATACATGAGTGTGAATCACATATATATAATATTGTCCATCATGTTAATTTTGTAGGTTTGTGGCCTATTGTTGGTTGATATCAATGAATGTCATAAAACTTACAGTTCATAACTGAACTGCAGGTTTCTGATCCTATGACCAGCCACAGTAGGTCTGCAGACTGATAGAAAAAAAAAATCAAAACATAGGCGTCGGTTATTTGAACAAAACCGACACCTATGTTATACGGCAGCGGTTTTCCACCTAAAACTAACGTCTATGAGACCAGGTACCACAGTCGTGCTAGGAAGCACGGCCGTGGTGGCAGACAGGGGATAGGGCGTCAGTTATTATCACCAAACCGACGTCGGTTCAGATGATGTGGCGTCAGTTTCTCTTAGAAAACCGATGCCTATAGTCCCTTTGCTGGCGCGTTTTCGGTGGCAAAAAACGTTTTGGCGTCGGTTGGGATCTGACGCGAAGGTGTCCCCCTTTAGCGGCGCCCACTTCGGTGTCGCTTTGAAACCGACACTAAAGAGATTAAATAACTAACGCTAAAAGGCTTTTATGTAGTAGTGCTTTCCTACATGCCTGGACCGCACGGCTCAAGACTGGCATGCCATGCCCATGTGGGCCCCACCTACTAAAGGGGAATTATCTCTGATACCATTTGTAACACCTGAGCCCAGTGCACAAGGCTCTAGCAGAGTTTCAGGAATGACGGTTGTCCCCACAGACCACCACTAGCCTTAACTACACACTTTGTCCTCACTCACGTGCATGCCAGGATCAACTTCCTAAAAGGTCACCCATCCCAGTACTACTCCAAGTTGACCATGCTTAACTATGGAGTTCTTAATGATGGGCTCCAAGAAAAGGAGGTACACCTTGGTGATATGCGTAGTCTAATCATTCCTTATAAGATCTTTTTATCCGAGGCCTCAAATCCTGAGATGTTACACCGACGCACTCTCCCACCAATAGTCACTTTTTCTATAGTTGTCTTTCCCTCGTTGTTCCTCCCTGGATGGGTAGTACTTGCTTGGGCTCTCTCAGTTACCACAATCAAAGAGGACAAAACTTTGTAGAGAAATTGATGTTCTGAGTTGTTTTTCTGCAGAAGCCCCCTATACCCTCTATTTATAGTAGAGGGCAGGGTCAGGGTTCCTAGTCTGTGCAGGAGTAGAAGGGTCCAAAATTTCCATGAACAATTTGCATTGCAACGGGTGAACTGGTCGTTTCACAATTGAAATGGTCCTTTGGCAAGGTGAGTCAACCGATTCACTAGTGAACTAGTCGGTTGGGAGTGTGAACTGATCATTTCACTTAGTGAATTGATCATTTCACTTAGTGAACCTGTCATTTTACTTTCCAGACTTGCCCACAATTGACTTTCCTTATTCGTTTTTAATTAATGCAAAGATTAATTCTGGTCCCAATCAAATTGAATTAGTGAAATGAAAATCTTTTGCACACAAACTAGGAAACCCAACACCTGCTCGGTTGATCCATGAGAACCGATTGGTTCACCAGTGTGAACCGATTGGTTCACTAGTGTGAACCGATTGGTTCACTAGTGTGAACCAATCATCTCACTAACCATGAGCCAATTGATTCACCCAGTTAACCGGTCGGTCGGTGGTCTGGGTTATGCAGAACTCAGTCAATGCTGTTCTCATTCAATCTGACACTCAAATCAATTGGTTCAACACTTGAACTTGATGATCCTAAGTCAAGTCTATTGATTGAATGTTTAATTGAGTACCTAAACACTTTAGTAATCAATCTAAACATCATTCATGGATAAACTCCTCTTCTAGGTAAATCATATGTGTGTGACCCTATCAGTTCCATTTCACATTGGCAGTGAATGTCCATAACTAACTTATTACATCACAAGCAAAGAGTGGTGCCTAGTCGCACATCAGTGCTACCCAAGTGAAGAGGAAAGTTGGTCAATAACTTTCAACCTACAATCTGTTATTGGTGTTACAATGAATGTATAGTCCCTTTGTCACTGATATCCAAATTGAACTTGAGGCATGGACTTGTCATCCTCTACAAACATCCAATACATGTTTCTTGATTCAGAGTAGACTGCCTGAGATATATGTAAGCTCAATATCTTATATTGACTTACATGTGCATGGCCATGCATTTCTCAGTCTCACTCCTCAAGTGGCCAGGATATCACACTCCCTTAGGAGGGACAAATTCCATATCTATCACTCATAGTAAAGTCTCAATATGTCAAAGTCACCCAATCATCACCGTTATAACAATATGTGTTTCAGGACTGCGTTTGATGATGTCAAAGTGTACCCAATCACATGTGATGAGTGTAGTAATTTCATGTCTAAGAACCACAGTCACCACCAATACTATAAGAGATGATCTTGACTAACCAAGTGTGGTTACCATGCATCACTCTAATGGTGGGTCTGTCTAATGCACTATTCTCTAACATGTATCTGTGTGCTTGGTTTGATATCATATATCATGACTAATGAGATTTTGTCATCAACCAAAACACACTCTAGTCATCTATGTTATTGATGTCTATGGTTATTTACACAATAACAACCGACTAGGGACATAACAAGAATGTATACTCTTAACATCCATATGATCTCATTGTTTAAGTCCTCGACCCGAAGACATATGTCATTGAGTAATAAAATTCTTTAGACATCTAACATGTTATATCATTATATAAAAAATAGATTAAACATATAGATGGAAATTGCCTTTATTATTATTCATATCATTTACAAAGTATTCCATTACAATCATCATATGAATGGCTCTATGGGCATACATACCAATAAAAACATGGATGAAATCTATTATAATGATGAAATACACGTTTTGATAATCTTGTTCGAAAGTCGTGATGATGAACATGTCCATTTTAGAAATTGATAACGCAAATTTCAATAATTGCACTTTGAGTTTGATAAGTATATAAAGAAAAACCAAATGTAGGGATGATAGGTGATGGGAAAACCCTAATGACAAGATGATATTGTATTATGATGAATCACTAAGTAATATGTATGTATTTGAACGGCCACACCCTTGATGATGTGAAATGTATCACAGCATCCCATGACAGGGAATGGTATGAAACATATGGATTGGTTAATTAAACACATTATATATGGAACTTTGACCCTTGAATACGACCTCAGATGAATTTCAAGGACAAAATTTCTTTTAAGGAGGGGAATATGTGACAGACTGACTTTTCTCTCTCCTATATTATGCTCCATCTCTCTCATTAAGTGACCTCTCAATCCTTTTAATGTCAATTTCATAGTTTGAGTGTGATTATTCTTCAATTTGAGCACATTAACAACCTATTTTACAATATGTGAAATTAATTTATTAAATTGAGCTATGTACCATCAATTTATATGTACACATATTGTAAGTAAAATTAAATCTCATATTTGTTCTAAAATGTTCCTTAATAAATTTTATGCTATAGATGACTCAATTGTCTTTCCAACGGTACAAGAATTTCCTCAATTGTATCTACGAGGCCCAAATTATAGATATTCAAAGATTCCTTGATTTATCTATGCTTTGGGCATGTCTTAATCCTTATAGTTCTCTTAAGCCATCCACATTGGGAGCTGATGATAGGGTGTGCGGCCCAGCCACCCCCTTTTGCCTCTCAAACCCTAAGATGGCTCTTATTTCTGACTATTTGATCAGCATACCTTGGACCCTTTGGCTGGTCCAACGGATCTTGCATTTTCTCCTAGCTCCATACTACTATGGATGTGCATGATGAATGGAGAATGAGAGGGAGAAAAATCTCCACTCTACATGTTCCCTTTGGAGGAAATACTTGTGCAAAACTCTTCGCCTTGTCCCTCTCTCTCTTTTCCCTCTCTTTTCCCCCAAGTTGGAGCCTAGGGCATCGCCAGTAGCTTCCCCTTGGCTACATGGGCCAGACTGCATAGGCTAGTCTACACCACCACACACTAGCCTATTCGTCAGACTGACTTGGTACAAGCCAACAACCCCAACATCTTCCCAAGATACCAGTGTGAGCGGCCAACACTTTAGCTGGCACACTGGTGACCTCCAGTGATGTTTTAGGGTGGCTTCGACGAGCTCATATCAGCCCATCGCTAAGGATAGGCAAGCCTTATCTGTGGGTTCCTAGAGTTGGTGATGAAGTCCAGGTGCCATCTGATTAGGATCGGACAACCAAAAGTATGGGCCCAAATGATCTCATGGAGGTGTGGCTAGGAATGAGACACGTCGTGCAACTGCACGGGCGTAGTGGAAAGTGATAGATAGAGATATGCAGTCACACAACTGTGTTGAATCCAACAAGATAGCGGTGAAGGGCCACCAGCCAAAGGGCATGGTGCGGACTGCCTGATTCAGATCCAAGGGTCAGGATTATGACATGAATCACAGTTACACTTTCAACCTCGATTTAATATGGTTTCAATGCAAAACTTCAAAAATGCATAACTCGCTCCTCCCTTAACCAAATGAGATGCTCCAATATACCAAATCGATGATCTCTATGTAACTAATATATTTTTATATCCTAACTATAAACTTTGTTCCTATGATTCCTTAAAAATGCTAACTCTAGGCATGATTGAGTACATTTATTACACTACTATGATCAAGCATGTAACCTTAATGACCATTCACCCCACTAATCATGAAATTAGTAATATATGTTCATCCTTAAACTAGGTTGAGTGCCAAAACTCCTTTTTTGATCCATACTTGTCCACAATATATGGTTGTATCTTGTTTATGGACTGTAATGCATGATTGTAATTAAATTTTAGATCTTGATGCTAAATCTACCTTTTAACTCTCAGATCAGATACTTATGAGAATGCTAATCTCCCTTCTGGATCAACGATGAACTCTAATGCACTCATGTGACTTGTTTTCAATGTAATTGACGAATTTTACACTAGATTGCTAATCTTACTTCTTTGTGCCATCTAAGCTTTCCTGACCTAGAAAATTAGTAACTATATAAATTTCATGACTCTTGTATCGCTCACGAACCCCCCTATTTTCTTGTTTAGTTAACATGTCATAATATGCATGCCTATGCTTCATACATGTTTAGGGTTGGTTATAGTTGATCCAAAATGATAAGTTTGACTCCCTTCATGCCTCAAACTATAGTAAATTTCAGATAAAAATAGTCTTGTGATGAGTTGTGACTGTAAGTCTATGATCTGACATCTTGCTCTTTTATGGTGTTTGTTACCCTATTTTGTCTAATGTGACCTATATGACTTGCATTGTGGTTCTCATACCTTAATACTTGTGTGAATACTTTTCTTATTCTCTTTCCTCTAAGATTAGAGTTGACCCTATCACCCTTGAACCCTTTCAATGTGGATGTCCTACTTGGGTCTCATGTGGAACCTAATGACACAAGTCATATGTGTGGTAAGTTGAATGCCTATTCAAAATGTTGGTTTATGATGCCTAGACCCAATGAGATATCCACCCAACTTTGGTTATACTTCCTATATCCAAATATTGATGAGCTAATGTCACATCTTGTCCAAATATCATGTCTTGATAATCCATGACATTGGTTTCTACATTAAGAGTCCTTTAACCGCGACATGTACCAATGTGACATAAAATCCTGTAATGATCATATATAATGCATGGAATCTCATAATGATATGAAACATAGACCACACCTACACCATGATCCCAAAATCAATAAAATTTCATATAATGTACTAATAAGAAACTTGGCACCAAACTTGGCCAAACCCCTAAAATGGATCTAGTTAGGGTTAATCGTGAGAATCTAGTGGATGTGTGTAACCTTGTGCTCCTACTTGAGTTATCAATATAGAGTGGACTATTTCGATAAAAGGGTTAGCTATTGGTGATGGCATTGAGGTCCCTCACATATAAAAGGGTTAGATAATCTTGAGCACCCTTATGGACTCTTTCGATGGGAATTTAGTCAAAGGCCTTATGATTTTTGATGTTGTTTGTATAATTGGAGTAAAATGATATAAAACACGGGATCTCATTTTACTAAAAACTTAACTCATTTATTTTTGTTCATTACTTCTACAAATCTTTTTAAATTTTGCAAAGCTTATGTATATGTATCTTTTAGCCATGTACTCAGAGCCCCATCTACTTGACCCTCCTTGTTTCACATATTTTTATATGTTCAAATATGGCTAGAAGTTGATGGTCTTAGTGATCTATGTGAGGCGTACTTGTTGTAAAATCCCTAGTGTACATGAGCATACTTATACAATTTAACCTCTAGAATATGTAAATCAAAATTTGTAATAAAAGTATGTTTCATAATAATACTTGTTGAATGTTGAGATTATGATTGGTTCTGGTTCTTGTATCTTGTTATATGTTCATGTATGATAAGCTTTATGCTTTTGCAATCTTGATTTAATAATACCATGCTAGAGGTTAAAGTCCATTTGGAGTTAGGATTTGGGTAACAAACGGTCGCATGATAGATGCTATCTGAGCATGAACAATAACTACACCAAAAATTAACTCACCAGAAACACAAAATAAACAGAACCTTACATACCAACCCTAGAAACCTAATGACTTGTCCTTTTTGGACTAAGATGCATGACTTAGCCACTAGGTTAGAACCTAGATTTACAAGAACTAGGTGTAGACTTGTGTAATCCCTAGATCCTTTCTTTTCTCCTCCTTCTGTCATGTAGTATGGGCTATAACTTCAAGAGGGTGAGAAAAGAGAATTCTTATTACAACCTTAGGCATATGTCTGCAACAAGTGCTTATGGTATCTACACAGGTGTGCACCATGTTCTTGCTAGTCTTCTAGGTGTCATGGCACTAGATTGCCTAATGTGCATGGTAACGCATTTTGGTTTTGGTTTTAATTGAATGGAGAATGATGGTTTTTATCGTCTATTTCAACAATAGAAAAAACTTTTTTTGGAAATTGGTAAGTATATTGCCAAAAAAGCGGTAGCAACGCTACACTGTACATCTTATAAAAAGGTGTGAGTATACTGGGTGTACTCTACAGAAAACCCCAATATAAACTTATTGTAGTGCTCATACCCCTACACTGGCCCCTCCTGGCCTTGACAGTCATGTCCATATCAATTTTAACAAAGTGGAAAATATCACTAGTAACAGCACGCCCATGAACAACTAGGTTACGTACTTTCCAAATGTTAAAGCATATGTTAGTACAACAAAGACCAAAAAACCTCTCCTCATGCTTGTTTTTTTCTTTTCTCCTCATTTGTTCCATCATGTCATCCAGGCTGTCAGAAACAAGTTGGCCCCAACCATTCTTCAGCCACATAAGCGCCCACACATGTTTGGTCTTGGGGCAATAAAAAAAGAGATGTTGACCAGTCTCCTCCTCATCACAGAAGGAGAATTTCAGGTTAATGGGAATATCCCACCTTACTAATCTGTCCTTAGTAAGGTGCTTCCTTATAACCACCCTGTAGCATGCCACACTCCACTTAGGGACATGGCCTTTCTCCCACAGAAGGTCAAACTAGGGTACCTGAGCCCCCGTACCCGTGTGGATCCACAGTTTTTGATTGCTGCCCAACGAGAAAAAACCATCACCATCCACACTGTAAAGGTGCCCCTCCTGATTCCACGCTTCGACCAAGGTGCCCCAAGTCCTAGATGAGTGGGGTTGGGAGCTTGGAAAACCTCTGTATCTGCCCCTCATCCAGGTCACCCAGACCCCCTCCCGATCAGTAAGGAATCTATGTAGTCACTGTTGATTCCCCTGGTAAACAAGGTCCTCCACCTTCATTAGGTTTAGGCCACCGGCTTTGTACGGTTTTGTCATGGTATCCCAAGCGATACCCCTTGGTTTCCCTCTCCAAATGAAGCTCCTGATCAGTTTGGTAATGCTGTTGATAGTAGGATTTGGCAAGATGCACATATCACACCAGAATCTCACCATGGCCTGGATCACTGACCGAGTGAGCAACAACCTACCCGCCATTGACATGTGTATCCCCATCCAGCCATCAATCTTCAGTCTCACCCTATCAAGGCACATATGGAAATCCTTCGAGTAACCTCTGCTGCCGGTGATAGGAACACCTAAGTACCTGGTCGGTAGAAGGCCCTCTTGCATCCCCATCTCTGTCTTCAGTCTGCCCCTTCTGGTATCGCAGGATCTCGAGAGATATATGTGTGATTTGATGTCACTTGTGTAGAGGCCAGTAGACCGCCCAAACCTCTGAAGCAGCTTCTTGTACTCTTTAAGCCTCCTAGCATGTCTCGTGGAAAACAACATCACATCATCTGTGAAAATGAGGTGGCTTTTCACTTTGGTTCCTTTGATCTTGTAGGGTCTAATGATCTTTCTTTCAGCAGCACTGAGAAAGACGTCGTTGTGATGCATTTCTTGATCATATCCACCCATTTTCCATCGAAACCCAAAGCCATCATTATCTTCCACAAGGTGTCCCACCTTACATGGTCGTAGGCCTTAGTGATATCGATCTTAATGCAAGCTTTAGCGTTAGCATTCTTCTTATTGAAGTCCATTAGAAACTCGGCTGCGAGAAGCGAGCAATCAGCTATCTTGCGCCCCTGAACAAAGGCGCACTGTTCTTCAGACACAATCTTCGGCATCCACTTCTTGAGTCTGCCAGCCAGAATTTTTGACCAAATCTTATAAACCGTGGAGCAGCATGAAATGGGTCTAAAGTCATTGATCGTCCTTGGCCCCTCCACTTTAGGAATAAGTTTGATGAACGTGTGATTAGTTGCTCGAACCATGTTTCCAACATGCTGTAACCACCTCATCGCCTTCACAAGATCTTCTTTAATATGATCCCCCATTTCCTGGTAAAAATTGTTGTTCATTCCATCCGGCCCAGGCGCCTTCACTGGGCTGATTGAGAACCAGGCATGCTTCACCTCCTCCATATTAACCTCCTTGCACAGGTCTTCATTGATCTCTGCACTAACCACAGCCTCTGGGAATATGGAGTCATCAATGCTATTGGTGTTGTTTGCATTTTGGTTGTAAAGCTTTTCTAAGGCGTTAATGATATGGGCTGAAACATCATTCCTGTTTTCAACTACCTCACCAACCTCATTGATGAGTTGGTGTATGGTTTCTTTCATCTCCTTTTTGCAGACAGCAGAATGGTACAATTTAGTGTTGAGATCGCCGTCGTTGATCCATTGTATTCTACTACGTTGCCACAACAACACTTCTTCATCTTTGAGCAGTCTTTTAAGCTTGACTTCAGCTTGATTCCACTTCTTGGCCTTATTCTCATTGCCTGGTTCCTCTCTTGCTTCCACAGCAGTTTCTTCGAACTCGTCTTTTGCTGCTTTAGTTCTGTTCTTCAGATTAATGACCTCCTTGGACCACTGTTTCAGCTTCCTCTTACCATTTTGAGTCTTCTTCATAACTATGAACAGAGGGTTACCTTCATAGTGCATGTCCCAAGCATCTTTGGCGACTCTCTTGAAACCATTCCACTCACACCACCAATTACATAACCGGAAAGGTTTGACAATGGGTGGCATGTTCACGAGGTCGATTTTCATCCAACAGTGGTCACTCAGCGGATCATCCCCAAACTTGATGAAGGTATTATGCCATACCTTGAGCCAAGCCATGTTAATGAGTCCTCTGTCAAGAACACTGGATATGCATCGACGCCCCTCCTGCTTGTTTGACCACAAAATGCCGCCTCTGACTGTGCTTATCTCCATCAAACTAGCATCGTCCATGGTGATATTAAAAGCTTCCAACACCCTCTCGTGTACTAGAAGGCCACCACACTTCTCATGTGATCTTCTAATATTATTGAAATCTCCCCAAACAAGCCAAGGCACTTCGTACTGCGCCGTCACTCTGAGGTTATCCCAAAGCCTTTTCCTATCCACCTCCAGGTTTTCCCCATACACCCCCAAAGCTATGAAAGCCATACATCCACGGTTACAGCAGCTCAAGGTGACCACTTGGTCTGACATGCTGATAGGCTCAACATCCCAAACCAGAGGGTTCCATCCCACCACGATGCGCGCTCCATCTCTGTTTCAAGTATAAGTATATGTATATATGAAAAATGTTACCATGCACAGAAAGGCAGTGAGTGTTCATGTAACCTAAGAGAAAGAGATTTAACATCAAGTCCATATGAGAGAGTTTATATGATAGTTGTAGTCTCTAGAGTAGTCTAGATACATGATATAGGTTAGGCTAGTAAGAAGCCTAGGTAACATAAGATGATAATAATCATAATAATGATGATAGTGATGATAGTGATGATGACGATGGTGATGATGATGTTGATCTTAATATTGATGCCAATTTTGCTATTGATATTATGATCTTGCTTCTAGATGACCTACGTTTGATGTTGGAAGTTGTGAGCATGTTTTGATGACATGAGTAGAGTTTGACCATGCAAGCCTAGCTAATATAGTGCCATGTATGGTATATGTGACATGGTTGATGTGTTAAGAACAACAAGTGGGTTGGCATGCTTGATTGTTCCTAGTCATGTACATGTTAAGATACAATATGTGTCATATGGTTTGAGACCAATGTGAGCCTCAATATTTTGATATGAGTTGACCCGCCACAGGATAAGGTCAAAGTAGCTAAACTCAAAAATATATGAAATGTTGAAAAATATGCACGATGAAATACATGATGATGAATCCCTAGCTAGACTACTTCTAAGTATTGAGTCAACTCACCAAGAATGTGGTATCCTTAAAAAAATGTTGAACCCTAGATTTCCTATGAAAAGATATAACCCTAGAGGGTAGACATTTGATGTACGATGTTTTCTATATAGGTGAGGGAGATGTCCTAACACCCTAAGATGGTGTACATGACATGTGATCTTGATAATGAGCCTCATACTTGGTTTAGTGGTTTGATGTAAAGGAATCTAGTGGTTTCTCTCATTTGGTATGTTTGGTAAAAGTTTGGTATGGGTAGATGTTGGTGGTTAGCATGTTTTCTAGACATAGATATGTCTTAGCTTGAGTGGATTTAGCTTGTAGAGATCTTTCTAAATACAAGTGAGTTAATTATGAAACCTCGACATTGACAATAATGTTGTTCCTCAAATAATGATTGATACATGAAATATTTCACTTACATCTAAACTTGATATATGCATGATAAGTCACTCTTAAAGGCTATACCTAATAAGACATGTACCGTACATGAAAGATGTAGATTCAAAATCACAAACTTGATACGATGATGCCTAGAGATCTTAGCTTGAATAATAAGGGGCAACATGCCTAATATCACACCCAAATGAAAAATAATTAACTTGATATGACAATGCCCTTGGGGTCTTAAGTCAAATAACAAGATGAATAAATTGTTGAATTTCAAAACCAATAAGAAATGATGAACATAATTGAGGATAGTTGGTAGATATTTGGAGGAAAACTAAAACATGCATGAAATCTAGTATAATGATGACATACACATTTTGATAATATCGTTTGAAAGTCATGACGATGGACATGTCCATTTGAGAAACTAATAACTCATGTTTTGCTAGTTTCACTTTGTTCTTAATGAGTATATAAATAAAACCCTAATGTAAGGGTGATAGGGGATGGGAAGACCTTAATGCCAAGATGATGTTGTATTATGATGAATCACTAAGTAATATGTATGTATTGGAATGGGCATACCCTTGATGATGGAAAACCATAAGAGAATCCCATGATGGGGGATGGTAAGAAACATATGGATTGGTTAATTAAACACATCATATACGCATCATCGACCCTTGACTATGACCTTAGATGAATTTTAAGGATGAAATTTGTTTTAAGGAGGGGAGCATGTGATAACCTAACTTTTCACGCACTTCTAGGATGCTCCTTCTCGCTCATCAAGTGACCTCTCACTCTTTTTAATGTCAATTTAATATTTTTAGAATATTATTTTTCAATTTGATCACACTAACGATCAATTTTACAATATGTGACATTAATTTACAAAATTGAACTATGTACCATTCATTTATATGTACCCATCTTGCAAGAGAAATTGAGTCTCATCTTTGTGTTCAAAATGTTCACTAATAAATTTTATGTTGTAGAGGATTCAATTATCTTTCCAACAGTATAAGAATCACCTCAATTGAATCTATGAGGCCCAAGTTATGACTTTTGAAAGATTCCTTAATTTATCTTTTCTTTAGGCATGTTTTAATCTTGTTAATGCTCTTGTGCAAACCACATCGGGAGCCCATGATAGGGCGTGCATCCTAGCTGCCCCCATTTTTCTCTCAAACCCTAATATGGATCTTCTTTCTGACCATCGGATCAGTGTGCCTTGGACCCTTGGTTGATCCAACAACTCTTGTGTTGTCTCCTAGTTCCATACTACTGTTCACATGCATGAACAATGGAGCATGATAGAAATTAAAATCTCCCCTCTACATGTCACATTTAGAGGAATTACTTGTGCAAAACTCTTCTCCTTCTCCCTCTCTCTCTCTTTCCTCTCTTCCCCCCCTAGTTGGATCCCTAGGACACCGCCAGTAGCTTCCCCTTGGTTTCAAGGGCTAGGCTGCACCGCCAGGCAGTTGCCTACCCATCAGGCTGACTTGGTGAAAGATAAAAACTCCAACATCTTCACAGGATACCAGTGTGAGCAGCCGACACTTTAGCTGGCACAGCCATGGTCTCCAATGTTGTTTAGGGTGGTTCCCACGAGCTCATCTCGGCCCACTGTCGTGTCCAGGAAAGACTTACGAATGGGCTCATGGTGTTGGAGATGAAGGCTAGGCTCGAACAATCATGAGAATGAACTCACATGATCCCAGAGGGACGTGGCAGGAAATGACATGTGTCACACAATAGAAATGGCATGGTTGCAAGTGATAGATAGAGATTTGAAGATACACGATTGTGTTGAAACCAACAAGAGGGCGGCCAAGTGTTGTAGGATGAAGGGCATGGTGAGGACTGCCCGATTCTGATCCAAGGGTCATGAATCAAGGTGACACACTCAAAATTAATTTAATATGGTTCAATGCAAAACTTCAAAAATGCATAACTCCCTCCTCCCTTAACCAAATGAGATTGTCCAAAATACCAAATCAATCATCTCGATGAGATCTACACAATGAATATGTTTTCAGACCCTAAATCTAATGTTTGTGCCTTGAATTCCTTGAAAATGCTAACTCTATGCATGTTTTAGTACATTTATTACACTACTATGATCAAGCTTGTATCCCTAATGACTTACCCCTCTAATCATGAGATCAATAATATATGTGAACCCGTAAACTATGTTGAGCCCCATAACTCCCTTTTTGATCGATGGTTGTCCCTAATGCATGGTTTTAGCTTGTTTATGGACCTTAATACTTCATTGTGATTAAATCTTGGATCTTGCTGCTAAATATACATTTTAACTCTCCGATCAATAACTTATATGAATCTTGATCATTATAAGAATCCTAATCACCCTTCTTGATCAATGATGAACTCTAATGAACACATTGGACTTTTTTTAATGCAATTGATGCATTTTACCCTAGACGTATCATGAGAACTCTAATGCATTGCTAATATTATTTCTTTGTGCCATCTAAGCTTACCTAACTTATAAAATTAGTAACTATATGAATTTCATGACTCTTGTATCACTCATGAACCCCCCCTATTATCTTGTTTAGGTATTATGTCATAATATGAATGCCTATGTTCGATACATGTTTAGGCTTTGTTATACTTGATCCAAATTATATCATTGACCCCCTTGATGCCTCTGACTATCATAGATTTCTGATATCAATAATCTTGTGATGAGTTGTGACTTTAAGTCTATGATCCAAACTCTTTCTCTTTTATGGTGTTCGTTACCCTATTTTGTCTAATGTGACCTATATGACTTGCATTGTTGTTCTTGTACCTGAATACTTATGTGAATCCTTTTCTTATGCTCTTTCCTCTAAGAACAGAGTTGACCCTATCATCCTTGAACTGTATCAATGTAGATGTCCTACTTGGGTCACATGTGGAACCTAATGACATAAGTCATATGTGTGTGAAGTTAAATGCATGTTGGAAAAGTTGGTTAATGATGCCTAGACCCTAGGGGACATCCACCCAACATTGGTTATACTTCTTATATCCTAATATTGAGGATCTAATCTCACATCTTGTCCAAATATCATGTTTTGATGATCCATGACCTTGGTTTATACATTATGAGTCCTTTGACCGCGACATGTGCCAAAATGATGTAAAATCTTATAATGATCATATATAATGCATGTAATCCCATAATTATATGAAATATTAACCACACCTTCATGATGGTCATTAAATTAGTAAAAGATCATCTAATGTACTAATAAGTAACTTGGAACTTAAATTGGTCAAAACCCTAAAATTGATCTAATTAGGGTTAATGATGACAATCTAATGTATGTATGTAATCTTGTGCTTAATCAGGTTTGGCTTGTGCCTAGATGGTCAAAGATGAAATTGGTTATGAATATCAAAATCACGTACTGGCTTTAAATAAATATAAGACTATGGATTTCTTGTTTGAAATGTGATACACATGTACGCTTGTTTACTTTGTCAAATATTTCCATGTAGTATGCTAGTATTGTACTCGATGTTTGTTTCACTGTTGCTTTATAACTTACAAACCTAAGAGAGAAACTTGATTATAAAAACCTTGTGCACTTGCCTGAAGTTTAGGGGTAAGGACATGAGGCTAGGTCGTCCTACTTGATTTATCGAGATATGGAGGACCATGTCAATAAAAGGGTTAGCTCTTGGTGATGGCCTTGAGGCCCCTCACATACAAAAGGGTTATCTAATCTTCATCTCCCTTATGGACTCTTATGATGGGAAGTTAGTCAAATTCCTTATGATTTATGATGTTTTTGGTATAATTAGATTAAAATGGTATAAAACATTGGCTCTAATTTTGCTAAATACTTTACTCATTTATTCTTTTTTGTTACTCAAGAAAATCATTTCAAATTATGCAAATCTTATGTATATGTATCTTTTAGCCATGTACTCAGCACCTTGTGTGCTTGACCCAACTTGTTTCACATATTTTTATAGGTTTGGAGATGGCTAGAAGTTGATGGGCTTGGTGAGCTATGTCAGGTGTACTTGTTGTAAGATCCCTAGTGTACATGAGCAGACTTGTACAATTTATCCTCTTGAATATGTAAATGAAATGTTGTAATCAAACAATGTTGCTTAATAATACTTGTTGGACACTGAGATTATGATTGGTTCTTTAGTCTTGTTATCTATTCATGTATGCCAAGATTTCTTCTTACATATTTGCTCTTTGATAATACTATGCTAGGGACGGACGCCTAGGTCCTATCATGATTGACTTTATAGTCATTTAGAGTTAGGATTTGGGTAACAAATAGTTTTGTGACAAATGGTAATAGAGCATGAACACTACACCAAACATTACTGACATGAAACACAAACTAAACAAAACCTTACATATCAATCCTTGAAACTTAATGAGTTTTTCTTTTGTGGACTAAGATGACTTAGGCTCTAGGTTAGAACCTAGACGTTCTAAAACTAGGCATAGACTTGTGTAATCCCAATATCCTTTCTTTTATCCTCCTTCCATCCTATAGTATGGGCTGTAGATTGAGGAGGCTGAGAAAAGAGAGTTCTTACTACAACCCTAGACATATGTGCATGACATGTGATAGGGTAGCTACACAGGTTTACACCATGTTCTTTCTAGTTCTCTAGGTGTCATGGTACTACACTACCTAATGTGTGTGGTAACTCATTTTGGTTTTGGTTTTATTCAAATGGAGAATGGTGCTTCTTATCTCCAGTTTCAATTTTGGAGAAAACTTATTTCAAATATAATTATATGTATATATGAAAAATATTACCACACGCAAAATGGCAGTGAGTGTCCATGTAACCTAAGAGAAGGAGATGTAACAGCAAGTCCAGATGAGAGAGCTTAGATGATAGTTGTAGTCTCTGGAGTAGTCTAGAGCCCTGATATAGGTTAGGTTAGTAAGAAGCCTAGATAACCTAAGATGATGATAATCATAATAATGATGATAATGATGATGACGGTGACGATGATGTTGATCTTGATCTTGATGCCAACATTGATTTTGATATAATGAGCTTGTTTCTATATGACCTATGTTTTATGTTGGAAGCTTCAAGCATGTTTTGATGACATGGTATGAGTTAGACCATGCAACCGTAGCTATTATAGAACCATGTATGGTATATGTGACATGGTTGATGTCTTAAGAACAACTAGTGGGTTGGCATGCTTGCTTGTGCCTAGTCTAATACATGTTAAGATATGATATGTGAGATATGATTTGAGAGTAATGTGATCCTCATTCTCTTTACAATGGAGGACGTCTAGCATGGGACATACAAAACATGTGACCTCTTGATATGAGTCAACCCATCACAGGAGAAGGTCAAAGTACCTAAACTCCAAAATATATGAAATATTGAAAATATACATGATGAAATACATGATTATGAGTCCATGTATAGACTACTTCTAAGTATTGAGTTGAGTCGCCTAGCATGTGGTATCCTTAACAATTTTGAACCCTAGATTTCCTATGCGAAGATGTAACCCTAGAGGAAGAGCCATTTGATGTGTTATGTTTTCTATATAGTTGAGGGAGATGTCCCAACACCCTAAGAAGGTGTACATGACATGTGATCTCTATAATAAGCCTCATACTCTGGTGGTTTGATGTAAAGGAATTTAGTGGTTTCTCTCATTTGATATGTTTTTTAAAAGATTGGTATGGGTGGATGTTGGTGGTTATAATGTCTTGTCTCGACATAGATAGGTCTTAGCTTGAGTGGCTTTAGCTTGTGGACCTCTTTCTAGATACAAGTGAGTTAATTATGAAACTTTAACGTTGGTGATAAAGTTGTTACTCAAATTATGATTGATACATGAAATATCTCACTTACATCTAAAGTTGATATATGCATGATAAGCCACTCTCATATGCTATACCTAATATGACATGTACCGTACATGAAAGATGGAGATTCAAAATCCAAAAGTTGATTCGGTGATGCCTAGGGATCTTAGCATGAATAATCAGGGAGAAATTTCCTAATCTCATACCCAAATGAAAATGATTAACTCGATATGATGATGCCTTTGGGGTATTAACTCAAATAAAAAGATGAATAAATTGTTGAATTTCACACCTAATAAGAAATGATGAACACAATTGAGTATAGTTGGTAGAATCTTGGAGGAAAACTAAAACATGCATGAAATCTAGTATAATGATGAAATACACATTTTATTAATCTCATTTGAAAGTCATGATGATGAAAATGTCCATTTGATAAATTGATAAATCATATTTATATAATTTCACTTCAAGCTTGAGGAGTATATAAACAAAACCTTAATGTAGGGATGATAGGCAATGGGAAAATCCTAAGGCCAATACAATGTTGTATTATAATGAATCACTAAGTAATATGTATGTACTAGATTGGGCACAACATTGATGATGGAAGACTATGAGACCATTCCATGATGGGGGATGGTATGAAACATATGGATTGGTTAATTAAACACATCATATATGAAACTTTGACCCTTTACTATGACCTTGGATAAAATTTCTTTTAAGGAGGGGAGAATGTGACAACTTGACTTTTATCTCTCCTATAGCATGCACCTTCTCTCTCATCAAGTGACCTCTCACTCTTGTAATGTCAATTTCATAGTTTGAGCATGATAATTCTTCAATTTGATCACATTAACGATGGATTTTAGAATCTGTGACATTAATTTACAAAATTGAACTATGTACCACTCATTTATATGTAGCCATCTTGCAAGTGAAATTGAATGTCCAAAATTGTCCAAAATGTTCCCTACTAAAGTTTATGTTATAGAGGACTCAATTATCTTTCCAATAGTGTGAGAATTGCCTCAATTGGATCTACGAGGCCCAAGTTATGGCTATTCAGAGATTCCTTGATTTATATTTGCTTTAGGCATGTCTTAATCCTTTTACTGCACTTGAGCCGACCACATTGGGAGCCCATAATATGGTGTGTGGCCCAGCCTCCCCCTTTTACCTCTCAAGCCCTAACATGGTTCTTCTTTTGGACCATTTGATCAGCGTGCCTTGGACCCTTGGGCTGATCCAACGACTCTTGGGTTGTCTCCTGGCTTCGTACTAGTATGCATGTGCATGAACAATGGAGAACGAGTGGAAGAAAAATCTCCCCTCTACATGTCCCCTTTGGAGTAATTACTTGCACAAAACTCTTTCCCTTGTCCCTATCTCTTTTTTCCCTCTCTTTTCACCCTAATTGGAACCCTAGGGTGCCTCAAACAGCTTCCCCTTGGTTTCCAGAGCCAGGTTCTGCCGCCACACACTAGCCTTCCCATAGGGTTGACCTAGTGCAAGCCCACAAGCCCAACATCTTTGCATGATACCAATGTGAGAGGCCGACACTAGCTGACACACTCGTGGACTCTAGTGGTGTTTTAGGTTGGCTCTGGTGAGCTCGTCTTGGCTCGCCATTGTGGCTAGGAAAGCCTTGTGTGTGGTCTCCTAAAGTTGGAGACGAAGGCAAGGCGCCATCCGATTAGGATTGGATGACCACGAGCATGGGCCCACACAATCCTAGGGAACTGTGGCTAGTAATGAGACGTGCCACGTAACCACATGGGGGTGGTGGCAAGCGATAAATAGAGATTTGTAGTCGTGTGATCATGTTGAATCCAACAAGCGAGTGGTCAACGGTCGTCGACTGAAGGCATGATGCAAACCTTCCAATTCCGATCCATCGGTCAAGATTATGACATGCATCTAGGTAACACTCTCTAGATTTATTTCATATGGTTTCAATAAAAAACTTGAAAATTGCATAACTTGCTCCTCCCTTAACTAAATGAGATGCTCGAATATACTAAATCGAATAGCTTGATGAGCTATACACAATGCAGATCCTAAATGCTAACTTTAATTATGATTGAGCACATTTATTTCACTACTATGATCAAGCTTGTAACCTTAATGACCATTCACCCCTCTAATCATAAAATTAGTAATATATGTGCATCCTTGAACCACTTTGAGCCCCATAACTACCTTTTTGATCCATGGTTGTCCCTGATGTATGTTTGTAGCTTGTTTATGGACCTTAATACATGATTGTGATTAAATTTTGGATCTTATTGCTAAATCTAATTTTTAACTCTCGGATCAGTAACTTGTATGAATCTTCAGCATTATGAGAATATTAATCACTCATCTTTCTCAATCATGAACTATAATGCACTCATGTGACCTGTTTTGAATGTAATTGATGGATTTTACCCTAGATTACTAATCTTATTTATTTTTGCCATCTAATCTTACCTAACCTAGAAAATCAGTAACTGTATGAATTTCATGACTCTGTCACTCATGAACCCTGTTATTCTCTTGATTAGGTAACATGCCATAATATGAATCCTTATGTTCCATACATGCTTAGGCTTGGTTATACTTGATCCAAAATGATACCTTTGACCCGCTTGTTGTCTCCAACTATAGTAGATTTTTATATCAATAATCTTGTGATGAGTTGTGACTTTATGCCTTTGATCCACCCTCTTGCTCTTTTATGGTGTTTGTAACCCTATTTCGTCTAATGTGACCTATGTGGCTTGCATTGTGGTTCTTGTACCTTAATGCTTATGTGAATGCTTTTCTTATGCTCTTTCCTCTAAGATTAGAGTGGAACCTTGAACCCTTTTGATGTGGATGTCCAACTTGGGTCACATGTGGAACCTAATGACATAAGTTGAATGCATGTTGGAAATGATGGTATATGATGCCTAGACTCTAGAGGACATCTGCCCAACTTTGATTATACTTCTTACATCCTAATATTGATGATATAATATCACATCTTGTCCAAATCTCATGTCTTGATGATCCAGGACCTTGGTTGCGACATTATGAGATCTTGTAATGATCATGTACCAAAGTTATGTAATATCTTGTAATGATCATATATAATGCATGGAATTTCAAAATGATATGAAACATAGACCACACCATCATGCCGATCCCTAAATATATAAAAGATTGCATAATGTACTATTAAGCAACTTGGAACCTAACTTGGCCAAAACCATAAAATGGATCTAATTAGGGATAATGATGAGAATCTAATGCATGCATGTAATCTTGTGCTTAATCAACTTTGTCTTGTGGCTAGATGGTCAAGAATGAATTAGGTGATGAATCTCTAAATTAGGTACGAGCTTCAAATAATTATATGACTATGGATTTCTTGTTTGAAATGTGTTACATATGTATGCCTATTTACTTTCTCAAATATTTCCATGTAGTATTCTAGTATTGTATTTGATGTTTGTCTCATTGTTGTTTTATAACTTGCAAACATAAGATAGAAGCTCCATTATACAAACCTTTTGCACCTACCTAAAGTTTTGGGGTAAGGAAATGAGGTTGGGCGTCCTACTTGAGTTTTCAAGATAGGGAGGACCATATTTCTAAATGGGTTAGCTCTTGATGATGGCCTTGATGTCCCTCACTTATAAAAGGGTTACCTAATCTTGAGCAACCTTACAGACTCTTCCAATGGGAAATTAGTCATAGGCCTTATGATTTATGATGTTGTTGGTATAATTGGAGTAAAATGATATATAATATGGGCTCTCGGTTTTCTAAATACTTAACACATTTTTTTTGTCACATCTGCAAATCTTTTCAAATTATGCAAATCATATGTATCTGTATCTTTTAGCCCTTTATTCAACACCTCATGTGCTTGACCCGCCTTATTTCACATATTTTTATAGGTTCAGAGATGGCTAGAAATTGATGGGCTTGGTGAGTTATCTAAGGTGTACTTGTTGTAAGACCCCTAGTGTACATGGGAAAAATTGTATAATTTAAAATTTTGAATATGTAAATGAAATGTTATAATAAAAGGATGTTGCTTAAAAATACTTGTTGAATATTGAGATTATGGTTGGTGATTTTATCTTGATATTTGTTCATGTATGCTAAGCTTTATACTTCCGCATTCATGCTTTGACAATACCATGCTTGGGATGGATGCCTAGGTCCTATTGTCATTGACTTTATAGTCATTTGGAGTAAGGATTTGGGCAAAAAATGGTTCTGTGATAGAATTTTATAGTTAATCTTGCACAACTTGGAGTAGTAATAGGATGGGTGACTAGTCAAGAATCTGATCCTAGTTTGTGCGTGAGTGAGGACAAAGTGCAAAGTTAAGGCTAGTAGTGGTCTGTGGGGCCAGTTGTCATTCATGAAACTCTACTATTGACTTTGGTAGTGGGCCTAGGATTTACAAATGGTATTAGAGCCATAACTCCTCCATTAGGTGAGGCCCACATGGGCATGTGGCATGCTAGTCTTGATTTGTGTGATGCAGGCAAGTTGGAAGGGTTGTCCACAGTGACATAACCACACTTGTGTTGGTATTCCATGATTAAGATCTAGTTGTCCATGGGCCATTATGCGTTTTGACTAGGACGCCAAGTGTCTAAGTGGGGGACATTGTAACGTCCCAGGATTTGAGGCCTCAAATAAAATGATCTTAAAAGGAATGATTGGACTACCCACATCACTGAGGTGAACCTCCTTTTTAGGGATCCCATCACTAAAGAACTATGTGGTTAAGTGTGTTCATCCCAGAGTAGTACTAGGATGGGTGACCAATCAGGAAGTTTATTCTGGTTTGCATGTGAGTAAGGAAACAACACACAATTAAGGCTAGTGGTGGTCTGTGGGGCCAATCGTCATTTCTAAAACTCGACTAGAGCCTTGGGAAGTGGGCCTAGGCATTACAAATGGTATCAGATCCAATCCCCCTCCAATAGGTGGGGCCAAAATGGGCATGTGTCATGCCAGTCTTTGACCAATATGGTCAAGGCATGTTGGAAAGGGCTATCTGAGTTGATGGAGACACCCTTGCACCGGTAGTCTCCACGAATGTTCAGAAGGGCTATTCTAGTTGATGGAGCTACCCTTACACTAGTAGTCGTGATCAGGTGCTGTGTGTACATGGTTCATTTGGATCTGCACTAAAATGGGGAAATTTATGAGTCCATTGTTGGTCGTTTACACTAACGAGTTTCAATCATAAGAATGATCTTTTACTCAACTAGCTATATCCCGCAAGTATACGAGAGTAGTTGTAGTCGAGGTCGAACACAAGGAGTGTTGGTTAGTTAGGTGCAAGAGTTATGATTTTCAATAATCTAGATCGTTGTACATAAGATGATTGGATTAGAACAACTAAATTATAGATTTAAAACAAAACAGTAAATTATCACTTAAGAAAGGTTAAGATTTAGATTTGGAAGGATGTTAGACTTGGGATTTCACCATCACATCATAGCTTATATTAAAATAAGAATTTAAACATGTTAATTAACTTGCAAAGGAGGTTTGTAGTCATCACTCACCTCTCGGTGAAGTGATGATGATTTTAACTCCATACATCACTCTCGTGTATGTATTTCATTTCAAATCACAAACCTTGCTCCTCAACATAATCCCAGCCACTCTCGCGGTCAAGGACAAGTTGCCAAAAGAGTAACTCCATACTCTCAAACACATCTTCTCAGATTATGAAAGAAAGCATAAAACATGCAAGTATGATGGCCAATCACACAAACAAGCATTTCAGATCTGAAACAACTCTTGGAACATGCAAGAAACTAACATTTAGTATGAAATTCATATGTTCTTACAAGCTATGACATGGGAGTTACTCTCCCATGCCCAAGAAAAAGAGTCTACTCATCCATAATGATGTACAATAGAAAATGTACAGAAATTTCGGAGTTTAGCATGGTTTAGAGAAGGAAAAGCTAGGAGAATTGAAAGTGTAACCCAAGAGAAGTAGAATTCCATCTTGGGGACGAAATTCCACTCCTAAAGCTGCTCCAAAACGGACTGGCTCCTCTCCTGAGAAGTTGCACGAAGTTGGGGAAGCTTGGCTGCAATTTGGAGAAGACAATGGAGAAGAAGAGAAGAAGAAATGGACTCCTTTCCCATGAAACCACCCTTGATCTCCTCAAAATCGCCCTCCTCTGCTCTAGGCTTGCTCTGGGACGAGGGAACATTCATAAATGACCGGGCATAACCGCCCATTAAGTTCTCACTTCGTTTTAAACAAAAACTCGTATTTTACAAAATGATGAAACTGCCAGGTGCACGACGTGCACTTTGTAAATGCACGCCGTGCAACTTTCCAGAACTTTCAATTTGCTCCAGAATACACTGTGCACGGCGTGCACTTTGGAAATGCACGCCGTGCAACTTTCCAAAAACTTTTGGCTCCCAGGTGCATGCCGTGCAACTTTCCAGAAACTTTTATCTGTCTGAAATTCCAGGTGCACGGCGTGCACCTCGCTGTTCTGGGCTATTGTGTATTTTGTTCATAACTTTTAGTGTGTAGGTCTGATTTACATGCCGTAAAAAGTGGTATTTGCAAAATTTCGAACCCCAAAACATTTAGATACTTGAGGAGTGATCCAATAAGAGATAATATGATATATTACTCATAATTTCATTTCAATATGTAGTACCTACAATACAAACCATGAGACAAGTAAGAATAGCTAAAAATATAGAATCTAGCATGAATGAGAGTGATAATTGAGTCAAAACAAAATGATCCAAAAGATGATATAATTTATGCACATCAAATCCCCCTAAGCTTAAACTATTGCTTGTCCTCAAGCAAAAAGAGCATAGAAACACAAATGAAGGAATTGTCAAGTTCATGCATAGATCAAATGAAATGAAAGATGTGTATAAGACCAAACCAACCATGATCAACATGTTTATACTCATAGCCATCAATTCAACTCAAACATCCAAGAAAGAGATTTTTAGTTCAGCAGGGGTGGCATCAATTAGTTGAATCAATCAATTAAACAACACTAGGTAGAATTTGGATGACCAAGCCAAGCAATTAGTGGATGTGCAACTCAAACTCTCAACTATTAAGGATACAAATGCTGAAAACTTAGTTAAAATTGACAATTTTAGTTGTACTCTCCTTCTTTCCCAAAAGTGATATGATAAAGGATTATGGGTTCCGACACTCGGCTGCTAATGTAGGCTTATGCACACATGGAGTGTCAGTTGGGGTATTTTACCCTCTTTTAAGACATACCACCTAACCATCATGGCCAGATCGGACTTACACTAGGCTAGCATGATATGTGGGCGGTTTATCCATCTTTTATAGGGTATAAAGGTGAGATAAGCCAAAAGAAATTTTAAATTATTTTCCAAAAGATAGGAGAGTCAACTAAATTGCAACATTAGCTATATTTCATTCATTTGTTTTGAAAATTTTTCATTGAAAGAGTGGTTGAAAATGCACTAAGAGCTTGGCAAGGGCATCTCGTATTCCAAATGATGTTGTAAAGTTGATTTACTCAAAAAAATTGAAACCATTACATGTTTTAAGCAATCAAGGATGTGAAAGATGAATGTTTAGGCTAGAAGCATAAACCAAGGTTAAGCACATGTTGATGGCCAAAATGTTTTATTTGATTAATGCATGCCTTTTACAATTTCTCCAAATGATATTTCTCATTAGAAGAGGACAATCTGTTAAGCGTAGGAGTTCTATCCACATATAAAAGATAAACCTCATAAGAGGAGAACTGAAAACAATGACTGAAATGTGAACACAAAACAAAAGCAAAAGATAAGAAGCAAATAACATGAAAGGGAAAAGATAAAAGAACTAGGTTACCATCTGGTTGCTCCCCCCAAGCTTGAAATCTGTAGTGTCCTCACTGCCTAAATCAAACTAAAAAGGTTGCAACCAGGTACCTCATCATGGTGGAAACATCAAAGTCCATGGAGGATCGGTGCTCTGATTTGCTGCTGGAAATTGTTATGCTAAAGATTGATGCCTCCTTGCAAATATGTCCTTGATTTGGGGCAAGCAAAAGCACCTATGAGCTGCAGAGAGAATAGTCTTTTGTATAACAATACGATTTGTCTTTTCATTCCCCTTTGAAGCATCATCAAAATATGAGTTGGGAAGAGTGTTCTCATTATAAAGTAATGCCTCATGTAGAATGTGAGGAGGAAGGACATGTGGCTTGCTTGAAGAATCAACATGTAGAGCATGTGTTGTAGCTTTCTCCCCTTTAGTTGCAACTTCATAATCATCATGGATATCAACATCATCATACTTTGAAGGATATACCTCAATAACAACACCATTCTTCAATGTTAGCGGCCTAAAATATGTAGGATTCATCTCCGGTGGACTAGGCAAGAAAGTTGGAAATGCTTCTTTGCTAAAAAGAGCTTGATGGCTAATTTGTTTCTCCAAGATGTGTGCATGAGTGGTAATATCGTCCACCTTAGAAGAGAGTTGGAAAATGGAACCCTTCATTGATTGTCTTTGTTGATGGAACTCCTCATTTTGCTGCATTTGAGCTGAAATAATTGTTGCAGGCATGGACTCTAATCTAGAAGTTACTTGTGGTTGTTGTGGCTGAATGAAATCCGGGTTTGCATTGTTGTAGAAGCCCGGTGGATTGTAGCCCATTGGAGAATAAATAGAAGCAGCATAACATGTAGAAGATGAGTGTCCAAGCAACCCACATGCATCACAAATATTATTGGTTGTTTGAACTAGTTGTGTGATTAGATTCTCAAACATTTGTGATAAAGTGTCTATCCTTGCTGCAATCAAGTCTATAGCATCAACCATATGATCTTCCACTTGCATTTTGGAAGTAGTATGTGAAAAGGATGGGTGGTAGCTTGTAGCCAGATTCCATTGGAAATGATTTGCTGCCATATCTTCAATAATAGCATAGGCTTCTCTATAAGATTTATTCATTAGAGCTCCATTTGCAGCTGCGTCAATAGACATCCTTGTATTGTAGCACAAACCATTATAGAAAGATTGCAATAGAAGCCAATTTCTTAGACCATGATGTGGACAAAGATGTTGAAGATCTTTGAACCTCTCCCATGTATCATACAAGGTCTCTCCATCCCTTTGAGAATAATTGATGAGTTGACTCCTTAGCTGCAAAGTTTTGCTAGGTGGAAAATATCTTGCCAAAAAGACCTTTAGAAGCTCCTCCCAAGTGCTGATTGACTTCTTTGGAAAAGTATAGAGCCATGTCTTGGATCTATCTTTAAGAGAGAATGGAAAAAGAATTAGGTGTATGCCATCAGTAGGAACACCATATATCTTTATGGTGCTTAGCAACTATAGAAATTCAGCAATGTGGAGGTTTGGATCCTCCATTGGTGTCCCTCCAAATGCATTCAGCTGTAGCAATTGTATGATGGATGGGCTGATAGAAAACTCCTTTGCCTCAAATTCTAAAATGTTAATAGGCCCACTCATGTGCATTGCAGCTGTACCAAAGTAGTCCTTAAGAGGAAGGCCATCCTCCTTGACTAGTTCTTCATGTGAATCTAGAGGATTAGGTAGATGTGGCGTAGATGGTGGTGGTTTATGTTGTATGGATGTTGGTGGTGTATATGAGGGTGTGGAATAATGTGGTATGGTTGTTGGTGGTATATATGATGGCGGTGAATTAGGTGTGATTGATGGTGGTGTGGATGAAGGACGATGTGTGGATGAGGGTAGTGCATATGATGGTGACATGGATGATGGTTGTGTGGGTAGTGATTCCTCCATACATGTTTGGGTTTCACTCCTTCTTGCTCCATGAGGGTTGTAAATAGTGTGTTTATTTTCTAAATGTAGAGATATGCATGGTTTAAGGATCTTTTTATGAACACCCCATATGCTCCTGCAAATAAACAAGGTAAGTGAGATACAAAAACAAACATGGAAGATACAACAAATTATGATGATCATGATGAATTATGATTTATGGATATGATGGTGGATATGAAGGTTGTGATCTAGTCTCATTTACTTATCAACAACTCTTACTCTAACAGGAATATTGATGCTCCCCGGCAACGGCACCAAAAACTTGTTGGTCGTTTACACTAACGAGTTTCAATCATAAGAATGATCTTTTACTCAACTAGCTATATCCCGCAAGTATACGAGAGTAGTTGTAGTCGAGGTCAAACACAAGGAGCATTGGTTAGTTAGGCGCAAGAGTTATGATTTTCAATAATCTAGATCGTTGTACATAAGATGATTGGATTAGAACAACTAAATTATAGATGTAAAACAAAACAGTAAATTATCACTTAAGAAAGGTTAAGATTCATATTTGGAAGGATGTTAGACTTTGGATTTCACCATCACATCATAGCTTATATTAAAATACGAATTTAAACATGTTAATTAACTTGCAAAGGAGGTTTGTAGTCATCACTCACCTCTCGGTGAAGTGATGATGATTTTAAGTCCATACATCACTCTCGTGTATGTATTTCATTTCAAATCACAAACCTTGCTCCTCAACATAATCCCAGGCACTCTCGCGGTCAAGGACAAGTTGCCAAAAGAGTAACTCCATACTCTCAAACACATCTTCTCAGATTATGAAAGAAAGCATAAAACATTCAAGTATGATGGCCAATCACACAAACAAGCATTTCAGATCTGAAACAACTCTTGGAACATGCAAGAAACTAACATTTAGTACGAAATTCATATGTTCTTATAAGCTATGACATGGGAGTTACTCTCCCATGCCCAAGAAAAAGAGTCTACTCGTCTATAATGATGTACAACAGAAAATGTACATAAATTTCGGAGTTTAGCATGGTTTAGAGAAGGAAAAGCTAGGAGAATTGAAAGTGTAACCCAAGAGAAGTAGAATTCTGTCTTGGGGATGAAATTCCACTCCTAAAGCTGCTCCAAAACGGACTGGCTCCTCTCCCGAGAAGCTGCACGAAGTTGGAGAAGCTTGGCTGCAATTTGGAGAAGACAATGGAGAAGAAGAGAAGAAGAAATGGACTCCTTTCCCAAGAAACCACCCTTGATCTCCTCAAAATCGCCCTCCTCTGCTCTAGGCTTCCTCTGGGATGAGGGAACGTTCATAAATGACCGGGCATAACCGCCCATTAAGTTCCCACTTCGTTTTAAACAAAAACTCGTATTTTACAAAATGCTGAAACTGCTAGGTGCACGGCGTGCACTTTGTAAATGCACATCGTGCAACTTTCCAGAACTTTCAGTTTGCTCCAGAATACACTGTGCACGGCGTGCACTTTGGAAATGCACGTCATGCAACTTTCCAAAAACTTTTGGCTCCCAGGTGCATGTCGTGCAAATTTCCAGAAACTTTTATCTGCCTGAAATTCCCAGGTGCACGGCGCGCACCTCGCTGTTATGGGCTGTTGTGTATTTTGCTCATAACTTTCAGTGTGTAGGTCTGATTTACATGACATAAAAAGTGGTATTTGTGCAATTTCGAACCCCAAAACATGTAGATACTTGAGGAGTGATCCAATAAGAGATAATATGATATATTACTCATAATTTCATTTGAATATGTAGTACCTACAATACAAACCATGAGACAAGTAAGAATAGCTAAAAATATAGAATCTAGCATGAATGAGAGTGATAATTGAGTCAAAACAACATGGATATGCAACCAAACATGATCCAAAAGATGATATAATTTGTGCACATCATCCATATAGTTGATCCTTGGTGAGGACGTCAAGAGTCTAAGTGGGGAAGATTATGACATCCAAGGATTTGAGACCTTGGATAAAAATGATCTTAAAAGGAAGGATTGGACTACCCATATCGCCAAGGTGCAACTCCTTTTTAGGAAGTACATCACTATGAACTTCACAATTAAGCATGCACAACTTGGAGTAGTACTAGGATGGGGGACCATTGGGGAAGTTGATCATGGCTTGTGTGTGAGTGAGGACAAAGTGCACACTTAAGGCTAATGGTGGTCTGTGGGCCCATATGTTATTCATGAAACTCTACTAGAGCCTTATACAATGGGCCCAGGTGTTACACTACCCTAAAATTAATCATCACTTTAATCTTCTTCACTTCTCTTCAGACTTCCTTCTATCTCTAGTTTCAACTCCCAACCACTATCTACTCTATGTAGTGGATACCCTATCGTGATGGAGATATCATTCTATTTGTATATTGAACTAACAACCCTGAGTAAGGGTTCATTGTACTCCTTACAATGCATTAGGACTAAATGCTAGGCCACTTCCTCTCTTAAACACATGTTCAAATATCTTGGTGACGTGGATGCTCACATGCCACACTGCTCCCATGACTACTATATATCTAGAGCTTGGAAATGATCTCAGTGTCATCCAATCAGCATCTACCGAAAGTGACATTCCCTTCCCCAAATTGCATATGTGCCTCACTTAAGCCAATAATCATCGCCATTGGATTAATCACACATGACCAAGATTGTCCATGCAGCTTGCCTAAAACAAAAGCGTGCATGGTAATAGCCTATATCCAAACTTAGCCTAAAGATTTATACACCGTGTTCATATAAATACATCAATGTACACATTATTTCATCTTTGTCAAATCTAAATAGCTTCCTCTAGGAATATCGAATCACCCAAAAAATTTAAGCATAACTTCATCACAAAAAATATGATACTAACTTTTTTTCTTATTAGTCAATTAAATACTTAAAGAGACATAAATTTAGAGATCTAAATCATGATATCAACACTAATCAACACTCAAACTTTATCGATGCACTTGTAACTATCAAAATTACTCAAAAAACATGAATTCACTTATGTCATTAAGTATTTAAGGATTTCAAAAGTTCATCCCATCACAACCTACACACCTTATAAGAAATTTCATCCTTGAAATTAAGCTGAAATATATTCAATCACATCACATACATATTAAAAAAATTCATCGTCAAAATCAAGATAAATTCTTTCTCCAAGGAAAACTAAAAGATATGCATTCAGATGTAGGCCACCACTTTAGGTTCAAAATGTCCATGATAGAAGCTCGATAACTATATCTTAACCACTCCTTAGGTGGTTATTAGAGAAACAAGTGTGAATCACTCACCATATAACATGGTTTACATGCTTTGGTTATGCCATGGCATGTTAAATATTTTGCATTTACATATCATACTCATCATTAGATGTTTAGACTATGTCATGACATTTTTCTTAAGAATTATGTCCTCATTTAACCCAAGCATTAAGGGTTCCAACATTAACATATACTTGTTATGAGGGAGTTAACTATAACTAACCCACTTTATCCATCTTGACCAAATCAAGGTGTCATCATCATTCTATGTTGTGCTAAATTGTATTCAACAACTTTATGGAGCACTAACATTATCACCACTACAATGTATATCATTAATATTATCTAATTGCACTTTCTCATATTAGGTTGTGAACTTTATTAGAGATTTGTCATGTGATTACCTAGGTATTTCACATCATCATAATTTGTGCATATGGGTAGCTATCTATAGATCTATATCAAAACCATCACTAAGGTTTTTCAATCTTGCAATACCCTCATTTGTTTCGTATCGAGATTAGATAAAAAAACTTATATATTATATCATTGTTGTGCTATATAAACTTATATGAGTGGCTTGTCAAACATATATCAAAATTTATGTAGACTTGTCGAGGTTCTCCTAGACCTTATCCTTAGGGTAGTGTCATGCTAAGTCTCTTTGAGTACACTCAACTCTATGAGTATCTCATATGCATAAACTTTATCTCACCTCATTGGTATTGGGTTCTCAAGTCCACCTCATTTGCAATGGTGGATAGCTTCAAAAGATCTAGTTATTCAACCACAAACCAAACCAAAACATAGTATGAATTCACTTTATAGATCTATTTCCATGATATACTATTTCCCAACTCTTTCTCTTATATACAAGACTAGAGTCCAATGCAAGGAACCACCAACATGAGCATGAGGCTTTACAACATACTTCCATTTCTTACCACTTGGATCTTGGGACTCTCTCTCCCTTACCTAGATGGTAGGTACTCATATTCATATTAACATATACATATGTAATACTATCTCTCCAACTCTAGGGTATGGTCTGCCCAAGGACATCTATGGTTCAACATGACTATATGAATCTTGCAAAAAGTGAATTAACTCATTCACTCAAGAGTATTCTAGTTTAGGACATATAATAACATATATTTATCATATTTTAGAGGTTGTGTTCTTTGACATTCTCCCTATGTGTCTCACTCTTGGTGGAGATAACCCCAAAACTGGTCCTAACACTAGAGT
Organism: Alisma plantago-aquatica; assembly: GCA_963693085.1. Lineage (NCBI taxonomy): Eukaryota > Viridiplantae > Streptophyta > Magnoliopsida > Alismatales > Alismataceae > Alisma > Alisma plantago-aquatica. Next base: position 279,805,961 of record OY856413.1, on the reverse strand, counting down.
TCCTCCATAAAAAACCTTGAGGCTCATGTTGATTCAAAACTTTGTGTTATGTTATCTTATCTTGTCTCATAAAAGCCTAAATTCTTACATCATCAAAACTTATGTCAAGTCCACAAAACTAAACTCAAATTGTCAAATCCAATTCTGATCATCATAAAAAACTTGTCTCATTATATAAAACTTAGGTCATATCATCTAAACAGATTTCATCTATTACATCTACATATTCTAACAAGGCTTATGACATATAGTCTAGAACTACTCTCTCTTCTACACTGATGTCACTCTCTTTCACTTAGGTTGCATGACTACCTCCAATTCATACATGTGTGGGAAACATTTTTGTATTGACTTGCATATATAATAAGATATTATATAGTTTTTTTATGATGAACCAAGAATCATAGAAAACTATAGAGACTCGAGCCAATTGGAAACAAAATCAAATCAGCAATCTGAGTGTCCCACACATAGTAGAGTCTAATGCCATTTAACCTAGTAAAAAGGGTGAACAAAGGTGTATACTATTGTAGCTACCCTAAACAATGAGCACTCTATTCTTAGGATTTCTATTCCTATAATACCCATCATCTCTAAATAATGTAACGTCCCATACAACCACATTATAGGGATGATTGACACTTAAGGACTTCCTATACAACAAAAACTAAATAATACCTAGTTCTCAGACATCTAGGTTATAACCTAGAGTCTAGGTCAATTCTATTCTATATAAGAGGACTAATCTAAGCCTGAAGATCATCAAGTTCAAGGTTTGATTTAATTTAAGTTGCTTTATTAACAAATGCAAGGATTTATTGTTGTTCATTCTCTAAGACCACCTGTGATGTCCCCTGATTTTCTATGCCTTGAGCACATGTGTGATGTTCAATTTAAAACCCTCATCTCAGCAAAATCCAAATTTCAAACACCTCACACTATACCTAGAGGAAGAAAATCAAGGGAGTCATAAGGAAACCAAAGTACTACATGCACATGCACATGAACAATAAACAAACCACAAAAACACAAGCTCACCATTCAATAAATAATTATAAAAATGAATTGTTACAACATTTGATATTACATAATAAACATTTACATATTCACATACCACAACTACAATGTTATCTTTTAGACAATAGATCCACCTATACATCTGCTCACCACACGACTCTCAACTATCAAGCATCTTCAAGACCACATGTCCATAACATGTATAGAGGAGATTTCAAGTGGTACACGTGAGCATAATATAATAAAATATTGTGTTAAGTGTGCTAGAAGATTCACATACCTCTTTAATACTATGACTCAACATTAAGATAAATCTAACACTTGGCAATAAAAAAATAACAAAAGCATACTTGAACAAAGATGTTTATTAACAAAAGGGAAATATTTTGGTATCATTTTTCATTATGTCATCCTTTCATTACTAGAGACTTGAATGCATTAAGGCCTTATGATCTACAGACAAGGAGTTGGATCATTATAGAATGTGAACTACTACCAAAGAATTGGATCACTTGTTTCTACTTTAATACCAAAGAGTTGAAGTAATTTACTTTGCAACACTTTACTACCAAAGATTTGAAGTGCTTGGATATTATGGAATAGATATATTATGTTTCATGTGTTCAAGACTATATATACATAAAAAAATCAAGCAAGATATCTAGACCATCGTTAGATTGTCAACCTTAGAGTTGAGATAAACTTACTCAAGTTAAATATACAACCTTAGTCAACCTATGATCAAACAAGATTATCTAGACCATCGTTAGATTGTCATAATAACCATTGTTGTGTCCATTTTAGTATTTGATTTAGTTTGTTAGGATATCTCATTATTTTGGATTTAACTCATTGATTTTATGTTCAAGGTTAGTATTTGATCTATGAACATTATTATTTCCATAATCTATGCATTAACCCTAATATTAGGTGCAATAGTAAAATTAGAGTTTCAAACCATATCTTATGAGGATAATTGTATGAGCACGAGTTACATGTGCCAAACCAATATAAGGATTACATACAAGGTTTTGTCTACTAATGTGATGGAATTATAAGTATTAAATAATTTACTGGTCATAAATGCACTTATTGCATTTTATTTCGATTATTATCCCTAAATGGCTATGTTGATCAAAGTATATCATATTATGTTAAAATATAATATGTCTGACATAATATGTATTATACATCATATTTTGGAGTTATTGATCCATTCTCATAATTTTTCCTTTGATTTTCTATTTATCATGCAAGATATGAGCATTACACATCTTACTTAAGGTCAATTATTTTTAAGAAACAAAATACTTACATTATTGTTTCATTATGCTCTACTTTATTATCTTAGAATTTTGATATCTTGTTTGTATTTTTCATAATAACATGCTAATTTTTATAAATTATATAAGATGTGGCCATTTACCTAAGTATTTACCTACTCGGTATACCTAAAGCTATCAACTCTGCTAACATTGTGGATCTTAGACCCTATCTTTGAGTCGAATGGTCTTTGGATTGGATTGGCTAGTCCATGACTTGACTGGTGGGGATCTTGTTAATCCCTATTCTGAACTGTCAGGTTGGGAGGTGCAGACTCAGCCTCCCTACTCTCTCCCATATCACATTCACTCTCTCGCATGACACCCATATGTGTCTTATGTTCTATGTCTCTAAGGAAGTTCCTCCACAAAAGCAATAGCAGACCCTCTGTATTGTTTGTCTACATCTAAAGCTCCCAAAAGCTTTTTCTAGTCCACTAAAGGTCTTATGGCCAAGCTCTTCCTCCAACATGCATCCTCCTTGTGGTTGTGTAAAGGGGGTAAAAGGCCTATGTGCCAGGAAACTTCCTCAGGATACCTCCATTAGCACTACCAAGTATTCTTCAACTCCATAAAGTCTTTAAAATTTGGGGTAAAACTGGCAACCGCCCTCCTCAAACTCAATCTCCCTCTCTAGTTAGCATATGTCGTTTGACCAAAAAATCACAATGACTATCCACAAAAATAACTAGGTAAGACTTATCTAAATTCACCCTTGCTTTAACCTTTTTCATTTCTCTTTAAACTCCCCTCGATATATATTTTTAACTCCCAACCACCACCTGCTCTCTGCAGTGAAGACCATATCGGGATGTAGGGCTTGATCTACCTATATATTGTGAGTTAGGGGACAGGGCACTTTTTACGGTGAGTCAAGCTTGACTACTCGATCACTTCCTATCATGAACACACATTCATATATTATGATGGTGTGGATCTTTACGCACCACACTTCTCTAATGACTCCTTCAAATCTAGAGCTTGGATATGCTCTCAGCACTTTCCAATCTGCATCCAGTGGCTATGATAGGCCATTCATAAAATCAGATTAGTGGATAATTTAAGCCAACAATCATTTCGACTAGATCAATAACTCATATCTAGAATTTTTCCATGCAGTCTGGAAAAAAGAAAAGGGTACGTGTCAATAGTTGATATCCAAACTTAGCCTAAAGATTTATATACCTTGTTCATTAATACATCGATGTACACATTATTTCATCATTGTCAAATGTAAATAACTTCCTCTAGGAATATCCAATCATCCTAAAATTTTAATCATAGCTTATCACATAGAAATGTACATTCTACTAAAATTTGGTGTCAAAACTCAGCTATCTGATTAGTCAATAAAAAGGTAAAAAAGACAAACCCTTGGGGATCTTAATCATGATATCAACATCAATAAACACTCAAATTTGTTGACATACTTGGAACTCTCAAAATTACTCAAAAAATATGAATTTTGTTATGCCATTAATATTGGGTTTTTAGGGTGACAGAGAAGGCAGCGGAAACAAAAAAAAATTCTTCTCTCAAACCCAGAATAAAGGAATCGTGTCAATGTCTATACAATAGGAAGGATGGTTTGTAGAGATATACCTTGTCCTGAGGCTTGCTCGGCGACATTACCTTGCGGCTTGCATGGTCTTCATCTCTGGTCTTGGATGGTGTTTGTGTAGCTCCTGGCCCCACCGGGACTGTCGGGATTGACAGTTGTCCTCTGAGCGGCAGAAGTCTCCCGCCTCTGTAGTAGTCCACACAGACCACCTGGAACTCTAATCGCCTTGTCACACAAGGCACCAGAAGGAGTCGTACCCTCATGTCAGTGTACTAGTCACCGACACACTCTCATTCAACCAGTCGTTTTTCTGCAGTTGTCTTTCCCTTGTTGTGCCTCCCTTATTGGGTAGTACTTTCTCGGGCTCTCTCAGTTACCACAACTAGAGAGAACAACAACTTTGTAGAGCAACTGGTGTTCTGAGTTGTACTTGATAAGCCCCCAATACCCCTATATATATAGGAGGGTCATGGGATAAGGTTCTCTACCCTGGGCAACATAGGATTAAAGCAGGAGTAGAAGGGTTAGATGAACTGATCGTTTCAAGCATGAAACAGTCATTTGGGGACCTGAGCCGATCGATTCACACCTGAACAAATCAGTTGGGGCACCTGAACCGGTCAGTTCACTTCTGAATTGGTCAGTTCACTGCCATGGTCAGTTCTCGATTGACTTTTCCTCTTTTGTTTCAAATTAATCCAAATACCAATCCTTGTTCCAATCATATTGGATAAGTGAAATGAAAAGAAATTTCTCACCAACCTGACTTTCCCAACTTGCTCGTTTGGACCAGTTGAGTCGATCGGTTCAACCCTTGAACCGGTCAGTTTAGCCTGTCCTGAGTCAATCAAATCACCAACTGAGTTGATCGGTTCACCAATCTGAGCCGATTGGTTCATCATATGAGCCGATCGGTTGGGAGTGCAGACTGTGCAAAATCAGTCAATTGCAGTTTCAATCAATCTAATACTCCAATCAATCGGTCCAACACCTTGAACACTATGATATTGAGCTATCAATTGATTGATTTTTTACTGAACTACTAAACTCCTTTAGTAATCAATCTAAACATCGTTTGTGGATAAACTCCTCTTCTAGGTTAAATCCATTGTGTGTGACCCTGTAGGTCCATTTCACATTAGCAGTGAAAGTTCATAACACTTATGACTTCACAAGCAAAGAGCGGTGCCTAGTCACACATCAGTGTTACCCAAGTGAAAAGGAAAGTTCGAGAAAAACTTTCAATCCTACAATCCGTGAATGGTGTTACTGTGAATGTATAATTCCTTTGTCACTGATATCCTGAATGAACTCGAGGCATGGAACAGTCATCCTTTCAATGTTCATTCACTTTCTTGATCTCAGAGTAGATTGGAGGAGATATGTGTGACATCAATATCACATACTGAATCACACATGTGTGCACACACCTATGTCAATCCTATTCATCAAGTGGCCATGGATATCAAACTCCCTTAGGAGGGACAAATCCCATATCTATCACTCACCCCTCAAAAGCCCCATGTGTCAAAGCCACCCAATCATCACTGTGATAACTAACAGTGACTACCATGTCATGGTTCCATGTGTCAAACTCACAGTGGGTTTGTCTGATACACTTGTTCTCTAACAAGTACCTATGTGTTTGGTTTGATATCTCCATATCATGACTAACGAGATTCTGTCATCAACCAACACCACAATCTAGTCTTGTGTGTCATTGTTGTCTATCTACCTTCCATAATGACATCCGACTAGGGACATAATAAGAATGTACAAACTCTTAGCATCTGTATGATCTCATTGTTCAGGTCCTCAACCTGAAAGCATACGTCATTGATTACTATCATTCTCTAGACATTCTATCTGTTCTATCATTATCACATATGACTTAACCAGAAAGAATTGGAAGCTTGCCTTTGATGTTTATCAAATCAATATTAATGTATCCCACCAATCATCCCATGATTGGCTCTCAGGGCATACATACCAACAGACTCCCACTTGCACTGTGAGTCAATCTCCCTTGAATCATATTCATAGTGATCTACAAACATGTCCCACACGTTACTATGCTCTAGTGCTTACACAGTGAGTTATGGCAACGCCTTGCCAAAGTCGATATTAACTTCATGTCTCTCATCTCTTCGTTGTACGTCACACATATGAGATGGAGTTGCCGTAATATGTGATCTAGTATTCCTTTGCTAACCTTTAGCCACATTGCATGACCAAGTACTCCTTACTTGTCATCAATGACTGGAATATCTATAAGTTCATCTCATGAACTTCCAGATCCATATAGCATCCACTAATATTCTGTTACATACAGACACATAGATTTTCCTTTTAAATGGCTTTATTGTAACGTTTCCATTTATCAACAACCATTCACTTTTATATATCCCATATATATTTTGCGATTAATTTTCTATCCTTTTTGGAAGTTCGCATAAGTGTAACTCTTTATAGTGAACCCTTCCTTATTTTCATAGAACTAGTACTTCTCAAGTACTTATCAAGTTCTTATGGTAGTCCAGTAACCTTTACTAGAACTAGACTGACATCCACTCGTCATGTCCCACATATGAGTTATCAGGATGAGCACATCATATTGTCATGTCCTACATACAAGATGATGAATGCATTTTATTCTTTCTATGACCATATATGCAAGATAATGGGATGATTATATACATGATAGGTCCATATCTATTCTTAGTGTTCCCATTCTTCATAATAATTGGACACTTGGCCTTGGGATACCAACTCCCTATAACATGGACAAGTTTTCACCCACTGAATCTGTGCATACTAAACCCTTCAGTATAGATTGCCAATGTATGCTCTCTCTTTTCAGGTCAAGAGGTTTTCGAAAACTATCTCTATAGATCTCTATTCCTATAACATAGGAAATGTCTCTATCTTCCCTAAAGATAATTTCCATAAAGGATTCCATTCTAGAACATCTCATTCCTCATCGACATGTGGAATGCAAATACGCTCCCACTAAATCACAGGTCCCTTCGCTTTCTTTGACATATCAGTCAAACCCTTTGACTATATCATCAAAGTAAAGATCTGGCTCTGAGTTGCTTGTACTTAATCAATCAAATTGATTAGTCCATTGTAACTTATAGACTTCATTTGCATTAATGGATTCATAAACCTTATAGGTTGTGTCGCGTACACATCCTTGTTTTATTCCTCATAGGAATGCGGTTTTAGTATCCATATGCCAAATCTCTTAGTCATTAAGTTGCAATCAACAAGCATCATCCTTCTCAAAATGTAATCCATGTGTCTTAACACTTAAGACTCATTCGCACATATGGATTTCATCCCAATGGGTGCTACCATCAAGGTCATGCCTCATGGTTCACATGGAAGTCATTTAGGATGTAAAGGTCATAAACCATAACTCAAAATCTGGTTCCTCATCATCTATATATTTGATTCATCACATGACCAACTCATCACATAGATAATCGGGGTGTATCTGTCAAGGATATAGAACTCACAACACTTTGTGGTTCTTAATATCCTCTATTAGTGTAGGGTATTCTTTATTTAAGAAGAATTTAGTTATTTGATAATCATCCTCTAACTCCTTAGAGTATGACTCCTTACTTAATTTAGACATAACCATGCCTTAACCATGAGTTCACTATGATACACTATCAAAATCACTCATAAGGTTCTCCAACATTTGGTTTAAGTATCCTTATGTCTTGATCACAAGAACTAATACTTTTACCAAATTTGTAGTTCATCTATGATATTCTTGAACACTTCAAGATATGCATATTGGTATTTCTCTAAACATCACTTGAAGTATTAGCATTAACTCCAATAGGTATGTAAATACATAACATGTATTATACCTATTAGGATAATCATTCTTCCACTACCTTAGTGAAGATTGATTAATCATGTCCAAGAGATTCATGTCTCTTACTGGTTCGCTAACCAAAAGAGTCTAGATTTATCCATCATATGGAAACTAGAAATGAATTTCTCATGATTGATGCTAATTTGATTGTTTGAGTTATCAATAAATTAAAGGTATCATTTTATCTTATGCATACCAAGTACCACAAGATAAAAAAGGCATTGCCACAAAGATCATATCTTTGAATTTTAAATATCAACTATATTGATAGCCATCCTTGTCTCAACAAGATGCAACAATAAAGTGTTTCTATTGGCAAATTGAAATAGCAGTTCTCAACTCTATTTCATACCCTTTAGGCTGAAATAAACTGAAAGGTACTCCTATTTATAGTAGCAACACTTGCTCCAATGATGGGTACTCCTTTCTTGGTATTTTCGTAAAGGCCATCACTTCTTTGTAGATCTTACATATCATATATGACATATCCATATCTTGGTATCATATACCTCAGATAAAGAAGTGGTTCATTTCATGATACCTTAGGTGGAGATCTCCATCCCCTCCTTCTTCTTCTTTTGTTCTTTCAAATATAGAGGGCACTCCCTCGTTCCCTTTCCCCATGTACCTTGAGGCTGAAAACGGCTTGGGCTACTGGCTAGCATCAGAACACTTCTTTTTTTTGCCGTTGTCCTTGCCTTTAGGACTTACCCTTCATTGATCACATCAAATGTTAGGGTTTGTCTTTCTTCATAATTGCCTCTACCGTCCTCAACATGTCCAACAACTCTGTCAACGCTTGTCAAAGTTGTTCATGTCATAGTTCATCATGAACTGTATGATTCTCACAACATTTGCAGTATCATGCCAATAGCCAACTCTTGGCTCAGAGGGAATCCTTATCTAGTCAAGTTTTTCCACATACCCAATCACATTGAGTATTTGAATACCTTACTAGATCTCCTTCTGTCATGACATACAAGGACAGTGTCTTGGAGACATCATATGTCTCATGTTGTTTCTGCAACTCAAAGTTCAGAAAGCACAACATCAAGCACTCCACATCAATGGCATCCTCGGTATGCTTCCATAAGCATACTTTCAGCCATTGGTGTGGTGGGATTGAGTTCATCTGGTTCTGGTATAACTAGGACTTAGAGCTTTCGCTCTTTGATTGAAAATACTTCTCAACGTCCTAACCAGTCGTGGAATTATTCCCATTAAATTTTTTGGTCTCAAAGACCGATCGCAAATAAAGTGATTATTGTTGATTAGCCATTCATTGTACAAAAGGAAATATATGCAATTTAGTCCAAAACTCAATTTTTACTTATTTGATTGATTTGAAAGGTTGACAAAATAATTAGGACTTTAATTCATTATCGCTCCCACTATTTTGTTCAAATTGATAGCCCTCACCATCAATTTGAAAGATTGCAGCGTACAATCTTCTAGTGGGTCAAGATCTTGAAATCCTCTGAGTCATGGACCAGCTAGGGCTGTCACACACAACTTAGATCATCCAAGTAGGCAACTTTTGCCAATTGCATCATATGCAACTCTTGAAAGATGTCATATGCAACTCCTTGCCATGATCACCTCCATGCCTCAAGGTGCTAGATCCTATCTAGGTCACCTTGTTAAGTTCGAACCAAAGCAACCACGATGAATATGCACCCTGCTAGGGTAGACCCACATATCCATCCTTCACGCTTCCACGAGATAGACGGTGCACCACGCTAGGGTGTGCCCACACTTGGCCGATCAAGATTTTCACGTGTGTCACATTTGGGAGGGATCTAAAACTTTAATATTTAATGAGGGATTTGGTTTTATAGGTACATATACATATCCAACCACCACAATACATAGTATGAATCATATACATGCTATATCCCATAGAAAACATGTAAAATGATAAAAGCGATGACTATGGCCATCCTAATGTGATTCCTCAAGCCAAGAGGAATCACGGTCATCTAAGTCCACATCACATGCAACCTGTACAAGATGAACTTTGTGCTTTACCATTCTGGGTTTGATCAACTCATCTCCATGATTGATCGGCTCGTCATCAGGCTGGTTGGTTGGGTGCCACCAGCCGATCGACTGACGCCTCCAGTTGATCGGTCCGCTAGTCATTGTGCATCTCCTCAGGTCACCACCCACTCATCTCGCTCCTCAAGCCGATCGTCTGGATTGCCAAGCAATCGGTTAACACCTTGAACCAAACGTCTCAGTTGTCGTCAGATTGTCCGTCGTTCTTTAACATAACAGGAAATAAAAGATCTATCCTATTTTACGTTTGAATTGGGAAACCCCGAGTTACATTCGGGGGGAGCAAAAGTAGGAAAGAAATCTTGAGTTACATCAGGAATAAGGGATAGAGAATCAGTGCGCAGACTGAGATGCAAGCAACCACATTTAACCAAGCACACATACATAGGGTTTATAGGCCATAACCACGCTATACATCCATGAAAAAACTCGTTTAAGGGTGACGCGTATCGAGTGCATTCATATTACATATCATATATGTATATTGGGATTTGTGGACTTAATATTGGACATGCATAAAGACAATTTTATTCGCATCGTATGCAATAAATAAAGGCGACAAACCAAAATTGATCACATCGATAATACTAAAGTATAGAGAAGTTGATGTGGCTCTGATACCACTGTTGGGATTTTAGGGAGATAGAGAAGGCTGAGGAAACAAAAAAAAATCTTCACCCAAACCCAGAATAAAGGAATCGCGTCAACGTCTATACAATAGGAAGGATGGTTTGTAGAGACATACCTTGTCCCGAGGCTTGCTTAGCGACGTTACCTCACTGCTTGCGTGGTCTTCACCTCTGATCTTGGATGATGTCTGTGCAGCTCCTGGCCTCACCAGGACTGTCGAGATTGACAACTGTCCTCCGAGCGGCAAAAGTCTCCCGCCTATATAGTAGTCCACACGGACCACCTGGAACTCCGATCGCCTTTTCGTATAAGGCACTGGAAGGAGTGGTACCCTCATGTCGGAATACTAGTCACCGACACACTCTCCTGCAACCAGTCACTTTTCTGTAGTTGTATTTCCCTTGTTGTGCCTCCCTTATCGGGTAGCACTTTCTCGGGCTCTCTCAGTTACCACAACCAGAGAGAACGACAACTTTGCAGAGCAAATGGTGTTCTGAGTTGTACTTGAGAAGCCCCCAATACCCCTATATATAGCAGGGTTATGGGATAGGATTCTCTACCCCGGGTAATGCAGGATTAAAGCACGAGTAGAAGGGTTTGAGATTTTCCAAAAAACAACCAACTGCGCCAGCGGAACTGATCGTTTCAAGCATGAAACGGTCAGTTGGGGACCTGAGCCGACGGTTCACACCTGAACCGATCAGTTGGGGCACCTGAACCGGTCGGTTCACTTATGAACTGGTCGGTTCAATTCTGAACTAGTCAGTTCAATTCTGAACTGGTCAGTTCACTACCCTGGTCAGTTCCCGATTGACTTTGCCTCTTTTGTTTCAAATTGATCCAAATACCAATCCTTGTTTCAATCATATTGGATAAGTGAAACGAAAAGAAATTTCTCATCAACCAGACTTTCCCAACTTGATCATTTGGACTAGTTGATCCGATCAGTTCAACCCTTGAACCGGTCAGTTCAGCCTGTCCTGAGCTGATCGACTCACCAACTGAGTCGATTGACTCACCAACTGAGTCGATCGGTTCACCAAGCTGAGCCGGTCGGTTCATCATATGAGTCAATTCTTGGGAGTGCAGATTGTACAAAATCAGTCAATTGTAGTTTCAATCAATCTGATACTCCAATCAATCAGTCCAACACCTTGAACACTATGATATTGAGCTATCAATTGATTGAGTGTTTAATTGAACTACTAAACTCCTTTAGTAATCAATCTAAACATCGTTTGTGGATAAACTCCTCTTCCAGGTTAAATCCTATGTGTGTGACCCTACAGGTACATTTCTCGTTGGTAGTGAAAGTTCATAACACTTATGACTTCACAAGCGAAGAGCGGTGCCTAGTCACACATCAGTACTACCCAAGTGAAAAGGAAAGTTGGAGAAAAACTTTCAATCCTACAAACCATGAATGGTGTTACAGTGAATGTATAATTCCTTTTTCACTGATATCCCAAATGAACTCGAGGCATGGAACAATCATCCTTTCAATGTTCATTCACTTTCTTGATCTCGGAGTAGATTGGAGGAGATATGTGTGACATCAATATCACATACTGATTCACACACGTGTGTGAATGCCTATCTCAATCCTACTCATCAAGTGGCCATGGATATCAAACTCCCTCAGGAGGGACAAATCCCATATCTATCACTCACCCCTCAAAAACCCCATGTGTCAAAGCCACCCAATCATCACCTTTATAACAATCCATGTTTTAGGACTACGTTTGATGATGTCTAAGTGTACCCAACAACATGTGTTGAGTGTAGTGATTTCAGATCAAAGAATCACACTCACCACCATCACTGTGAGAACTGACAATGACTACCATGTCATGGTTCCATGTGTCAAACTCACAATGGGTCTGTCTGGTACACTTGTTTTCTAACAAGTACCTATGTGTTTGGTTTGATATCTCCATATCATGACTAACGAGATTCTGTCATCAACCATCACCACAATCTAGTCTTGCGTGTCATTTTTGTCTATCTACCTTCCACAATGACATCCGACTAGGGACATAATAAGAATATACAAACTCTTAGCATCTGTATGATCTCATCGGTCAGGTCCTCAACCTGAAAACATACGTCATTGAGTATTGTCATTCTCTAGACATTCAATCTGTTCTATCATTATCTCATATGACTAAACCAAAAAGAATTGGAAGCTTGCCTTTGATGTTTATCAAATCAATCTTAAGGTATCCCACCAATCATCCCATGATTGGCTCTCAAGGCATACGTACCAACAGACTCCCACTTCCACTGTGAGCCAATCACCCTTGAATCATATTCATAGTGATCTACAAACATGTCCCACATGTTACTATGCTCTAGTGCTTACAGAGTGAGTTATGGAAACGCCTTGTCAAAGTTGGTATTAACTGCATGCCTCTCATCTCTTCGTTGTACGACACACATATGAGATGGAGTTGCAGTAATATGTGATCTAGTATTCCTTTGCTAACCTTTAGCCACATTGCATGACCAAGTACTCCTTACTTGTCATCAATGACCGAAATATCTATAAGTTCATCTCATGAAATTCCAGATCCATATAGAATCCACTAATGTTCTCTAACACACGGACACACAACTTTTCCTTTTAAACGACTTTATTGGAACATTTCCATTTATCAACAACCATTCACTTTTATATATCCCATATATATTTTGCGATTAATTTTCTATCCTTTTTGGAAGTTCACGTCAGTGTAACTCTTTACAGTGAACCCTTCCTTATTTTCATAAAACTAGTACTTCTCAAGTACTTATCAAGTTCTTATGGTATTCCAGTAACCTTTACTGGAACTAGATTGACATCCACTCGCCATGTCCCCCATACGAGTTATCAGGATGAGCACATCATATTGTCATGTCCTACATACAAGGTGATGAATGCATTTTATTCTTGCTATGACCATACATGCATCATAATGGGATGATTACATACATGATAAGTCCATATCTATTCTTAGTGTTCCCATTCTTCATAAGAATTGGACTCTTGGCCTTAGGATACCAACTCCATGTAACATGGACAAGGTTTCTCCCACTAAATCTGTGCATACTGAACCCTTCAGTATAGATTGCCAATGTATGGTCTCTGTTTTCAGGTCAAGAGGTTTTCGACAACTATCTCTATAGAGCTTTATTCCTATCACATAGGAAATGTCTCTATCTTCCCTAAAGATAATTTCCACAAAGGATTCCATTCTAGAACATCTCATTCCTCATCGACATGTGGAATGCAAATATGCTCCCACTAAATCACAGATCCCTTCTCTTTCTTTGACATATTAGTCAAACCCTTTGACTATATCATCAAAGTAAAGATCCGGCTCTGAGTTTCTTGTACTTAATCAATCACATTGATTAGTCCATTGTAACTTATAGACTTCATTTGCATTAATGGATTCATAAACCTTATAGGTTGTGTCACGTACACATCCTTGTTTTATTCCTCATAGGAATGTAGTTTTAGTATCCATATGCCAAATCTCTTAGTCATTAAGTTGCAATAAACAAGCATCATCCTTCTCAAAATTTTATCCATGTATCTTAACGCTTAAGACTCATTCGCACATATGGATTTCATCCCAATGGGTGCTACCATCAAGGTCATGCCTTATGGTTCACATGGAAGTCATTTAGGATGTAATGGTCATAAACCATAACTCAAAATCTGGTTCCTCGTCATCTAGATAGTTGATTCATCACATGACCAACTCATCACATAGATAATCGGGGTGTATCTGTCAAGGATATAGAACTCACAACACTTTGTGATTCTTAATATCCTCTATAAGTGTAGGGTATTCTTTATTTAAGAAGAATTTGGTTATTTGATAATCATCCTCTAACTCCTTAGAGTATGACTCCTTACTTGATTTATACATCACCATGCCTTAACAATGAGTTCACTATGATACACTATCATAATCACTCATAAGGTTCTCAAACATTTGGTTGAAATATTCTTATTTCTTGATCACATCAAGAACTAATACTTTTACCAAATTTGTACTTCATCTATGATATTCTTGAACACTTCAAGATATTCATATTTGTATTTCTCTAAACACCACTTAAAGTATTAGCATTAACTCGAATAGGTATGTAAATACATTACATGTATTATACCTAATAGGATAATCATTCTTCCACTACCTTAGTGAAGATTGATTAATCATGTCTAAGAGATTCATGTCTCTTACTGGTTCTCTAACCAAAAGAGTCTAGATTTATCCATCATATGGAAACTAGAAATGAATTTCTCATGATTTATGCTAATTTGATTGTTTGAGTTATCAATAACTTTTAGGTATCATTTTATCTTATGCATACCAAGTAACACAAGATAAACAAGGCATTTCCACAAAGATCATATCTTTGAATTTGAAATATCAACTATATTGGTAGCCATCCTTGTCTTAATAAGATGCAACAATAAAGTGTTTCTATTAAAAAATTGAAATAGCAGTTCTCAACTCTATTTCGTACCCTTTAGGCTGAAATAAACTGAAAGGTACTCCTATCTATGGTAGCAACACTTGCTCCAATGATGGGTACTCCTTTCTTGGTATTTTTGTAAAGGCCATCACTTCTTTGTAGATCTTGCATATCATATATGACATATCCATATCTTGGTATCATATACCTCAGATAAAGAAGCGGTTCATTTCATGTTAGCTTAGGTGGAGATCTCCACCCCCTCCTTCTTCTTTTGTTCTTCCAAATATAAAGGGAAATTCTCTCATTCCCTTTCCCTGTGTGCCTTGAGGCTGAAGACGGCTTGGGTTGCTGGCTAGCATCAGAACACTTTTTTTCTTTAAGGTGGTGAGGAAGAGTTGGTTGTAAGAGGTTACACCAATACAAGATGTTGAACTAACAAGGATGATTACCAATCACAATTAGCTTTTGGTTTTTTACTCAATAGAGGATCTGTGAGGCAGAAAAGTTCCAAGAAAGAAAAAATGGTTGATTGTACAACACAATGCAAGTACATTACAAAGGAAGGTATATAGTGTTGGGTTTTAGGGGAGGCAGAGAAGGCAGCGGAAACAAAAATTTTCTCCCCCAAACCCGGAACAAGGAAACGCGTCAACGTCTATATATTAGGAAAGGGATGGTTTGTGGAATCATACCTTGTCCTGAGGCTTGCTCAGCGACAATACCTCGTGCCTTGCACGGTCTTCAACTCCGGCCTTCGACGGTGTCTGTGCAGCTCCCGGTCGCACCGGGACTGACGACTCCTGATCTCACCGGACTGTCGGATGACAGTTGTCCTCCTGAGCGGTAGAAACCTCCCGCCTCTGAAGTAGTCCACACAGACCACCTGGAACTCCACACTCCTTGTCCCACAAGGAAGTGGAAGGATTCGCACCCTCCTGTTGACGTAATAGTCACCAACACACTCTCCTGCTGCCAGTTGCAACTACAGTTGTCCTTCCCTTGTTGCACCTCCCTTTGCGGGAAGCACTTGCTCGGGCTCTCTCTCGGTTACCAAAACCAGAGAGAACGACAACTTTGCAGAGCAACTGGTTGCACTGAGTTGTACTTTGAGAAGCCCCCAATACCCCTATATATATAGGAGGGTCATGGGACAGGGTTCTCCATCCCGGGCAATGCGGGACTAAAAGCAGGAGTAGAAGGGTTTGAGATTTTCCACAAAAGCAACCAACTCGCAACCTAAATCGGTCGGTTGGGGACCTGAACCGGTCGGTTGACCCCTCAAGCGATCGGTTGGGACACCTCAAACGGTTGGCTCACAAGTGAACCGGTCGGTTGGTGGTCCTGGTCGGTTCCCAATTGACTTTCCTTCTTTTGTTTCTAATTGGCATCGAATACCAATCCTATTTCCAATCAAATTGGGAAATTGAAACGAAAGGAAACTTCTCACCAATCCTACTTTCCCAACTTGCTCGGTTGCACCAGTTGAATCGATCGTTTAAACACTTGAAGCAATCGGTTCAACACTTGAGCCGACCGGTTCAGCAACCTCAGCTGATCGGTTCAACACTTGAACCGGTCAGTTGGGAGTGCAGGTTGTGCAGAATCAGTCAATTGTGATTTCAATCAATCCGATACTCCAATCAATATGTCCAACACCTTGAACATTATGATATTGAGCTATCAATCAATTGAGTGTTTAATTGAACTACTAAACTCCTTTAGTAATCAATCTAAACATTGCTTGTGGACAAAACTCCTCTTCCAAGTTAAATCCTATGTGTGTGACCCTGCAGGTTCATTTCACGTTGGCAGTGAAAGTCCATAACACTTATGACTTCACAAGCAAAGAGCGGTGCCTAGTCACACATCAGTGCAACCCAAGTGAAAGTAGAAAGTTGGAGAACAACTTTCAATCCTACAATCCGTGAATGGTGTTACAGTGAATGTATAATTCCTTTGTCACTGATATCCCGAATGAACTCAAGGCATGGAACAGTCATCCTGTCAACGTTCATTCACTTTCTTGATCTCAGAGTAGATTGGAAGAGATATGTATGACATCAATATCACATACTGATTCACACATGCATGCACGCCTTTCTCAATCCTACTCATCAATTGGTCATGGATATCAAACTCCCTCAAGAGGGACAAATCCCATATCTATCACTCACCCCTCAAAAGCCCCATGTGTCAAAGCCACCCAATCATCACCTTTATAACAATCCATGTTTTAGGACTGTGTTTGATGATGTCAAAGTGTGCCCAACGACATGCATTGAGTGTAGTGATTTCAGGTCTAAGAATCACACTCACCACCATCACTGTGAGTACTGATTGTGACTACCATGTCATGGTTCCATGTGTCAAACTCACAGTGGGTCTGTCCGGTACACTTGTTCTCTAACAAGTACCTATGTGTTTGGTTTGATATCTCTATATCATGACTAATGAGATTCTATCATCAACCAACACCACAATCTAGTCTTGTGTATCATTTTTATCTATCTACCTTCCACAATGACATCCGACTAGGGGCATAACAAGAATGTACAAACTCTTAGCATCTGTATGATCTCATCGTTCAGGTCATGAACCTGAAGGCATACGTCATTGAGTATTGTCATTCTCTAGACATTCAATATGTTCTATCACTATCTCATATGACTGAACCAGAAAGAATTGGAAGCTTGCCTTTGATGTTTATCAAATCAATCTTAAATTATCCCACCAATCATCCCATGATTGGCTCTCAAGGCATACATACCAACAGACTCCCACTTGCACTGCGAGCCAATCACCATTGAATCATATTCATAGTGATCTTCAAACATGTCCTACATGTTACTGTGCTCTAGTGCGATCATAGTGAGTAATGGAAAGACCTTGCCATAGTCAGTATAAATTGCATGTCTCTCATCTCTTCGCTGTATGTCATACGTATGAGATGGAGTTGCCGTAATATGCAATCTTATATTCCTATGCTAACCTTTAGCCACATTGCATGATCAGGGATTCCAAACTTGTCATCAATGAGCGGAATATCTATAAGTTCATCTCATGAACTTCCAGTTCCATATAGTATCTATTGTTGTTCTTTAACGCATAGATACTCGGCATTTCCTTTTAAATGGTTTTATTGGAACACTTCCAATTATCAACAAACTTTCATTTTATACATCCTATGTATATATTTTGCGATTAATTTTCTGTCCTTTCGGAAGTTCACATCAATGTAACTCTTTACATTGAACTCTTCCTTATCTCCATAGAATTAGTACTTCTCAAGTACTTATCAAGTTCTTATGGTATTCCATTAACCCTTACTGGAAGTAGATAGACATCCACTCGTCATGTCCCACATATGAGTTATCAGGATGAGCACATCATATTGTCATGTCGTACATACAAGATGATGAATGCATTTTATTCTTGCCATGTCCATACATGCAAGATAATGGGATGATTACATACATGACAGATCCATATCTATTCTTAGTGTTCCCATTCTTCATAAGAATTGGACACTTGGCCTTGGGATACTAACTCCATGCAGCATGGACAAGTTTTCTCCCACTGAATCTGTGTATACTGAACACTTCAGTACCGATTGCCAATGTATGCTTTCTCTTTTCAGGTCAATAGATTTTTTTCGAGAACGATCTCTATAGATCTCTATTCCTATCACATAGGAAACATCTCTTTCTTCTTTAAAGATAATTTCCACTTTTGGATTTCCATTCTAGAACATTTCCATTTCACATCAACATGTGGAATGTGAACACGCTCCCACTAAATCACAGATCCCTTCTTTATCTTTGACATATCAGTCAAACCCTTTGACTATATCATCAAAGTAAAGATCCAATCCTGAGTTTCTTGTACTCAATCAATCACATTGATTAGTCCATTGTAACTTATAGACTTCATTTGCATTAGTGGATTCATAAACCTCATAGGTTGTGTCACGTACACATCCTTGTTTTATTCCTCATAGGAATGCGGTTTTAGTATCCATAAGACAAATGCCTTAGTCATTAAGTTGCAATCAACAAGCATCATCCTTCTCAAAATGTTATCCATGTATCTTAACACTTAAGATTCATTTTCACTTATGGATTTTATCCAATGGGTGCTACCATCAAGGTCATACCTTATGGTTCACATGGATGTCATTTAGGATGTAATGGTCATAAACCATAACTCAAAATTTGATTCCTCATATTTATCTAGATAGTTGACTCATCACATGAACAACTCATCACATAGATAATTGAGGTGTATCTATTAAGGATATAAGAACTCACAACCCTTGTGATTCTTAATTTCTTTTTATTAGTGTGGGGTATTCTTTTATTAAGAAGAATTTAGTTATTTGATAATCATTCTCTAACTCCTTAGAGTATGATTCCTTCTTGATTTAGACATCATCATGCCTTAATCATGAGTTCACTATGATACACTATCATAATCACTCATAAGGATCTCAAACATTTGGTCCAAGTATTTCATTCATTGATCTCATCAAGAATTAACACTTTACCAAATTTGTACTTCATCTATGATAATCTTGAACACTTCAAGATATTCATATTGGTATTTCTCTAAATACCATTTGAAGTATTAGCATTTGTTCCAATAGGTATGTAAATACATCACATGTATTATACCCAATAGGATAATCATTCTCCCACTACCTTTAGTGAAGATTGATTAATCATGTCCAAGATATCCATGTCTCTTACTGGTTCTCTAACCAAAAGAGTCTAGATTTATCCATCATATGGAAAATAGAAATGAATTTATCATGATTGATGCTAATTTGATTGTTTGAGTTATCTATAACTTTTAGGTATCATTTTATCTTATGCATATCAAATACCACAAGATAAACAAGGCATTGCCACAAAGATCATATCTTTTAAGATTGAAACATCAAATTTATTGATTGCCATCATTGTCATACAATATGCAAAATAAAGTGTTTCTATCTATTGGAAAATATGAAATAACAGTTCATAACTATATTACATGCCTTGTAGGCTAACAATAAACTAAAGTACTCCTATCTATGGCGGCAACACTTGCCCCAATTATGAGTGCTTTACACTTTACATCTTGGTATCATATACCTCAAAAAGTGTTACAAGTTTACTTTCATGACACCTTTAAGTAGAGACTTTAGTTGCCTCCTTCTTCTTTTGTTCTTCCAGATAGAGAGGACAATTCCTTTTCCAATGTCCTGGATTTTGACAATGGTGGCAATTTCCTTTCTTGATCACACCTCCCTTGGCCTTGAGAGCTAAAGATGGCTTGGACTCCTGGCTAGCATCAGAACCTTTCTTAGCTTTGCCCTTGCCCTTGTGCTTGGACTTGCCTTTCTTGCTCATGATCACCATCACAGCCTTAGGCTTGTCCTTCTTCATCTGTATCTCAGCTGTCCTCAACATGCCCAATAACTCTGATAGGGGCCTATCAAAGTTGTTCATGTTGTAGTTCATCACAAACTGATTGTAGGATTCTGGCAACGATTGCAGTATCACGTCAGTAGCCAACTCTTGGCTCAGTGGAAATCCCAGTCTTTGTAGGTTCTCTACATACCCAATCATCTTGAGTGTGTGAGGACCAACTGGATCTCCTTCTCTCATGACACACTTGAACAGCGCCCTAGAAACATTGTATCTCTCTTACCGTGCCTGATCTTCATACATGTTCCTGAGATGCTAAATCATCTCAATGATACCCATGTTCTCATGTTGTCTCTGCAACTCATGGTTCATAGAACATAACATCAAGCACTTTGCATCAATGGCATCATCAGCATGCTTCTTGTAAGCATCCCTTTCTGCCTTTGGTGCATTAGGAGCGGGTTCCTATGGAATTGGAGTATCCAGGACATAGAGCTTACGCTCTTGAGTGAGAACAATTCTCAATGTCCGATACCAGTCGTGGAAGTTCGTCCCATTCAACTTCTCCTTTTCAAGGACCGATTGCAAAGAGAAGGGATTGTTGTTTGTATTCATTTGTAATACAAAAGGAAATATGCAATTTTAGTCCAAAAACTCATTTTTGACTTATTTGATTGATTTGAAAATTTGACGATACAATTAGGCCTTTAATTAATTATCGCTCCCACTATTTTACTTCAAATTGATAGCCCTCACCATCAATTCGGAAGATTGCAGCGTACAACCTTCTAGTGGGCAAGATCCTGAAATCCTCTAAGTCATGAGTCAGCTTTGGCTGATCGCCCACAACTTAGATCTCTCAGGTAGGCAACCCTTACCAATTGCACCATATGCAACTCTTGATAAGATGTCATATGCAACTCTTTGTCATGATCATCTCCATGCCTCAAGGTGCTAGATCCTATCTAGGTCGCCTTGTTAAGTCCGACCCAAAGAAAACACGATGAATATGCACCCTGTTAGGGCAGACCCACACATTCATCCTTCATGCTTCCACGAGATAGACGGTGCACCACGCTTGGGCGTGCCCACACTTGGTCGATCAAGTTTTTCACGTGTCGCATTTGGAAGGCATATAAAACTTAATATTTTAATGAGGGATTTGGTTTTTATATACATATACATATCCAATCACCACAACACATAGTATGTATCATATACATGCTATATCCCACAGAAAACATGCAAAAACGATAATAAAGCAATGATTATGGCCATCCTAATGTGATTCCTCGAGCCAAGAAGAATCACAGTCATCTAGGTCTACATCACATGCAACCTTTACAAGATGAAATATGTGCCTTTGCCTTCCTAGTTGATCAACTCATCACATGAATGATCTACTCTCTCTGGCCGGTCGTTTGGGTGCCACCAGCTGATCGGTTGGCTCCTCCAACCAATCGGTTCGCCTGGTCGTCGTGCATCTCGTCATTGCCGCCACCCGCTCGTCTCGCTCCTCGAGCCGGTCATCAACCGATCGGTTCACTCCTTGAATCGACCATCTGGAACATCAACCGATCGGTTCACGCCTTGAACTGATCATCTCAGCTGTCGTCTGGATGTCTGCCGTTCTTTGACATAATAGGAAATAAAATCTATCCTAATATTAAATTGCTTAAAAAAGGAAACCCTGAGTTACATTCGGGGGGAGCAAAGGTAGGAAAGAATCTTGAATTATTTTGAGTTACATCAGGATTAGGAGAAGGAAGATCGGTGCGCAGACCGAGATGCATACAACCAATCACAGATAGGGTTTATTGGCCATAACCACGCTATACATCCACCATAAAACTCATTTAAGGGCGACACGTATCGAGTGCATTAATAATAATACATATCATATATGTAATATTGGGATTTGTGGATTTAGGATTGGACATGCATAAAGCTAATTTTATTTGCATCATATGCAATAAATAAAGGCGACAAACCAAAATCGATCATATCGATATTCTTAAAATATAGAGCAGTTGACGTGGCTCTGATACCACTATTGGGTTTTAGGGGAGGCAGAGAAGGCAGTGGAAACAAAAATTTTCTCCCCCAAACCCAGAACAAGGAAACGCGTCAACATCTATATATTAGGAAAGGGATGGTTTGTTGAATCATACCTTGTCCCAAGGCTTGCTCAGCGACAATACCTTGCGCCTTGCGCGGTCTTCAACTCTGGCCTTCGACGATGTTTGTGCAGCTCCTGGTCGCACCGGGACTGACGACTCCTGATCTCACCAGACTGTCGGATGACAGTTGTCCTCCTGAGCGGCAGAAACCTCCTGCCTATGAAGTAGTCCACACAGACCACCTGGAACTCCACACTCCCTGTCCCACAAGGAAGTGGAAGGAGTCGCACTCTCCTGTTGACGTACTAGTCTCCAACACACTCTCATGTTGCCAGTTGCAACTACAGTTGTCCTTCCCTTGCTGCACCTCCCTTTGCGGGAAGCACTTGCTCGGGCTCTCTCTCGGTTACCAAAACCAGAGAGAACGACAACTTTGCAGAGCAACTGGTTGCACTGAGTTGTACTTTGAGAAGCCCCCAATACCCCTATATATAGGAGGGTCATGGGATAGGGTTCTCCATCCCGGGCAATGCGGGACTAAAAGCAGGAGTAGAAGGGTTCGAGATTTTCCACAAAAGCAACCAACTCGCAACCTGAACCGGTCGGTTGGGGACCTGAACCAGTCGGTTGACCCCTCAACCGATCGGTTGGGACACCTCAAACGGTCAGCTCACAAGTGAATCGGTCGGTTGGTGGTCCTGGTCGGTTCTCGATTGACTTTCCTTCTTTTGTTTCTAATTGGCATCGAATACCAATCCTATTTCCAATCAAATTGGGAAATTAAAATGAAAGGAAAATTCTCACCAATCCTACTTTCCCAACTTGCTCGGTTGCACCAGTTGAATCGATCGTTTCAACACTTGAAGCAATCGGTTCACCCTGGGATTGAGCTGATCGGTTCAACACTTGAGCCAACCGGTTCAACAACCTCAGCCGACCGTTTCAACACTTGAACCGATCGGTTGGGAGTGCAGGTTGTGCAGAATCAGTCAATTGCGATTTCAATCAATCTGATACTCCAATCAATATGTCCAACACCTTGAACATTATGATATTGAGCTATCAATCAATTGAGTGTTTAATTGAACTACTAAACTCCTTTAGTAATCAATCTAAACATTGCTTGTGGACAAAACTCCTTTTCCAGGTTAAATCCTATGTGTGTGACCCTGCAGGTCCATTTCACGTTGGCAGTGAAAGTCCATAACACTTATGACTCCACAAGCAAAGAGTGGTGCCTAGTCACACATCAGTGCTACCCAAGTGAAAGTAGAAAGTTGGAGAACAACTTTCAATCCTACAATCTGTGAATGGTGTTACAGTGAATGTATAATTCCTTTGTCACTGATATCCCGAATGAACTCAAGGCATGGAACAGTCATCCTGTCAACGTTCATTCACTTTCTTGATCTCAGAGTAGATTGGAAGAGATATGTATGACATCAATATCACATACTGATTCACACATGTGTGCACGCTTTTCTCAATCCTACTCGTCAAGTGGCCATGGATATCAAATTCCCTCAGGAGGGACAAATCCCATATCTATCACTCACCCCTCAAAATCCCTATGTGTCAAAGCCACCCAATCATCACCTTTATAACGACCCATGTTTCAAGACTGCGGTTGATGATGTCAAAGTGTGCCCAACGACATGTGTTGAGTGTAGTGATTTCAGGTCTAAGAATCACACTCACCACCATCACTGTGAGTATTGACTGTGACTACCATGTCATGGTTCCATGTGTCAAACTCACAGTGGGTCTGTCTGGTACACTTGTTCTCTAGAAAGTACCTATGTGTTTGGTTTGATATCTCTATATCATGACTAATGAGATTCTGTCATCAACCAACACCACAATCTAGTCTTGTGTATCATTGTTGTCTATCTACCTTCCACAATGACATCCGACTAGGGACATAACAAGAATGTACAAACTCTTAGCATCCGTATGATCTCATCGTTCAGGTCATGAACCTGAAGGCATACGTCATTGAGTACTGTCATTCTGTAGACATTCAATCTATTCTATCACTATCTCATATGGCTGAACCAAAAAGAATTGGAAGCTTGCCTTTGATGTTTATCAAATCAATCTTAATGTATCCCACCAATCATCCCATGATTGGCTCTCAGGGCATACATACCAACATATAGATCAAGAAGTTATTGGTGAAGTAAGAGTGGTTCCATCCATTGACAATATAGTAGAGCTATATTATAACAGCAATGGATCTATAGCACAAGCTAAGAAACCCATACCACATCAACATTCCAAGCACATACTCATGAATTATCATATCATACAATAGATCATACAATGAGGAGATGTTAATATTTATAGATTACAGACTAAAACCAACATTGTTGATCTCATAACAAAAAAACACTTTCATAGTAGAAATATGATGGTCATGTTAGATCACATGGGATTAGATTTGTTAGTAATTATCTATAATGCAAGTGTGAGATTGTTATTTGTATGCTCTATGAGCCATCATGTGATGATTCTAACAGGGATACTTTGTATAATATTTTCTTACTAATAAAAGGTAATTCCATCTATTATGTTTGTTTCAGTATTGAGATAATGGGAAAATATAATAATATCCTAATAATTTCTCCACTTGATGACATGTGGTTTTGGTTGAGGACCTAAACATGAGATCATATTATACTTATAATACTTATTCTTGTTATGTCATGAGTAAGTTATTATTTTAGATATTATAGGACAAAAATAATATACAACACTATCGTGTATCATTAGTGATATGTATGTCTCTTTAGTCATGATATTGGATATCAACTCACATACATGGGTACTTATTAGAGAATAAGTTTTACTAGACAAACCTACCTTGAGAATGGCACATGGAAGTCGTGTAGTGACATGTCAAAGTCATATCTCAATGTGACAGTGGTGAATGTGATATTTAGACCTAAAGTCACTACAACAATTACATGTCATTCTTTGTATTTTTGCCGCTACCCCAACATTCTCTAAACTAGAGTTGTCAAAAAGGTAGTGAAATGGTCTACTATGACACTTGTGGATTATTGTGAGTGATGTCAAAAAATGTGTCCCTCCTTTGGAGTGATATATCAACCAGATGATACGCAAGACTATGAAAATGTTGGCCATGCTCATGTGAGTCAATATATGATATTGAGCTCACAATATCTCAATTAGTCTTCTCTAGTTCAACAAACAAATATTGAATGATAATAGAATGACAATTCCATGCCTTAATTTCAATTTGGATATATGTAACAAATGGATTATATGGTCATAATAGAATTATTTGCTTTATAGATTGAAGTTGTTATCCAACTTACTATGATTAATTTGACGAAAATGATGTGTTGATTGATACCAAAGTTTGATTCTGAGGTTTTGAATATCATTACTAATGTAATTAGGAAACTATTAGGTAACACACAATATATGCATAAGGGAACTGAATTTTGCAGTCAAACATATGATTAGAATGGTTCTAAATCATAAATAGGATGATTTCCTATCCATTTGGGAAACTATAATGTCCAGTCTGTAAACTAGATTGGTTGGGTCGATAAACCAATTGATTGTTAATCTAGTGAGTTCCTTCATCTTTCGAATGTGACTCATCAACCAACTGACTAGTGAGTTGAGTAACTAGAACCGAATAGGGAAAGTGTCTATATTTGATTTGGAATCAAATGGGGAACTAGTTTGAACTTGGATTGGTGATTCTCTTGACTCACTTGGTGAGTCACTTAAATTGTGACCCATCATAGTCCTAGTAGGGACCTAGTCGGGTGACTGGGAGTCCTGGTCAGCTAAATGGTAGACCTAGTTGGCCAATTGGGATATCATTCCAAGTTTCTTGGTTTGAGGTTGTTTTTAAGATTGGGATTCAGAAGGGGATAGGAACTAGGAAGTTATAATCTCATGACTCTTCTAAATAAAGGGGTTCATCTCATTCAGATACACACACTTGACACCACTTGTGAGACAAGTTGTCCATAATTTTTTTGTCATCGAGAGAGAGAAAGTGTTTGAAGGACAACAACACAAAATACAAGAAGAAAGGGAGTTCCAGGATGACTAGCACACCAACAACTCTTGTTTTTCTTCAACATGGTGGCCAAGGTGTTATAGCACATTATAGGTATATGCATGAATGATGTAGAGGACAAGGCCCTTATTGGGAGGCTTGGATAAGGTGTTTCACAAGACAACGAGAAGGTACTTTGAAAAAGATAACTATGTAGCATCTTGGTGGCCTATTTGGATTTGGATCCAAATGTTTTAGTTCTTACTGACAAAGATGTGTGTAGTTGTTGAAAACTAGTTTACACAAAGGTATAATCTTTATCCTTTCAATGTCTTTTTATATGGGTTTTGTAGTTTTGATCAATTTAATGAATTTGGGTAAAATTTTATTATTCCTTTGTACTAACTTCCCAAAACCCTACAAAAATTTCAAAATGATCCCAATTAAATTAAACCAACAAGGTAAGGGGAAAGGTTTCACTAAATTTCCATCAACATAACCATTTATTTATGTAAAATGGGAATTTTTTTATTTGTCTCACAATACCTATGCATAGGACAACTAGGGTCAGAACATGTTTATTTTAAAAAAAAATCATGTAAAAGTCTATAAGACGAGAAACTTGTATGAGGCCTTTGAGACAAATACA
Source organism: Alisma plantago-aquatica (assembly GCA_963693085.1). Taxonomy (NCBI): domain Eukaryota; kingdom Viridiplantae; phylum Streptophyta; class Magnoliopsida; order Alismatales; family Alismataceae; genus Alisma; species Alisma plantago-aquatica. The sequence goes on along the minus strand of OY856413.1, from coordinate 279,778,789 downwards.
AAGTTTTAGATACATTGACACATAAAACACCCTTTCTAGACCCAATTATAAATCAATGACTCAATAACTCCTTAAAAATATAAACACAAATTTTCATCTACTTCATACCTGTCAATGGAGGCTCCATACTAGTATCCTATTAGGTATGAGGCTAAGCACCAAAATATGATGGGAAACCATGAAAGTAAGATAGTCAAGATATGTACGAAAAACTATGATTATAGGATAAACTTAGGCAGATCGAGCAGTATCAAGTAGCCTCCACTGAACCTAATGTACAATAGATGTAGTATACAAATATGGTTTGTAGAACATGCATGACATATAAAGAAAGTAAAGTATCCCAATGTGATATCCAAATTACTATTGGGCTTGGTTACATATTATTTTTATTAAATCATTGGGTAGTTTGGGATGTACCACCCACACTACTAGATTGTGGTTACAATGTCCCCCAACATGTGATATATGATCTCATGATTACCATCATGCCTCAATCAACATGAGTATAAAAAATAGGGCTTGTCATCAATAAATTTATGTAACAATATAATGTATATCCTAGGTACTCAAGTCATAGCACCTAGAACATGGATATAGAACCCATATATACCATCATGTCATGATTTCTCAATCACATTGTCATAAAAATCTAGAAATATGGTCTCTCTTACACTACGTACATATAAGCATCAGGGTATCAGGGGGGCATACATCATATGGATCCTTGACCAAGCACACATACTAAAATATTAATGTCTTCCAATAATTTTCACAATTCAAAGATTATTATAATGATACTCGTTTCACTACCTTGAATTCTGAGCACATGAGTAGTAATGTGGTCAGATGACCCTACATGAGTTAGGTTTCAAGTTATTATCTTAACATTTTACTTGTCTTTCATGAAGAAAACATGATATAATATCATCCAATAACATCAATCATGTGATATAAATTAAACTCTTTATCAAAACCATGAGTCGTTTTCAAAAAGGGTAGACACTTGGATCTATCATCATTTTCGACCTTACAAAGGCCAAGGTTTAAATTGATTTCTAAATCTCATTAAATAGTATTCATCTCTTATTATTTTAGCTTCAAGACACCATAAAAATTCCACCCATAATCTTCTTAGCACTAGAGAGATATACCCAAATTAGTAAAATGTCTAAAAATAACATTTTGCAGCGAGATTGGTTTATATTACTAAAATTTTAGCAATAAAAAAATCAAAGCATAAACGTTTTTAAATTATATCCAAATGAGATATCAACGTAGATAAGAGTCATGGATTTCTCCAGCATGCAACTCAAACAGCCCATAAAATACCACGTTGAAAAAGAATCATGCATATACTATGTTTTTTAGCATTATAGTAGCATGAATGTTTAACATATCCATCTTATATTGTAACATCCCTGACCTGGGTTATAAACTAACCCTAGGTGTTTTTCCTAAATATGTAATTAAACCCTGGTGATTATCTTTTGACATGTAATCAAGTTTCTCAGGAACATATACTTTCAATTTTGTCCTTTTGAAACAAAGTTATAGTATTATTTTGGTAATGCAGGGGCTTATGTGAAAATTACCTAGTTAAGGGGTTAACTTGCAATTGCACATGTTAAGATGTTCTTTTGATAATGAGACATCATATGAGTGAATATGATGAGACATGATGGATTTCCCAAGCTTGGGCATCTAGATGCAGCTTGTGGAACAATCCTTATGCTTAAAAACCCTATTTTGGAGTAAAATGCAGTTTACCCAATTTGAGGGGTGCAACTTGTAAAATACACCATATAGAACATATTTTATGACTCTTGTCATAATTTAGAGTAGAAATGGTGAAAGGGACACATCAATGAATAATCAGATAAGAAAAATGACATTTGTACATAAAATTCACTAAGTTTGAGTAAGGAACCTTTCATGTATGTACCCTAGCTCAAAGTTGGATTTCTTTACTCCTAGATCTTGAGATTTCATGAGCTTTGAATAATTTTAGATGAGTTTGGATGTTCCCTTAAATAAGAAAGGACTTGGATGAGAATTTCAAAGTTCTAGAGGTCTTTATGGTGTAAATCAGCCTAAACTATATAAGCACCTTTCTTTCCAAACCAAGCAAACGTTTTCCTTCACTTCCTCACTTCTTATCTTTCTCAATCGGACAAAGCAAAGCTCAGGAGCTTAAGGGGACGACCAACCTATTCTAGGTAGGAGAACACCACCTTCTAGCTTGGATTCATGGAGGAAATCGTATTACAAGGTTGAATTGCTAGTTTTCTTACTTAGGTTCCTTTTTCTAGCCGACCATCCCCATCTTTTTCTTGAAGAATTGACCTTGGCCGACCTATGGAGCTCAAGACGCCATTAAAGGCTTAAATATTGGAAGCTTGGAAGCTCTAGGAACCACGTTTGAGGCGGGTTTTATAACTCTAACTCTTAGCTTTGTTATTCATATCTTTGTTCTTGTTTTCTATGATTAGTTCTTCTTCTACCTCCCTTCTTCCTTGCTCTTTTGCAAGCAAAAACGGTGGAGTAACCGACCTTAACAGAGGTTGAGGATGATGGGTGTGGATTCCTAGGTCACTTTATGAAACGACCTTGAACCCTTTTGGTCCAAACGGGTGCAACTCGTTTAAGGTCAAACGGGTTCAACCCGTTTGATCTCAAATGATCCTGCAAGATCGTTTGGATCAAAACGACCCCAAGACCGTTTCATAGGGTTGAACAAGGTACGATCATTTGAGGGTCTGTTTATAATGTATTGAATTTCATTCCTACAAAGAATTGTAATCTAATTCCTAACCAATTAAGAGTTGAAGACACTTCAATAACCTAACCCTAATCGGGTGAAAGTTGTTGATTTCAATATAGATCTTGTTGAGTTTTGGGTTGAAGGACCCAAACGGGTTCCAACCCATTTGGGGGTTCATCCAAACGATCTCACACTCGTGTAATGATACCCCAAGATCGTTTGGAGGTCTAGGGTTAAAGAAATTTGATGGTTTGAGGGTCCAATTACAAGATGTTGATAAATTGATGAAAAGTGCTGATTTTTAATTTAATTAGGGCTCAACCCTTATCAAATCATTTTGGTTCTTGGTCAAACTTTGGGAAACGATCTCAAGATCGTTTGGAGGTCATCCAAACGACCTCAAGACCGTTTGATCCAAGTTTGGGCCCAATTGGAGGTCAATTGATAGGTTCAACTCTAATTTGAATCATATTGTTGAACATTGATGATTAGCCGATTGGAAACCCTATTTGAGTTAGATTTAACCCTAATTGGCTTTCAACTGAGGGTCAATTTGGTGTCCAGTTGATTGAGGCTCATCCTAATTGAATCAATTTGTATATGGTTAACATGGCTTGGGCCAATTGAAAGCTTCAACATAAGAAATCCTTTTCAAGCATAAACTTTGTGTCACCTTTTATGTTCATGCGGTTTGAACCCAAGTAGACCCACACTCGTTTTAGACCAAACGAGTTCACACTCATTTTAGACCAAACGAGTTCACACTCATTTGAGTCCAAATGAGTCCACACTCATTTGAGTCCAAACGGGTTCACACTCGTTTGAGTCCAAACGGGTTCACACTCGTTTGAGTCCAAACAGGTTCACACCCGTTTAAGCTCAAACGGGTTCACACTCGTTTAGGCTCAAACGGGTCCACACTCATTTGGACTTAAATGGGTCCACACCCGTTTAAGATTAAGTGGGTCCACACTCGTTTAAGGTTCAAATGGATTCAAGGTCATTTGAGATTAAACAAGTTCAAGGTCGTTTAAGAATCAAATGGGTTGAAGGTTGAAGGTTAAACCCTAAACCAATTGGAGACCTTCAAGGTTGATTATACTTAATCACTTGAAGGTGTAAATGGTTCAATGATGATCTAATCTAAACCCTAATGGTAACCTAAGATGTTAAGGGACTAAGTGGCTAATGAATTGACCCATGATGATGGTCAATGGGTAAATTACCAAAATGCCCCTGAAAGGTTCAATTGAGTGATACCTTGTTTTAATCAAACCCTAATCACATGATAGTGATGAGTTGACTTGTGTTAATCAATGAGGACTTAACCCAACCTAATCTAGAGTGGTGTAATCACTATCTACTAGTTAGAGGAGAGAGAAAGTACCAATTATAATGGAAACTCTAGTAAAATGCCTTCAATATACATGAATGTGCACGTTTAGGTATGATCCACTTATGTGAGATCATGGAAACCCTAATGATGATAATTGATGAATCTTAATCTTATATGAGGCCTTTAATGATGATGTTTCTCATACATGAGGATGTTATGAGATCATTTCACCATGAGGTGAATAGTAAACCCTAATTCTAGGGTGATGACATGTAATGTGAATAGTAAACCCTAATTGATGAAAACCAGGGAAACCTAGCTCTTGTATGAGTAGGGAGATACAAGTTCTTTAAATGAGTTATTTACTGTTATCAGTTGATTTAACCATGCAGGTTCCTTTATGAGGATGATCATATCCAGGTATGGATGATGATACTATATTCATTGAAAGCATGTTGTTAGCTTTATGAATAGTGATATATCCTGATGCCTCATTAATAGCATCTTATGAGATTGATAGGCTGTGAGAGCCATGAATACCATCAAGGTCATGCTTTAAGAGATGACTTGTGATGAGAATATTGAGAAATGATAATTGATGAGAGTTAGGCTTGTTACATTTAGTATTCTTCCTTCATAGCTGCTATGCTAATGATTAATGTTTGAAAACATGTATGATGATAAAAGAATACTAAAATGTACCTAACTAATCAAGTATAATCATACCATGTAGAGCCATGATCATAGACCCATCATTGTCAGGAGTTAAATGATGGTGAAACAGGTTTTCCTAAGGGGATTCCTAGAGCACATATTTTTGAATATGTGGGGTAATATGGATGTGAATTTCCTTACATCCTAGTGTAGGAATTGATGTAGATGTATCTTAATCTATCAATCCTTCACTATGTTTTATGCCGGGGTGATGTAACACTAATCTCTCAAGGAAATCTTTTATACCGCATCGATGAGAGATAAGCAAGAAATCTTTCGGTAGCGAAGAGAGTATAGAATTCCACTGTGACTCTAATAGCGAAGTACCAGAATACCCTAGTAAGCTATAGTAGTAGAGACACTAGATGTCCTCCATGTTGATCCTCTTACTGACTGAGGAAGATGAGGTCATAAGAATCCAGCTCTTTTGATGACCTATGTATGATACCGATGCGACTTAATAGTGATCGGTTGGAGTATGAGCGGTACACCTCATCTCCGCAGGACATAATGATGTTTGTAAAACATAATCAACCGCGTAGCATATCTGCTTAGGTTGAACTACGAGATACATTGGTTGAAGATACTTTACTTAGTATACATGTTCTTCATATTCCTTAAATGTTGTTGTTCTAATTGATAACAATCTGCTGCTGATTACCTTAAAGCTTTTATTGCCTATGTTATTCTTGGTTGCTATAATAAATCTTCTGGCGAAGAGTTATAACTCTCGCTGGGACAATTATTTAAAATTGTCTCACCCCGTAGATTTCAACTTTTTAGGTGGTCGTCGAGGGCGAAGGAATCAATCTTCAGGAGACCAATATCAGCAGCAGCAGTATCAGGAGCAGTAGTAAATCTCAGGTGGAGATTCAGACTGCTGAGTTGTATAGTTAGATAGTCATTCCTATGTGTTCTCTGTACTCTCAGGTCCTTGGAGTCTTTTGGTCTGAGATTTTAGTTTTGTGTTCTTGAGATTTTGTATCATGTTGTATATAATTACTCAAGAAGTAATTATCTGAGATGTAAACAGTTTATCTCCTTTTATGAAAGAAGTTTTTAAAGATTCAAGCTCTTATCTCGAAAAGTTTTAATTTCCTGTGATTTTGTCTTCTGCTGTTAATCGAATCACTTCCGCTAAAGTTTATATCGTGGTTTTGGAGATCAGAGCCCACATATATTAACATGCAATATAACATAAGGTAAGTAATCCCATATTTCTCCAAATTATAGCCTAAATAAACCATAAAAACCTCATTTTTCATCCTTTTAAGTATCTATTTAGATAACTTAGAGGTTGCATCTTGAATTCTACAACTAATGAAGGCTAAACAATGCTATATTACTTGCCTTCTCTAAAGAACATAGACTACAACAAGGAAAGAATGAAAAAATCTTCAAACGTCTTCAAATAATACACCAACAACACTCCTAGATAGGTCTAGCTTTGGCAAGAATAAAGAAGGTCAATTTGAGAGAAATTTATACAAAGGGAGGGATTTTCTCCATACTTATTAAAGAAACATGACCCAAGAACGTATAAGAGAGAGAGGAAAAAGAAGAAAAATATGATAAAATATGGATATCTTATATTTTCTAGGGAAAAAAATAACTTCAAATATTGACCACATCCTTAGATCCTCTAGAGCAAGCTAAAACACCAACAATCAAGTACATGCATGAGAATGTTTGGATAACACTACTGATGCTATAGAAAAATCCCAATATATTAAAATAATATATATCTCTAAGAACAACGGGATCATGTATTCAAAGGCTAAGGGAGGTACGAATTGCAATACAAAACCTAAATAGTCATTGTTTAGAACATGGGTTAATCTTATTGCATCTGGCAACAAAGGCACACATTGGGAAAACTTGGGATGCACATTAGTCAAGTAAGGTTTCATTCTATGCATAGGAATTGAGTACCAAAACCCTTCCCTATGCACCCACGTCAGACGACCTTTTGGAACACACTAGGAGGCACTACGACATGCCCATTGCACCTGCATGGCCAGTCTCTCAACATGCATTGGGTAGGAAGACCCTCACTCATGAGGTCTCCAAATGATGGATGAGAGTGGCCAAAAACTCCCTTGTGTCTTGAAGCATGATCCCCTTACATATATGTTGATTCATCAAATAATGAATGAATACTCATAAATATTCTTTTAAGTATGTAAATGCAAAAAATTTACATTAACTAGTATATGATTTTATGCTCCTCCCATCATGTAAATCATATGTGCATATAATGACAAAGTATGTTTTTTTTATTTTTAATGATTTAGGATAAATTTATATTCATTCCACTACATCATGAAATTGAGAAAAAAATGAGATTAATCTTAAAATATGTTCATGGTCATACATTATAGATAAATTTACGTTTGCCTTGGTAAACTTGTGTTGCATTTTTGAATCATTTCTTTTTATAAAAACAAACATACTATCTATTCATTTAGCCTTATCAAATTACACGTATCAACTTTTGGTATGATCCACAAGGTTTAATAGTGAAGTCCACTACCATGGATTTATGCATACATTCTTAGAAAAGACATCTGTCACCAAAGTGAGGTTTCTCCAAAGGAAAAACATAGAAGAAGAATTGAAATAGGGATTTTTTGTTGTGAATACTACCCAAGTAAGGATTGAACTTTGGGGGTGTTTTACATTACTCTATGCAAATTGTAATAGCTTTTTATAGTAAAAGAGGATCAGAAAGACATTGACTTGTGACGTAGACAAGATATCAATAGTACTTGGATTTCATTTTCATGGGCACAGGTTGCATTGCTCATTTTACCCAAACCTTACACTAGAGCCACATTAGCATCAATGATGTAAATGCATATGCTCCTAGACCCATTATTACATTTGAAGGAGGAATCTACAAAAGAAAAGTAATTCTTGACGTTTGATGGTATCTGAAGGGTAGTATCATTGGTCAGACATTCAATGATCTATGTTGATACATCTTTATCATAATGGTTATCTCCATGATAAACTTAATCAAGAAATAAGATGGATATTTCTACCAAATTGAGAAACCTTATTTCTTGATGTACAGAGATATCAACAAGCCATAAGAAAAAGAGGATTTTCATTGAAGTTCTTGACAGTGAAAGTACTCCAAGCCTCATCATTTTCTTGGAAGAACTAATCTGTCATTCCAAGCATCTTCCAAACCTAATCATTGCATTGGAAATCTTGAAAGTAGTGGATAGTTGTCTCCTCAACATTTTTTCATAGGAACATGCAATAAGGACATCCATATGTTTCCTTGCCTTTTCCATATTCTTTATGTGACAAACCCATTGAAAATTCCCACTTTCCTGGTATATAGAGCTTCTAGAGAAGGTGACATTCTCCATTTAAGTGAACTTCCTTATCCTTGTGCATTCATCAATACATAGAGCGGGAAAAAATTGCCATCTCTTTCAAGACTCCATTCCTACTTATTAGTATCTAATTGAGGTAAGGGAGGATAAATATAAGAAATTCTACTCCAAATGGAAGATGGAATATTGTGTTTGAAAATGTCCTAGTCCCGATTACCAATTTCATTAGTCATTGAGGGTACATAAATGTCCTCCAACCCGTTGAGGATGATAATGCTAGGGTCAATCACTAGAGCACTAGACTCTAAAAACCAATTGTCATTCCAAGCATTGGTATCATGACTTATTGATGATGTGTCATATATGCTCCTTAATGGGAGGAATGAAAATGAAGCCCCATGTTGAGGAACAAGGGCCCATATTGAAATTGTTTTTGTTGTAGTAGTTTCCTCACATGGCATGAACCTAGGGATTTCTCGAGATATTGAGAAAGGTCCACACGCTCTTGAGAAAGCATTATTCTAGTCTCGAGCATCTCTAACACTCAGACTTTTGATATCCCTGTTGAAGGAAACTTTCCTCCAAGAGGCAAGGAAAATATTCTTGTTCTCTCTCACATAATGCCATATGAAGCTCTTCATATGCCTTCTTATGTCATCACATACCAATGGTGAGAGGAAAATTGACCTATTTAAGCAAGGATCTTTTATAGAGTGAGTTTTTCTATGGTAGTCCTTCCAACAAGGTACAAGAGTCTACACGTCTAGTTTTTCATCTTCATTTTCATAGATTCTTCCACGTTAGCATGCATGCTTATATTAACTCTATGGTAAATTATCGGGTTTCCAAGGTACCAACCAAGGTCTTCTATGGAAGGAAATGTTAGACATATGATAATTTGCTCTCTCATCGAAGTTCTTGTGTTAGAAGATAAGAAACAACACAGTTTTTTGGTTGGAATGATTTTCTTGTAGACGTTAACAAATTCCTTGAGAATGTGACTTATGATGATAGCCTATAAGCAAGAAGCTTTCGCAAGGAAGAGTATGTCAACTCTGAAGAACACATGTAATACTCTTCATGGTGGAATTGGAAATGGCTTGGATAAGATTCTTCATACAAAGAAAAAACTCATAGGGGCTATTAGGGTCACCTTGCCTTACCCTTGGTTAGGTTTGAAAGAGAGTAGAGGAACACCCTTGAAAACATATGACGATCCTAATGTGATTATTTGCATTATTAGATTGGTATTTTTTGTTGGAATACCAGCTTTGATGAGTGTTTCATGTATGAAACTTCAACTCATCTAGACGAAAGCCTTTGACAGGTCAAGTTTCACTGCCATCCATCTCTTTTACTCTTTCTTTGTCTCATTGAATGAATAGACTCTTAGAGAAATAAGATATTGTCCTTAATCTTGCATCCTAGGATAAAGATAGATTGGGTAGGGGAGATTCAACATTTAGGTATGTCTTTATTCTTTCCACTAGAACTTTTGATATAATCTTAGAACAAGTGTTGTTAAGAGAAATGGGACGTAGCTCATTGAGGGTTTCCACTATCCCCACTTAGGGGTAGAAACCATGTAGGAACTTGCAATAGGATTGATGGTAGGCACACTTCTCATATTTTATTGTAAGAGTTTAAGGTGGAAAACATCCATCCCACAACTTTGATGGTTTTCTCTTGAAAATAACTCGTTTGACTTCATCTGAAGATAGGGTGTAGGTGAGAAGACTAATCATGACAAGACTAATAGATGCTTAGAATGATCCCACACATGTTATTTGAGTAGGATGGACTTAGAAATCCACACACTGACCAAATCTCTCAGTCTAGGTACTTTTTGTGTTGTCTTAAAGAACAAATGTAAGAATGGAAGTACTTCATATTTCCACCCCCAAGCTTGATCCAATCAATGTGAGTTTTTTTCTCCAATCAACTACCTACTAGTTAAGGATACACAGTACCTTGTTATGGAATTCAATTCATCTAATTGATTAATGGTATCATTCATAAGGGGAAGATTTACCTAGATGTGTTTGACCTCCGAATTATGAATGCCTTCTCCCAATGTTCTTGCTTTAGTGACTAGGCCTCACATCTCATCATGGATGTCTTGAAGCACTTTAGTTCCTCTTGGAAGGGAACAAAATTGTTCCAATTAACTAGTAGCTACTATGGAAAGTATGTCTTCAACCTCCAGATTGAACTTATTTTGAATGCATGGCTTTCAGACCCAAAGGGGAATACTAGATCACTAATAGAGCATTACAACATGCATGAAGTCAGGGAAGGACAAAAACTATTGTATTTTTTTTCAATCCAACCTCTTATCATTTTTGTGAATCATGACCATCTCCTACTTCTCCTCATCAGTAGATGGGCATGACATGTTACTAAGCTTGAAATGACCTAATAGTGGATTATTCACGGATTTGGATTTTCTCATGTTGAATAGATCTAAAGTGTGTTCTACTTAACTCTCCTATCAAAACAACATGTGTTTCTTCCATTCACGTGTGATCTTCATCCCAAGAATGTACCGTGTTTGTCTCAAATCATTCATCTCAAAGGCTTTGGAAAACTCTATATTTGGTTTCTTTATCAAATTGACATCCTATCCCACTACCAACATGTCATCCACATAGAGTAGAAGAATAATGAACTTGTCACTAGGAAACCTCCTAGTCTAAACATATGTATCTGCACTTGTCTTATGGTACTTGTTACTTAGCATGAAAGAATCAAACTTATTATATCACTTCCTGGGATCTTATTTCAAGCCATACAATCTATAGACCAAGTGCTCTTTCACCTTGACCTAAAAACCTTCTTCTTGCTTCATGTAGATCGCCTCTGCTAGGTCAACATAAAGAAACATTATCTTCACATACATCTTCTCAACATCCATATCTAGGCTAGAAACCAAGCCTAGAACAAATCTAATAGAAATCATCATCACAACAATAGAAAATATCTCACCAATTCACCCATGGTCTTTGACTAAAGCCCTTGATAACTAATCTAGATTTGTACCTGATATCCTTGCCATTGTCATATATCTTCATCATGTAGACCCACTTGTTCGTTTGTGCTCTCCAGTCCTTAGGAAGTGCTACAAACATATAGGTATCATTTTTCTACAAAAAAGACATCTCCTACTACATTTCGTGATGCCATTGTGCTTAGTCTATATGAGACCATGCATCATGAAAAGTATGTGGATCCTCATGATCATTAACTAGAATATTATGAGATTCCATATATCTAGATGAAGGAAGACAAACTCTATCATACCTCCTCAACTATTTCTTTGGGGACTCTACCTGGTGATGATCTTACTCCCCCTGAACAGTAGCCTCTAACTATGAATTTGGATCACTCAACTACGCATCTAGAATAGAAACACTCAGTGTGCTATCACTCTATTACACATGATGATCATGCTACTCTTCTTCATTATCTAAAGACTGCACCTATGAATAACATGAAGCAACCTCGTATTCATCATAAAAAAAACTACTTGATTTTACAGCCTCTGCATTGCTACTCTTAGGTTCTAGCACTATTAATCTCTCCAAAATGTAACATATGTGTCTACTCATGGTTTTTTTCACAGTATCACATAAGTGTCAAACCACTGTTGTTCATAGACAAGAAAGATATATAGCACTGCTTAATCATCTTGTTTTTGTTGCTTTTCCTTTGGAACATATGCATATTCCTTACACCTAAATACTAGAAGATGAACACATGATTCGTAAGGACCTCACTTTTTAGCATCCCCCAATTAAGAAAGGACCTTAAAGTTGATATCAATTACCTAAAATTCCCAAGATCCAAATTTTAATAAATCACAAAGAATAGCAAATAATATCCATTATTTAAGAAATATTGTTTACAAGTTATACAATGATGATCCTATAAGGAGTTACATGGATTCCAACTTGGAACTAATACATATGAGAATAAGTATATAAATAGTCCTTCTTTACTTAGCTCTATTGTCTTTAGTGGATTCCATCTGGTTCATCATGTATTGACATTTTTACATATAACATTTACCTTTTATAGAACCTTGCACATATCATGTAGTATATACTTCAAATATGTTCAAGCAATCCAATCAATAGGTCCAATAAATCAACATGTAATAATGATGCATCGAAATGAGGGGCAAGGATGTAACTTTTGTCATCATCATCTTCAACCTTGTGAGCTATTCTTCTTGCAACATAGCATTAGATTTTTGGTCAACTCTACCCTTGACTCCTTTGTTCTAGGTTGAGGCAATCAAATTGTAGACACAGGGATCTTTGTCTAAATCTTAGGAACTAATTCTCCCCCTTCCCATATACGTAGGGTGAATGTGGCATCTGGGTCTAGAGTCTGGATGGATAAATAGAAGATTCAAGATCGGGGTTTAGAGGTAGGGCATTCATGGTGAAATTGGAGGTAGCACAAGGTCCTTGGAATTCATCTAGGTCTCATGATCCATGTGATGGTCTCTCGATGGGAGTACCTACCCTTATACTGGTGTGGCTATCAAGACAACATTCAATGGAGTTTAACTCAAAGGTCACTTGGGGAAGTCACAATATGTCACAAAAGTAGGGATTGGTGATAGAAGGGCTCAATTTTATCTCCCAAATTCAATGGGAGTCTATTGGGTGTGAAACAGAGAGAGAGGGACAGAGATCAGTGCGTAAGAAATTATTGTGGCCTTGTACCTATTTAGACAGAAGGTAGAAGATGATGTGGATATCATCCAATCCTAGATTAGATGGTCCTAAGGACAGAAGACAACTAAAGGGTCGGGCCCTAGATTCCTAGTCAGATTAAATGTGACATATTATATATATTTATCCATTATTCATTCACTTAAGGGAATCTTATAAAATTCATAAATCTCTCCTCTCTCCTCTAGTTGACTCTAATTTTTAAAGGTAGTCATTTAATAATTTAATCTCATATTGTCAAGATTGAGTATCAAAGGGATGCTTCTACATGTCCTTTTCTCTTTTTTTTTTTTTTAAAGTAAAGTCAGGAGGCAATCTTATTCATCTCGCCCTCCTCTTGCGAGCATCCAATTGTGAAACAAATTACAATCACTAATTATATCAGAAAAATTAAACAAGGTAGTACTACTACCCTTACATAAGTCCCTAGCTAAGAGATCATAGATCTCATCTGGTGGACGGGTATACACCACGTACCCAGCTCTTTGGTTTCTATGATATTTCGCGAGTCTGTCTGCGACCGCATTTGTCCCTCTCCTACTAAACTTTATCTGCCATCCTTGCCTTTGAAGGCGTTGGGCTTTCTTCAGTAACTTGGCATACTTGGGAAACTCCTTCCATCCAGTTTGTAAAGCATTCACCGCCCCCCTGGAGTCTGTTTCGAAGATCGCGAGCTCGACCCCGGCTCTATCCGCAATCTCCATAGCCATCACTACACTTGCGAGCTCAGCTTCCTCGACATCCAGCATATTGAGGTCAGTTGAAACAGCATTAATCCATTTGCCCGCTGCATCTCTGATCACGATTGCCCCTGCCGCTTCTCTGCCTTTCACCGCGGCATCACAATTAAATTTGATCATCCCCTGCGGTGGTGCTTCCCACCTGGCTTCAGTATCAGCAACTGTATTGGTCGGACCCTTCTGGAAAGCCTCCAAATGGGCCCTAGTTTCCCTGTTGATCCAGTGCACTTGCTGCATAGTGTGCGTTGTCTCCCCATTGAACGTATGCTTGTTCCTACAATACCATATATGCCAGGAAGCGGTAAAGAATCTCACTTTCTCCTCTTCGTCTGACTGTAATTGTTCTTCGATCCAGTTCTTGGCACTGCCTGCATTGAAAAAGTTGGTGACATTTTTATTCTTAAACAGTTCTGTCCATACCTCTCTCGCATACTGGCAATCTCGAATGGCATGAATTAAAGTTTCATCCTCAGTCCTACATCTGGGGCAATTTGTGGCAGTGGTCATGCCCCTTCTTGCCCTCTTGACGTTTGTAAGCAAAGCATCATGTAGCATAAGCCACGCGAAAGTCTTGGTCCTTGCAGCTGTTCTCAGGTTCCAAATAGCCCTCCAACATGTCCTTTTCTCTCTCTTCAAATAAGGGGACAAAATTTACATATTTCAAGTAGGTCCCTAATCCTTCATAGTTTTCTATAGGCTTCTAGAACATCATTTTCTATGAAACTTGGAGGGTAACTCATTAATTCCTTTACCAACTTATATCTAATTTGTGGTATTTATTGGGATAACTCTCATACATGAAACATTCCCTCTATGTATTTTTGTAAAAAGATACCATTATCAGATGGAAAGTCCTTTTTACCCCAAATTCCACAATTATCTTACTTTTGTTATTATTTTCAAGTATACCAAAATAAAGACCGAGATATTCTCATTTGATGCCTAAAAGATTTTATTGCCAATCCAGGTTAGATAATTACTCCCATAATTATCTAGATCACACCATATTTGTGATGGACTGGATTTTTGTCTTTAATTTTAGGATGAAATTTTTTAAGGTGTGTACGATGTGATGGTTTGGACTTTTATAATCCTTAAATGTCTAATGACATATATGTATTCATGTAATTGGGTTATATCCAGAGTTCCAAGTGTTTTGCTAAAGTTTGGATGTCAGATGGTATTGATATCATGATTAAGATCCTTAAATGTATACCTTTGTGAAGTACATAATTGAATGGCCAAATAAGTGATTCTAGGAACCAAAGTTGGATGGTATGTAGCTTGGATGATAATAAAGCTATGGTTAAATTTTTGTGGCTATTGGAGTATCCTATAGGAAATTATTAAAGTTTGAAATTTGAGAAATAATGTGCATTTCTGATGATTTATAGACCTAAGTTAGGACTTTAACTTGTGTAACATGACCCTTGATTGATGGATTGGATGTTCATGGCCAGTTTGCAGCCTTAGATCTATGATCCAATGGTATTCGTCTTGGAGGAGAAGTCACAGATTGGCTTTAGTGGATGTTGGTTGTTGGCCCTTGGATACTATCTGACAGTGGTGGAGGGCTTCTCTTACCTTGTAGTTAGAGGGCCATGGGCAATGACCCCCCTTCCTTGACATGCTGCTCAAAGTAGTGGTTGGATGCAAATGTTTGAATGGGTAGTTAGCTTCAGATTGATCAGTCTTTCACAATGACCCATAATTTGGGACACAAAATGACCATGTAATCGTGGTGTGTGGTGGAATACATGGAGAGCTCCTCCCATATCGCTCTTGTTCCCTCTCCACCCACCACGCAACATCAATGTTGAGTATAAACATCAAGTCTAAGAAGAGATCTTGATGAGTCCTGAGCTGAAGAGAGAGCATGGTTGAATGGAACAAGAGGTCTAGGTCCATTGTTCCACAGATTAGGAGGGTGAACCAGGCTTTGATGTCATCATCTACATGGTTCCAAGATCCGAGATCTATAGAGCTTCTTCTCAGCACATTAGCTTATCATAGAGGATGTAGGAGACCTTATCTCCCTTCCTCCTTTCTGTCCATACTGTCATTCCATGTTGGCAAGCTCAGCTTCACTGAGATGCAGATCCCCAACCCAACACTGCTCGACCCATAAATGGAGAAGACGTCACATACAGCCACAAGAGCAAGAGGATGCAATGGTATAGGAGAGGCTAAAATTGACGTTGAACCCAAGTGAAGCCCCTCTCCCCTTTCCCTCTTCCCTGCAGCAATAGAAGAAGTAGCCAAAGCCTAGCGGCAGTGACCTTATGGAGGTAGAATTTTAGCCCAGAAAACACGGAGGTGTTCTGTCGTGGAGATTAGGACAACACAGCCAAAAATGATGGTATCCTTAGGAGCCAGTGCCGAAAATCTTGGTCGTGGTAATTGCTCACTAGAGTAGTTTGTAGGTGACAACGCCTTATGAAATAGAACCCCACAGACTCTGTGATCGCGTCGAATGTGAGAAAGAGAGAGAGAGAGAGCAGAGACCTGAACCGGTCGATCCAGTTTAGACCAGGTCCAGGTAGAAAACTAGGCCAGCTTTGAACCAACGTCAACTGCCAGCTCAGTGTAGCTAGGAGCCAAGGAGCCGCGCCCAAGCAGAGCCACATGGCGGTTGTTGATTGGCAAAAAAAGGAAATTAACTCCAAATTCCCAATAAATGCCCTGATCTTGTATAATTCACAGTAATTAGCTCGAGCATCAGAAAAATACAAATAATATAAAAAATTCTCAGAAAAATGCATAAAATATAATGGAACCATCATATCAGTCTTTTTATGCTTAAATCACAGTGATATCATGCAAGACGTATTATTCTTGTTTGATGTATAATAAATATCAAATGATGACCTAAAATTATGAAAATGCATTAGTGTCTCTAAAATATGATATGCAATCCATATGATGTCAAAGATGGTGATGTTTCAACCCAAAATCATGTAATTTTCTCAATATGGCTATCTAGGGCTAATAACCCTAAACAAAATGTAGAAAATACATTAATGATCAATAAATGATGGAATTCACATCACACACTCATATCAGTAACAAGAAGCTAATGTGGAACCCTAATAACAGTTAGATGCATATAATCCATGTTATATGAATTTGACCTGTAATGCATGGTTTGAAACCCTAATTAAGGTTAATGCTTGTAACCTAAGGTTAATATGTTTGCATAATAATGTGAAACACAATTATTAATAAATGAACTATAATACAAAATACGACATCGGCAAGTTAATTCCAATAAGATAAGATAAGTAATGATGCACACATCCTGACGAGTGAAGTAAACCCCAATGGACATACCTAGGGTTAATGACGATGTGTGATCTTGTCTTTATCAGGGGTTGATCAATGTGGTAGTTGACATCAGGAATGTGGTTTAGATTATCTTGATCAAGGTACACCCTTACCTCTTACTTGACCTATTATTCAGTATGGATGTATTATGTGTGTACAAATACTTGGCATAAGATATTAGATGAAATGATTTCTCTTGTATGATATGTTACTTGATTTTCCATACTTATTACTATGAACACATGAAAGATAATATATATGTTCCATTACATCCAAGCACTTCAACTCTTTGGTAGAAAAGTGCTGGAAAATAAAGTACTTCAACTCTTTGGTAGTAAAGTACTTGGAAGTAATCTCAAACTCTTTGGTAGTATATCACATGTATAATGATCTCAAACTCTTTGGTAGTATATCATAAAGGACTTAATGCATTCAACTCTCAAGAGTAAATGAATGGATGATATAATGTAAAATGAGCTTAAAATATGTGTTCTCTTTTATTAACGAGCATCTTTATGCAAGTATATGCTTTTTCTTATATTTCTTTATACCTGCCAAGTATTGGTTTTATCTTATTGCCAAGCTTAGTAATGAGAGGTATATAAAAGACATGTAGGCGTACTCAGTACAATATTGTTTAATATTTTATTGACATGTACCACATGTAATCTTTGTTTTAGGTTGTGGACATGTGCTTTTGAAGAACTAGGATAGTTGAGTTGTGTGGCGATTTGATGTATAGGTGGACATGTTGTCTTAATGTCATGTTGTTTAGTGGTAGTACATGTATATGTAAAAGTTTGTTGTTTAATATGTAATATCAAATGTTGTGAACATGTGTTGTATGGTTTTATTATTATTCATGTGCATGTGCTACTATTGTTTCCTTCCGAATTCCTCTAATTTTCTTCTTCTTAGCCTAGTGTAGGGTGTTTAAATTGGGATTCTCGTTGAGGTGAGGGTTTCAATTTGGATGTCACACATCAGATTAAGTTTTAGAAAATCTGGGGATGTCATAGGTGGTATCAGAGCATGAACATTAGCAAAGTCTGGCATTTTCTCATTATGCAACTCAAATTAAAGAACCTTGAACTTAAAAAAATATATTAAGGTTAGATTAGTCATCTTTTAGATACTAGATATGGCCCAGACTCTAGGTTAGCACCTAGATGTCTGAGAACTAGGTCTAGACTGGTGCTTGTTGTATATCGGGTCCTTAGGGGAACGTTCATGAATGGATAAATCATTATTGTATTGATAAATAATCACTATTGCATTGATCATATGGAGAGAACTTTTATCAGAAGTGATGGTTGAAATGATATCCCTCATGTAGAATGCATTTTTGAAACCCAACTTTTTAGAGATAGATCTAGTCATCACATATTTGAACAAAGAACCAAAAGAACATGCTAGAAACACCTAAATAAACCCTAGGGATCTTCTCAAAGGTGGGGCCCTCCAATAAATGAACAGAAATGTTAGTCTGATTTTTCTTCTATTTTGCAAAATGTGTAAGAAAAGAAAGCAACGTTGTATTAGTATTTTGGTTTATTTATTCATTTTGTGTGTGATATTTTGGCATATGATGCATATATGTTTTGGGTAGCTACACCAGTCTACACCATGTTCTCACCCTTTTTACTAGTTTTAATGGCACTGTACTCTCTACCATGTGTGGGACACTCATTTTTTTGATTTGGTTTTGATTCCAACTGGATTAAGACTCAATAGTTTTCTCTGACACTTGTTTTATAGGATAAAAACTATATAATATTTTATTATATATGTAAGTATTAAAAAAATGTGTCCCCACACGTGTACGAGTAGGAGGTGGTCATGCAACCTAAGTGAAGTGAATGACATCAGTCTAGAAGAGAGAGTAGCTCTAGATTAGACGTCTAGAGCCTTGTTGGAATACATGATAGATGGAATATATGAAATAAGATTAGATGATAATCTAAGTCTGATAGAGATTATATAAGATAGCTTATGATGTTATATGTTTGTCTTTTTGGACTTAAGTTTAGTTTTAAGGATGCAAGATGAGTTTTGACGATGCAAGTATATGTGCTTCTCTAAGATAAGTTATGATAAGTTAAGATAAGTTGTGAGTCGGCATGAAACTCAAACTCTTTTACAAAGGAGGACCTCAAGTGTTAGGACCAGTTTTAGGGTTAACTCTAGAAAGAGTGAGATCCATTGGGAGAAGGTCAGAGAACCTGAACTCCAAGATATAAGAAATATGTGATATGATATGTCCTAAACTAGAATACTCCTGAGTGATTGAGTTGAGTCTCTTTATGCATGATTCATATAGTCTTTTTGAGCCCTAGATGTCCTTAGGAGGACCAAACCCTAGAGACAAAGAGAGGTTGGTTATATCTACATATGTGAACAGGAATATGAGAACCTACCATCTGGGCGAAGGAGAGAGTCCCAAGTCCCTAGAGGAGATAACTATGTTAGTTTCCGTAAAGCCTCAAGCTCAGGTTAGTGGTTCCTTATAGGACTCTAGTGGTGTACATGTAAGTGGGAGATGAGATATAGTATTTCATTGGTAGAGACCTTTAAAGAGAATGTCATATCATGTTTTGGTTTGTGCTTATGTGGCTAGAGCTTGTAAGGCTATCACTAGTGCCAATGAGGTATTCTGAGAACCCTACACTAAGAGAGGAAAGGTAAAGTATATGCATATGAGATACTCATAAAGTTGTGTTATCTCAGAGAGATTGAGCATGTCACTATCCTCGTGATATGGGTCAGAAGAACAACCTCAGTTGGACTGGGTAAAGTTTTGACATGTGTTTGATTAGCCAACCATATAAGTTTGTTTAGCACAACCATGGTATAATATAAGTAAGAATGCATTCTAATCTCGAGACGTGGTACATAAACATGATATGATGGAAACCTAGAGACGGGGTAATAGATATCAATGCATAGATGGTTAACAATATAAAGGAATAATGATGATAATCTAATATTGTTGGTTAATCTTGTGATGAAATCACGAGTAAATGGTGTAATTTATTATGACAATGAAATAAGATCATATGAATGAAACATGTTACATGTTGTGTTAATGTCAGTGGTTAATAAAGATGTTGAGCATAATTTGATAGTCATCACGATGAGATTATGGTGAAACAATAATATGATGTAGATGGATAAATTTGATTTATTGTAAAAGAAAAAAAAGTCCTTATGAATATGATAAATGTAGTGACGGAATCCTTAATGCTTGGGTAAAATGAGAATGCAAATCCAAAAGAATGAAATATGGATTGACCTAACCAAAGCATATAAACATATGCTTGAACCTTGTATAAAGGAATGGTTCACCCTATATACTTTCACAATCTCCTAGAAGGTATAGATATAATAATCGTGAAACTTTTGTTTTTGTATATGTTGCACATAGAGAGGTTCCTTGTATGTAAATGCAGACATTTTGCTTTCTTTTTGGAGTAAGGGGATGGCTTAATTTTGAGGACAAAATTTCTTCTAAGATGTATATGATGTGATTGACTAGGTTTTTTTGCTTAATTTCAAGGACAAAATTTCTTTTAAGGTGTGTAGGATGTGATGGAGTGGACTTTTATAATCCTTATATGCCCAATGACATAAGTGTATTCATGTATTCAAGAGTTCCAAGCATTTTGCTAAAGTTTGGATGCCAAATGGTATTGATATCATGATTAAGATCCTTAAATATATACCTATGTGAAGTACATAATTGAATTGACAAACAAGTGTGTCTTGGCACCAATGTTGGATGGGATGTAGCTTGGATGATAGTAAAGCTATGATTAAATTTTGGTGTCTATTGGAGTATCCTAGAGGAAATTATTAAGGTTTGAAATTTGAGAAATAATATGCATTTCTGATGATTTATAGACCTAAGTTAGGACTTTAACTTGTGTCACATGACCCATAATTGATGGAGTGTGTGTGCATGGCCATCTTGCATCCTTAGATTAATGATTCAGCGGTAGTCGTCCTGGAGGAGGTGTTAGATAACTGATTACGGTAGTTGTTAGTTACTGAGCTATTAGTTAGTTATTGTAGCAGCTCGTTACTGTAGCTAGGCTATTGTGGTAATCACTTATTTAGCATGGGTTAAGCCCAATGTAGTGCAGCAAGTACATGTGAGAATGTAGTGTTGTTTCTAGTGCAAATGGCAAAGAAGTTTTATCCAATATTGCTCACACCTAGAACTTTTGTGGTCCTCATATGTAGGATCACATGGGGCACTAGTGTCCAAAGGAGTCCTAGGAAGGAGGTATGCTCGCCTCCTTGGTGGGTGGGATTGCCACATCACAACGCACGCACGCACGCACGCGCACGCGCGCCACGCCACGCCTCGCCTCACCTGGCCTGGCCTGGCCTGGCCTGGCCGGGCCGGGCCGGGCTCGGGCTCGGGCTCGGGCTTTGGCTTGGGCTTGTGGCTTGTGGATTGTGGATTGTGGAGAATGTCTTCCGTCTTCCGTCTTCTTTTTGCACTAGGATACAACTACATAATTAATTACTCGTGTAATTAATTGTTGCTTTCTTATTCGAATTTCTTAAATCCTAATTAGAAAGTGTTTCTCTTTTACGGATTATTCCGTATTATGTATGAGAGTGACCGAGTGTTGCGTCTAACTGGGAATAGGATTAGGGACGTGCATGACTATTTATATGACTCCGGTCATTAGGGTTAAACACACTGAAAAAAACAGTTTTCTGCCGCCGTGTGTTTTGTGAGCCCTAATCCCGAGTGCAAGAGTCGTCGTCCCCGGAGTTGTGATGCGATGATTTTGAGTCGCATTTATAGACCTTTTTCATATGTGTTTTGTGCTTTAATTACTCATTTTCATGGATAATATTGCATAATTCACGTAATTCGGTCTTTGCCTTCATATTATGTCAAATCCCCTTTGTTTTACTATTTTGAGCATTATTTATCATAATATTATTATTTGTGTGGATTTACTTGGTCTTGTTGTGAAATTTCAGGAAAAACAAGTATTTGCTTCCGTCGATACCATCGACGGAAGTCGATACCATCGACCAAGCCACAGATTGCCAGACGAGAGGAGCAGCAGAGAGTCGATACCATCGACCCAAGTCGATGGTATCGAGATGATCACAAGCACTCAGACGAAAAGATAAGAAGGCTGCCGCTAATACGCTGGGTCGATACCATCGACCCGCGTCGATGGTATCGACGCCGGCAGATATGCGTTGGATTTGTTTTGATCTCGATCGGACAGCTGTTGTTATTTGACGACCTAATTAGGGACTTATACCTAATGACGGCCACCCAGACGAGGGGAGATCTCAATTTGGATTGCACGAGTGCCGAGGAAGGAGAGAAAAGGAGAACGGAGGCCAGAAGCTCATCCCGGGTGATTCGGACACTGTCGAAGACGATTTCCACCACCGGCAGGCAGTGAAGCTCGTGTTCTACACCAAGGATCTACCGGTTCTTCTCTGTTCAGGGGTTTTCCCACTTGTTTCATGTTTTTTCTTACGAAATTCCCCATTTCTACCATGTATTCGTGTGAGATGAACATGAGAGGCTAAAACCCTCAATCTTTAGGACCGGGAGTAGCCCGGGAATACATTGTATGACATTTTTATATTGATAATTCATATTTTCTCTCTCAAATCCGTGGTATAGATTCGCTTTCTCCATTTCTATTGTTATGCTTGATCACCATAATAATAATTTAATGCCCTTAATCACTTCAACAGAAGGATTAACGGTTGAAAAGAGACAAAATCTACATTAATTAATAAAACCCTTGACAAAGGATTTGTAAAATTAATGGTGGGAACTGAGGGACCGTTTATAATGCACTTAGTTTAGGGGAATGATTACTACGACGGTGGAATCAACCTAAACCTAAGTAGTGACTTACACCACGACAGTGGGTAATTCTGTATTCAGGCCACTACCCGGATAGAGAGAGAAGTGTGAGGAATTATATGAAACCTAATACAATGTTGACCCGCGGTGAAACCGCCATCCTAAAGATATCCCTTTGAATTGATTAAATTAACCTTTAATCGATTGTTTTCTTTGTTTGATTTTTATTTTCTTTTAATTTCAACAACAAAACCTTACTTTGTTAATCGGCCTAGCTGATTGCGATTAGTTAGTAGAAGTCTCCAATAATTCACGTATCCCTGAGTTCGACTCGGGCCTCACAAGGCCTATATTACTCGACGCGTATACTTGCGTTTAAGCTCGTAGTAAAATACACGTCAAGTTTTTTGCGCCGTTGCCGGGGATACGGTGAATTATTGGCACTTTGAGTGCTAAGAGCGGCCACTCTAGGCCACATTTTTTTATTATTATTTTAAAAACAATTTTAAAAATTCCTATATTTCTCTATAATTGTGTTTACTCATTCAAAGCATTGTACTGAACCCCGATTTTCATATTTCAGGTACTTTGCATGGTGCATACGCGTAGTACCGACTACGCGAATCGCACACCTGAGGTTCCATTTCTGGGACCAGAGGATGAGGACTACTACGAGCAGGAGTACCAAAGTGATATAAATTCTGAATCTGAGCAAGAGCAAGTAGAAGAAATGGCCGAACCACAGACGATATGGGAGAAGATCAAAGCGTCTTCTTCATCAGCTTCAAAGGGGCCTATAAAGAAAAAGGGGATCGACATACCAACATACAAGATCGATCCGGCGCTGATCAACTTGGTAAAATCTAATGCATTTCACGGGCTGAAAAATGAAGATCTGGTTGCACACATCAGCCAGTTCGTGGAGAACTGTGATATGGTGAAGATAGACCGATTTCCACAGGATGCGTTGTACCTCAAGCTGTTCCCAAGTTCATTGGCGGGAGCAGCAAGAGAGTGGCTACATAACCTCGACGATGAGTTCGTTGAATCTTGGGATCATATGGTGGAGGTTTTCTTCGAAAGGTTTTTCCCTCCTGAGAAGACCAACGACATGATCAGGAAAATTCACAATTTCACCCAACAAGCGGGTGAAACATATTCTGAGACCTGGGAGCGATTCCAGGTTATGTTGAGGAGGTGCCCACATCATGGGTTGGACAGGGAAACACAAGTGAAAATCTTTTATTTTTCTCTCTCCGAGCATGATAGAAGTAATCTTGATTCAGCCGGATCCGGATTCTTTTTGAATAATACGGACACCAGATGTTGGGAGATACTAAAGAACATGGCTAGGAAATAGTCATGGGGCGACAGAGGTGCAGTGGAACAGGTCAAGGCTGCCGGTGAATCCAGAATAGTTAGGGAGCTGAACGACAAGCTAGATCTCCTAGCCAAGAAGTTGCTAACTAAAGAAGATGCATCTGAGGATGAGGAAGCCCAAGTAAAATTCATGCAACAACAAGGCTATAGGAACAATGATTATGCATGGAGGAAGGATAAGAAGTTTTCATGGAAGGATCCGAATAATTTTCTGCAGGATCCGGATGCCAAATCACAGCAAAAAGCCGAGGACAAAAACACTGAATTGCTAAGTCAAATGGTTCAGCAAAACCAAGAGATGATGGCCATGTTTGGTAAGCAATTGCAATCTCAAGGTGACATTCTAACCAAATTTGGGCAGACGCTGCAAAGCCATGGAGCACAAATGCGGGCATTAGAGACCACCGTGGCTCAGATTTCAAGTGAAGTGGCGGCCATCAAGCACGCCAATCAACAGAAACCAGCAGAGAATGCAAATGTGGCACAAGCACACCATCAGGTCAAGTACATGTCTGTGGTGAGCAATGAGGAGGAATCTCAGGTGCAAGAAGCTGTAGAAGAAAGAAAAATGACTTTCAATGTGAATGCAACACCAGCAATACCATATCCACGCACTTACTATGGATTGCCTGGTGGAAACCCTTTCTTCAGGAAATCACAAAGAGTTGTGAATACTATATCTCCATGTAGGCAAGATGAAGAAGTGCAAGTTGTTTGTGCATGTGCAGAGACAGAAAATGCGAAAGAGAATCCACAACAAGCTGCTACCATTGAGGATATCTCATCAAGGCCCATGTCTGAGGGAATGATTGAAGCAAGATTAGGGGAGGTACCCCCGAAAAGCTCTTATGTGCCACCTCACAGGCGTGTTGATGCAGCTGATGTTTTAGATCCGGTAAATTCTAAGTCAAAGAAAGAGCATCGTCACTTTAAGGAATTTCTGGAGATATTTCGAAAACTCCACATCAATATTCCATTAGTGGAGATGATCGAGAAAGTACCCGCCTATGGGAGGTTCATCAAGGAAATCATCAATAAGAAGAGGCAGATAAAAGACGATGAAATTTATTGGATGAATGAGACGGTGAGCTCTATGATCCAAGGGAGTTCACCAAAGAAGAGAAAGGACCCAGGAGGTTTTTATATTCCGTGTTCAATAGGTGGTCAACATTTCCCTAAAGCGCAATGTGATTCTGGCGCTAGCATAAATCTCATGCCTTTGGCTAAATTTCAAAAGCTGGGGTTAAAAGAGATAAAGAAGTTGGCTGCAACAATTGAATTGGCGGATGGGTCTACAGTGAGACCCTATGGAGTATGTGAAGATGTTCTAGTCAAAGTGGACAGATTCATATTTCCGGTGGATTTTGTTGTCATGGATATGCCACCACTCCAAAGCTGTGAAATTCTCCTAGGAAGACTGTTTCAAGCAACGGCAGATGTCGTGACTGCCTTAGGGAGAGGGACTTTGTCCTTGGGTATTGGAGGAGATCGTGTTGAATTCAAATTACCGAATGATCCTCTAAGTGCAGTTCCCAAGGTGAAAAGATGATGATTGTCACACCGTCTAGCCTAAGACGCTAAACAAGGGCGCTTGTTGGGAGGCAACCCAATCATTGGTACATTAGGATAGTGTAATTCGAGTCATAGATTGCTTTTATTTCGTTTAAATTTTAGTTTAAAGAAGATACCTTGATCCGTTTGTTTAATGTGCAGGCACAGGCAGGGTCGATACCATCGACACACTGGTCGATGGTATCGACATGGGTGCAGGTTGATTGATGCAAAAATCGCACTGCGTCGATACTATCGACACCCCGTCGATGGTATCGACATGGTCACAGGCAGGTGCAATAAAATTGTCGATGGTATCGACACCCCAGTCGATACCATCGAGATCTCTGGAGAATTTCAGATGAAATTTGCTCAGTCAACTCGATACCATCGACGGCCTCGTCGATGGTATCGACATCATCACAGGGTGAATGCAACAAAACGGCAGTGTCGCAATAAAAGCAATTCGATACCATCGACACCCGTCGATGGTATCGACGAACATGTCACCGATCCGCACACAGACATCGACGACGCTCGCAAGATCCACGTCAGCGATCCGGGTGCTACGTCGATACCATCGACTTCCGTCGATGGTATCGACAGGTCAACAATCCGGATTTCCCGATCCAGCAAACGTCAGCCGTCGATACTCGCGAGGGAGGCGGATACCCGCGAGACGTGTCGATACCATCGACCCGCGTCGATGGTATCGACGGGTCAACAGTGGCGCCGACCAAGTCTATTTAAGGAGAATTGCAACGTCACAGTACCCGCCTCCGCCTCCACAGGATTGATCAGGGTATCATTGTTCCACCCTTAAGTTGGTTTTTGACTATGAGGCCATAGTCGAATTCAAGCTTAGGGGGGTGGCTGGAATAGCTTTATCTTTTATCTTGTCTTTTGTTACTTTTAGTTGTTGCATTGTTATTTGTTCTTGCAATTTTAGTTTTTGTTTAGGATCCACATCTATCTAGAGTAACCGTGGATGTCTTAAAAAATTGTCATCTCGCTGTTTTCATGGGAAATTTTAAGGGATTTTAAAAAAATTTGTGTCTTTTGGATAGCTTGACTTGGTTGTCCTTGGGAAACTTGTCCTATGAAAATGATTGATTATGTCAACTCTAAAGCAATATGTCACACCCACACCCTCGTTGACTCATGAAAAGTGGATAGTAACGGTTGTTTGAGCCTAACCTAACCAAATGGTAATGAGACCTTAATTGGATGTAAGAGAGAGAACCCTCCAAACCACTACACAGGTCAGTAAGGAGGGACACATAATACTCTTCTAAGGTTCAGTCATCTAATCTTGTGATCATTCCACTTCATTTTTCCATAATCCACCTAAGAATTGGAAGTAAAGCACAGATTTAATTCCTTCTTGTGTACATAGCATTTAGATAGGAATTGCATTGATATTTTCCATACTTTTGCATAAAAAGAGAAAAATATAGGGATTCATGCACACTACCTTTAGGTTCATCCCATGTAGTTGCACTCATGACTTTCATGATTATCATGCATAAAGTACACCATGTATCTCAGTTTTTCCTCAAAAGTGATCTAAACTGTTCCATACCTTCGAAATATCGCAAAGATTTCCAATTATGAAGAAAACAGCCCAATACATGTATCTCTAAGCAATTATGGATATGTGGGCTACAAGAAAAAAAAAGAGAAGAAAAATTTTTTTTTGCTGAAAATCTGAAAAAAATTGAGAAAAGAAAAAAAAGGAGAGAATTTAGAAGAAAATGGAATAAGAGGGAGAAAGGAACATGATATCACTCGCATTACAGGAAAATTGAGTACATGAGGTGGCTTAATTAGATTTCCATCTCATTTTGGGGTGGAAGGTTAGTGCATGCATCATTTCACCCAAATTAGGCATTAGGGCATTTTTATTGTGCATTTGCATCACGTAGGACATTTTGTTTTATGCATTTTGAAACTGTGCAATACTTCCAAGTTCTTCCATGAACCACCCATTCCATCCACCTGTTGCTCGGATTGGTAGGCCACCGTGAATTTCTCCTCACTAAGGATTATCAGGAGAACTGCTTCCATGTAGATGGTAGTTAGGATGAGCAACGTAGTGTAGGCGATCACAAGGTGCACCAATGCTGAATCGGAGAATTTTATTATGTTAACTGCCTTATGTGATAGTGTTCATCGGTTTGAAGGACAATTTCTCTTATTGACGATTATTGTCGCCTTTAGGGTAATTACTGTTATGTGGTTAGAGAAGGCCGATTTGAGAACGTTCAGTGGGAGTCACATGGGATGTGGGTTGGTGTGTTGATTTTTAGTTGACATCTGCAATTCTATTCTAAGGATTAGTTGCTCGAGGGCGAGCAATGTTTAAGCTTAGGGGAGTTTGATGCGATGATTTTGAGTCGCATTTATAGACCTTTTTCATATGTGTTTTGTGCTTTAATTACTCATTTTCATGGATAATATTGCATAATTCACGTAATTCGGTCTTTGCCTTCATATTATGTCAAATCCCCTTTGTTTTACTATTTTGAGCATTATTTATCATAATATTATTATTTGTGTGGATTTACTTGGTCTTGTTGTGAAATTTCAGGAAAAACAAGTATTTGCTTCCGTCGATACCATCGACAGAAGTCGATACCATCGACCAAGCCACAGATTGCCAGACGAGAGGAGCAGCAGAGAGTCGATACCATCGACCCAAGTCGATGGTATCGAGATGATCACAAGCACTCAGACGAAAAGATAAGAAGGTTGCCGCTAATACGCTGGGTCGATACCATCGACCCGCGTCGATGGTATCGACGCCGGCAGATATGCGTTGGATTCGTTTTGATCTCGATCGAACGGCTGTTGTTATTTGACGACCTAATTAGGGACTTATACCTAATGATGGCCGCCCAGACGAGGGGAGATCTCAATTTGGATTGCACGAGTGCCGAGGAAGGAGAGAAAAGGAGAATGGAGGCCAGAAGCTCATCCCGGGTGATTCGGACGCTGCCGAAGATGATTTCCACCACCGGCAGGCGGTGAAGCTCGTGTTCTACGCCAAGGATCTACCGGTTCTTCTCCGTTCAGGGGTTTTCCCACTTGTTTCACATTTTTTCTTACGAAATTCCCCATTTCTACCATGTATTCGTGTGAGATGAACATGAGAGGCTAAAACCCTCAATCTTTAGGACCGGGAGTAGCCCGGGAATACATTGTATGACATTTTTATATTGATAATTCATATTTTCTCTCTCAAATCCATGGTATAGATTCGCTTTCTCCATTTCTATTGTTATGCTTGATCACCATAATAATAATTTAATGCCCTTAATCACTTCGACAGAAGGATTAACAGTTGAAAAGAGACGAAATCTACATTAATTAATAAAACCCTTGACAAAGGAGTTGTAAAATTAATGGTGGGAACTGAGGGACCGTTTATAATGCACTTAGTTTAGGGGAATGATTACTACGACGGTGGAATCAACCTAAACCTAAGTAGTGACTTACACCACGACAGTGGGTAATTCTGTATTCAGGCCACTACCCGGATAGAGAGAGAAGTGTGAGGAATTATATGAAACCTAATACAATGTTGACCCGCGGTGAAACTGCCATCTTAAAGATATCCCTTTGAATTGATTAAATTAACCTTTAATCGGTTGTTTTCTTTGTTTGATTTTTATTTTCTTTTAATTTCAACAATAAAAGCTTACTTTGTTAATCGGCCTAGCTGATTGCGATTAGTTAGTAGAAGTCTCCAATAATTCACGTATCCCTGAGTTCGACTCGGGCCTCACAAGGCCTATATTACTCGACGCGTATACTTATGTTTAAGCGCGTAGTAAAATACACGTCACGTTGCTTTGCGGAGTTGTCCTCCTGTGCAAAGTGAGACTCATCCTTCCCTTCAAATGCAACTGTCAGGCGGTGGTACCTGCGGTGGCTGTGCTGCACTGGTAGTAGTGCGACGTGCGCGAGCAAGACATGCAATTTCCAGGTTCGTGCAGGGTCGTGACTGGGAGAACGGTGCCTTTCCGCGAGGATAGCCGGGCACTGATTTCTTTAAGTAACACGTTCGTTTCTCAACGAACGATCTGGTTTGCGAATCTAACTCCTGTTTTCTATTCTCCTGCTTTGTTTGTTCTTTGGTTCTTATTTTTGGATCTGCCTGAATTGTTAATTAAATTGCACCTGTCGTTGTTGCATGAACGACAATAACCTATATTAACAACAGTCTTAAAGAAACCATCTTTTGTCGTTAATTAACAATGGCCGGTCAGGGTAGTTCGGGATGTAAGATTGATACAACCAATATGCCTGAAAAGTTTACTGGTATGAACTTTGCCCGTTGGCGGAGTCGTATGGAAATTTGGCTGAATATTGCGGGATATGATCAGTATTTAATTGAAACTGAACCTGTGTCTGATGAAACAATTCCTGATAATGCAAACATTATTGCTAACTGGAAGAAGGGTGATAAAACGTGTCGCGGGTTGATTCTGTTTGGTTTAAATAACAAACTGTATGATTCTTACTCAAAGCCGCCAGTCACTACTTCCAAAGTTTTATGGGAATTGTTAATTAAGAATTTTAGCACTGAAAATCAGGGTGTTGAAAAATACTATGTGTCTAAATTTCTTAAGTTTCAGATGGTTGAGGGTAAGTCAGTTTCTAATCAAACACACGATCTACAACTCCTAGTTCATGAACTCTCAGATGCCAAGATGGTGTTGCCTGAGAAATTCATTGTTATGTCTATCATAGAAAAATTCCCTAAGTCTTAGGAATCGTTTGGTATGTCTCTGAAGCATCGCAAAGGGACACACACCATGGATGAATTAATGATGGATATTAATATACAAGAAGAACACTTAAAGGAGAAAGGGGTCAAGGTGCCTACTGATGCTAATCCAACTGTTAATCTTACTTCTACGAAAAACACCAAAGATAAGAAATCTAAGAATGCACATAAACCCAAGGCAAAGATCCAAAAGAAACTGAAGAACAAACCTTGTTGGACTTGTGGACAGGTTGGCCACTGGAACAAGGATTGTCCTACTAAGAAGGCAAAGAAAGCTACCACATCTGCAACTGAGGAGGCTGTGGTCAACATGATGACTGCATCCTTGAACCTCAATGATGGGTACG
Organism: Alisma plantago-aquatica; assembly: GCA_963693085.1. Classification (NCBI taxonomy): domain Eukaryota; kingdom Viridiplantae; phylum Streptophyta; class Magnoliopsida; order Alismatales; family Alismataceae; genus Alisma; species Alisma plantago-aquatica. The sequence goes on along the minus strand of OY856413.1, from coordinate 279,747,895 downwards.
TGTCTATTAAACCTGAAATTCTCTCTATATTTGAACCACTTTATTAGATAATTGACACTGGGGCTAATGTACATGTGTGTGCTGATAAATCCTTGTTTGTGTCTTATCAGGACTCTCGAGGTCGGTCCATGACTTTGGGCGATTCCAGCTCTACAGAAGTCAAAGGCGAAGGACGGGTGGACTTGAAGTTCCCTTCGGGGAAGGTTTTGACTCTTAACAGGGTCAGACATGTTCCAACCATTCGACGCAATATCCTTAGTGGCGTCATATTAGTTAGAGAAGGTTATAGAGTAGACTGTAAATGTAATAAGGCTATTATTACACGCCTTCATGATTCTTTGTTTTTTGGCAAGGGGTACTTATGTGATGTGGAGAACTTGTTTAAGATTCATGTTGAACCTGTTTCAAATTCCGTTTTAAATTTGAATGATTATAGTTCTGTTTGCATGAATCTCGTTTCATTCGATGTATGGCATTCACGTTTGGGACATGTTAATGTTGCCTCAATAAAGCGTATGATGAATCTAGATTTGATCCCTAAATCTGAAATTAGCAACAATAAATGTGAAATCTGTGTACAAGCTAAATTGCCTAGGAAGCCTTTTCATTCTGTGAATAGGAATTCAGAAATTTTGGATTTAGTTCATACAGATATCTGTGAATTTAATGGTGTTGCTACGAGGGATCAAAAGTGTTATTTTATAACTTTTATTGACGATGCGAGTAGATACTGTTATGTCTTTTTACTTAGAAGTAAAGATGAGGCATTGGATAAATTTCAAATTTATAAGAAAGAAGCTGAAACTCAAACCGGTAAAGTACTTAAGCGATTAAGGTCTGACAGGGGAGGAGAGTATACCTCAAATTTGTTTTTGGAATTTTGCCAATTGCATGGTATAGTTCATGAGGTAACTGCTCCTTATTCACCACAATCAAATGGGATAGCTGAACGTAAAAACCGAACCTTAATAGATATGGTAAATACCTTACTCCAAACATCTGGATTACCCAACTTTATGTGGGGGGAAGCTTTGAATACGGCTTGCCATATTCTGAATAGAGTTCCCCATAAACATTCAGAGAGTAGTCCATTTGAGTTGTGGAGAGGAAGGAAACCAAGTCTTAAATATCTTCGAGTGTGGGGGTTCCTTGCTAAGGTACTTGTCCCTGAACACAAAAGGAAGAAATTAGGACCGAAAACGGTTGATGACATATTCTTAGGTTATGTAGAGACAAGCTATGCTTTTAGATTCTTGATTGTAAAATCAGATATCTCTGGCATTGAGGTCAATACAATTGTGGAATTACGTGATGCAACATTCTTTGAGGATGTGTTTCCAATGAAAACTGGTGTGCCCAATGAAGTTTCTCAAGAAGATTCATTTACCACAGGTTCCATTCCCGAGCACGTGGAAAGGATGGCAAATGTGGGGGGCGACTCAGAACAAGCTATTTCTGAATCTGATGATTCTGAAGAAATAGTTGAACCAAGGAGAAGTAAACGGCCTAGGACATCAAAGGACTTTGGAAGTGAGTTTCTCACTTACAATGTTGAGGATGATCCTATTACTTTCAAACAAGCTATGGAATCTCCAGAAGCTAAGTTTTGGAAAGAAGTCGGTAATGATGAAATCCAATCAATTCTCTCGAATGGAACTTGGGAATTGGTGGATTTGCCTCCTGGTTGTTCTGCAGTTGGTTGCAAATGGATTTTTAAGAAGAAACTTAATGCAGACGGGACAATCAATAAGTATAAGGCTAGGTTAGTTGCTAAGGGTTACACACAAAGGGAAGGAATAGACTATTTTGATACCTATTCACCTGTTTCCCGCATGACCACAATCCGAGTGCTACTAGCATTGGCTTCCATTTATAATCTCTATATCCATCAGATGGATGTGAAGACCGCGTTCTTACACGGTGATCTTCAAGAAGAGATATATATGGAACAACCTGAGGGATTTGTGGGTCGTGGGAATGAGTCCAAAGTGTGTAAACTTGTTAAGTCATTATATGGCTTGAAACAAGCCCCTAAGCAATGGCATGAGAAGTTTGATTCTGTGATATCATCGTTTGGCTTTATTTCTAATGAATTTGATAAGTGTCTCTACTACAAGATTGTAGATAATGGATTCATTTTGTTATGCTTATACGTCGATGATATCCTGCTTTTTGGTTCCGATATGAAAGTAGTAAAAGAGACAAAGTCATTCTTGTGTAGCAAGTTTGAGATGAAGGATATGGGTGTCGCTGATGTGATTTTAGGGCTTAAAATCATAAGGTCTACTGATGGTATAACTCTCTCTCAGTCTCACTATGTTGAGAAGATACTGGAGAGGTTTGAGTACACATCACGTAAACCTGTTAAGACTCCATATGATTCATCCAAGCCGTTGTTCAAGAATGAGACTGGAGTTCCAGTGTCTCAATTACGATACTCTCAGATTATCGGAAGTTTGATGTATCTTATGAACTGTACACGTCCAGACATTGCGTTTGCCATGAACAAGTTAAGTAGATACACCAGTTGTCCCGACAAGACCCATTGGGAAGCTCTTGACAGAGTTCTGAGGTATATCAAGGGAACACGTTCCCTTGGGCTGCATTATGGTAAACATCCTTCTATAGTCGAAGGATATAGTGATGCAAGCTGGATTGCCGTGAATTCTGGGAGTAATGGTGTCTCAGGATATGTATTCATGTTGGGAGGAGGAGCTGTTTCCTGGAGGTCTAAGAAACAGACCATATTGTCTAGGTCCACTTTTGAGGTAGAGTTGTGTGCTTTAGATGAAACTGGATTGGAAGCTGAATGGCTACATGGACTTATGTCTATTTTACCTATGGTAATGAAGCCGCTTCCTACAATTTCAGTTCACTGTGACAGCACTACAACTATTGCTAAGATAAAGAGTTCCAAGTACAATCAAAAACAGCGTTGACACATCCAAGTCAGATTAAAATCTGTAAGGGAGTTAGTGTCTAATGGGGTCGTGGCTGTGGACTACGTCGGTACCAAAGATAATACAGCTGATCCTTTCACTAAAGGTCTTACTTTGGCTTTAGTGGAAAAATCCAGGTTGGGAATGGGACTGAAACCCCTATAGATTTGCAGGCAGTAGCAACCCAACCCAAAAGAGTGGAGATCCCACAAATTGGGTTCAATGTGGTAATAACAAGCTGTCGGGTAAATCAGATGACACTATGTATTCTTGTTTGATGCTTCTTGTATCTGTGTGTCTATTCCCTGGGAAACCTGTTAGTGTCATGACTGCAAGTTAGTAAGAGAGTAGTCTCTTAATGGTGTCAAGTCTTAGGACAGGATGTTAGCAGTACATCCTTGGAGACTCCAGCTAAGTGATTGATGTTGTGTAGGCCGCAACAGGAGAATTGGGTTGTTCTCTGTTATCAATCATGATATAAAATTTTGTATGCATGGCCTTAATGCATTGTTTTCTTTTCTACCATGTCTTTATTGTGTTGTTACCAACCTATACTCTTGTACCCAAGGTTCACGTTCAAGACTTTTGTTCACCTAGTTCCTACGAGGGTCACAGTTGGATAACTCAGGTAGATTCAAACCGAAAGGTATCTGCTGAAAGCACGGTATAGAGGATTGAATGGTAGAGCACACTACACATTGAACTTTGTGGGGGATTGTTAGATAACTGATTACGGTAGTTGTTAGTTACTGTAGGTGCTGTAGCTATTAGTTAGTTACTGTAGCAGCTCGTTACTATAGCTAGGCTATTGTGGTAATCACTTATTTAGCATGGGTTAAGCCCAATGTAGTGCAGCAAGTACATGTGAGAATGTAGTGTTGTTTCTAGTGCAAATGGCAAAGAAGTTTTATCACGTATTGCTCACACCTAGAACTTTTGTGGTCCTCATATGTAGGATCACATGGGGCACTAGTGTCCAAAGGAGTCCTAGGAAGGAGGTATGCTCACCTCTTTGGTGGGTGGGATTGCCACATCACAACGCACGCACGCACGCGCGCGCGCCACGCCTCGCCTGGCCTAACCTGGCCTGGCCTGGCCGGGCCGGGCTCGGGCTTTGGCTTTGGCTTGGGCTTGTGGCTTGTGGATTGTGGATTGTGGAGAATGTCTTCCGTCTTCCGTCTTCTTTTTGCACTAGGATACAACTACGTAATTAATTACTCGTGTAATTAATTGTTGCTTTCTTATTCGGATTTCTTAAATCCTAATTAGAAAGTGTTTCTCTTTTACGGATTATTCCGTATTATGTATGAGAGCGACCGAGTGTTGCGTCTAACTGGGAATAGGATTAGGGACGTGCGTGACTATTTATATGACTCCGGTCATTAGGGTTAAACACACCGAAAAAAACAGTTTTCTGCCGCCGTGTGTTTTGTGAGCCCTAATCCCGAGTGCAAGAGTCGTCGTCCCCGGAGTTGCTTTGCGGAGTTGTCCTCCTGTGCAAAGCGAGACTCATCCTTCCCTTCAGACGCAGCTGTCAGGCGGTGGTACCTGCGGTGGCTGTGCTGCACTGGTAGCAGTGCGACGTGCGCGAGCAAGACATGCAATTTCCAGGTTCGTGCCGGGTCGTGACTGGGAGAACGGTGCCTTTCCACGAGGATAGCCGGGCACTGATTTCTTTAAGTAACACGTTCGTTTCTCAACGAACGATCTGGTTTGCGAATCTAACTCCTGTTTTCTATTCTCCTGCTTTGTTTGTTCTTTGGTTCTTATTTTTGGATCTGCCTGAATTGTTAATTAAATTGCACCTGTCGTTGTTGCATGAAAGACAATAACCTATATTAACAACAGGAGGAGAAGCCACGGATTGGCATTAGTGGATGTCGGCTGTTGGCCCTTAGATACTATCTAACGGTGGTGGAGGGCTTCTCTTTCCTTGCAGTTACAGAATCATGGACGATGACCCCCCTTCCCTGACATGCTGCTCAGAGTCATGGGTGGAGATTTGGAAACGTTTGAATGGGTAGTTAGCATTGAATTGATCAGTCCTTCACAGTGACCCATAATTTGAGACACCAAATGACCATGTAATTGTGGTGTGTGGTGGAATACATGGGGAGATCCTCCCATATTGCTCTTGTTCCCTCCCCACCCACCACGCAATATAAATGTTGAGTATAAACACCAAGTCTAAGAAGAGATCTTGATGAGTCCTGAGCTAAAGAGAGAGCATGGTTGAATGGAACAGGAGGTCTAGGTCCATTGTTCCACAGATTAGGATGGTGAACCAGGCTTTGATGTCGTCATCTACATGGTTCCTAGATCCCAGATCTACAGAGCTTCACCTCGGCACATTATCTTATCACAGAGGATGTGCGAGACCATATCTTCCTTCCTCCTTTCTGTCCATACCGGCGATCCATACTGACAAGCTTGGCTTCACCGAGATGCAGGTCCCCAACCCAGCACTGCTCGACCCATAGACCGGAGAAGACATCACATACAGCCGCAAGAGCGAAAGAATACAATGGTAGAGGAAAGGCTACAGTTGATGTTGAACCCTGGTGAAGCCTCTCTCCCCTTTCCCTCTTCCCAGCGGCAATAGAGGAAGCAGACAAAGCCTGGGGGAGGCGACCTTATGGAGGTAGAATTTTAGACCAGAAAATGCGGAGGTGTTCTGCCGTGGAGATTTGGACAACACAGCCGAAGATGATGGTATCCTTACGAGCCGGCGCCGAGAATCTTAGTCATGGTAATTTCTCACTGCAGACTGCAGTAGTTTCCAGGTGGCTCGTGAAATAAAGCCCCGTCGACTCAGTGATCGTGTCGAATGTAAGAATGAGAAAGAGAGAGAGCGAAGACCTGAACCAGCCGATCTAGCTCAGACCGGGTCCAGGTAACAAATCAGACCAGCTTTGAACCAACGTTAACCGCCGGCTCATTGCGGCCAGGAGCCAAGGATCCGTGCCCAAGCAGAGCCATGTGGCGACTGCTGATTGGCAAAAAAAGGTAATTAACTCCAAATTCCTTAGTAAATGCCCAGATCTTGTATAATTCACAGTAATTAGCTCAAGCATCAGAAAAATATAAATAATATACCAAAATTGTTAGAAAAATGCATCAAATACAATGGAACCATCATATCAGTCTTTTGTTCTTAAATCACAATGAATTCATGCAATACATATTATGCTTGTTTGATGTATAATAAATATCAAATGATGACTTAAAATTTTGAAAATGCATCAGTTTCTCTAAAATATGATATGTAATCCATATAATGTCAAAGATGGTGATGTTTCAAACTAAAATGATGTAATTTTCTCAATATGTCTATCTAGGGCTAATAACCCTAAACAAAATGTAGAAAATATATTAATGATCAATAAATGATGGAATTCACATCACACTCTCATATCAGTAACTGGAAGCTAATGTGGAACTCTGATATCAGTTAGATGCATATCATCCATGTTATATGAAGTTGACCCTTAATACATGGTTTGAAACCCTAATTTAGGCTAAAGCATGTAACCTAAGGTTAATCTGTTCACATAATAATGTGAAACACAATTATCAGTAAATGAACCATAATACATAATATGATATCGGTAACTTAATTCCACGAAGATAAGATAAGTAATGATACATACATCCTGATGAGTTAAGTAAACCCTAATGAACATATCTATGGCTAATGATGATGAGAACCTAATGGTGATATGTGATCTTGTATTTATCAAGGGTAGACCAATGTGGTAGTTTTCATCAGGAATATGTGGTTTAGATTATCTTGATCATGGTACACTCTTACCTCGTACTTGGACTATTATTCAGTATGGTTGTATTATGTGTCTACAAATATTTGGCACATGATATTGGATGAAATGATTTCTCTTGTATGATATGTTTCTTGATTTTCCATTCTTATCACTATGAACACATGAAACATAATATATATGTTCCATTATATCCAAGCACTTCAACTCTTTGGTAGTAAAGTGTTGGAAAGTAAAGTACTTCAACTATTTGGTAGTAAAGTACTTGGAAGTGATCTCAAAATCTTTGGTAGTAGCTCACATGTATAATTATCTCAAACTCTTTGGTAGTAGATCATAAAGGCCTTAATGCTTTTCAACTCTCAGGTAGTAAATGCATGTATGATATAATGGAAAATGGTCTTAAAATATGTGTTCTCTTTTGTTAATGAACATCTTTGTGCAAGTATATGCTTTTTCTTATATTTCTTTATACCTTCCAAGTATTAGTTTTATCTTTTTTCCAATCGTAGTAATGAGAGGTATATAAATGATACATAGGCGTACTCAGTACAATATTCTTGAATATTCTACTGACATGTACCACATGTAATCTTTGTTTTAGGTTGTGGACATGTGCTTTTGAAGAACCAGGATAGTTGAGAGTTGTGTGGTGAGCTGATGTACAGGTGGACTTGTTGTCTTAAGATCCTGTGGTTTAGTGGTAGTACATTTATATGTAAAAGTTTGTGGTTTAATATGTAATATCTAATGTTGTAACAATTCATTATGTAATTATATGTGTATGGCGAACATGTGTTGTATGGTTTTATTATTGTTCATGTGCATGTGCTACTATTGTTTCCTTCTGACTTCCTCTTATTTTCATCTTCTTAGCCTAGTGTGGTGTTTTTCAATTGGGATTCTCATTGAGGTGAGGGTTTCAATTTGTACGTCACACATCATATTAAGTTTTAGAAAATTTGGTGACGTCACAATATCCTAGAATCTCTTAGAAACTTGTTCATTATTCCATAATTCTATTTTCTTAACAACCATAAAGTTGTTATCCTTTGTTTATGAAAAATTTCCTTTTATCTATTTAACTTGTTCCACAAGGACCTATTTTCAAAGCATATACTCTCATGGACCTCACTTGGGCCCTGGGTTGCACCCATGCCACATAGTGGATTACAATATTATTATATCAATTATAGTTATGGAATATGCTTATCAAATAAATCCTTATATCCGTAGCCTTCAAATTTACCAATATTTGAGGATGTTACATTCACCCCTCCTTCAATGAATTTTGTCCCCAAAATTCAAACCTATTAAGGTTAAGGTGAATGATAACTCATCTTTATTTCAAACCTTAGGGTTAGCAACTCTTATTGGATTATCTTTAACAACTTTTATTGATATGAAAATTTCTCATATTACCAAGGTTGGACTCTAAATTCCTTTCCAGGGTATACCCACAACCTCATTCATTCTATATCATTATAACTTAGTGATTACATTTTCCACTTGGTTATTATATTTTCACCTAGGTTTCCAACCTATTGTCCATTTATTTTTACATAAGGGTGAGGTAACACCTCTAAAATTATGTCACTTACTTTCAACTTAGGGTGTACACTCTCATATGCCCATTTTCAGCACAACATGTGTCCACCTAATTTCTCTCACTCATAATAAGATGAAACAAGCATTTGACTATAGCCCAAATACAAAGTTCATCCCATTCTAAGAGCAGAGATCGTGTACTCACATATTATCTTCCTATTTCTAATTTTAGGTTGAATGATTCTCAATAATGACCCCAAACCATAAATTACTTTTAATCCCACAATATTCTTATATTTCATGTAATTAAGGGATGGTTCCTTTCTCACTCTTGAATTTGTGCACAACTCCCATTATGATTTTATTCAAACATTATTACATGACTTATTGTATTCTTTATATTTGCATCTCATATATCATTAGTCTTAGTTATTGCCTTAAGGTCTTTAGGGGTACATCTACCTTTGGAGTGATCCCCTCTTGGTCTCATGGACCTTATTCACTTATGGTGTGCCTCTCACGTTTACCCTTTGGGCCTCATGAACTCATGAAGGTTGCCAATCCCCTAACCCATGGACCTTGTGCAAGCATGGTTGGCCATCTCCTGACCCTATGGTCTTATGCACTTAGGGCATGATCACATCCTAACCTCATAACCCTTATGTACCTATAAGTCTCCCTACATGACCTTAGGATTGACTTAGTTATCTATCCTACCTAGGGTTTATTGATGTATCATTCCTTTAACAATTTTTTGAGCACATTAATTTTTATGTAATTTTTAACCCCGATTTCCTTCATCTATTGGGTAGATATTTTTCACTTTATGTCCATTCATTGAGCTCATGGAAACCTTCCTTCTTGGGCTTGGTCTTTCATGGTGGACTTCCTTTTATGGCTTGGCCTATTAGTGACCTTCCTTTCCTGGCTTGATCACTAGTCATTACAATGACTTCCTTTGATATTGACCTTCCTTTCCCAGCTTGGCCTATTGGTGACCTTCCTTTCTCAGCTTGATCACTTGTCATTTCAATGACTTTCTTTTACATTGGCCTTCCTTCCTGGATTGGCCTATTGGTGACCTTCTTTCCTAGCTTGATGACTTGTTCCTTCCTTTCTCAACTTGGCCTATTGGTGACCTTCCTTTCCTAGCTTGATCACATACTCTCAGCCACTTACTCAGTGACTTTTCCTTGTGTCCCTCAGATATGGAAGACTTGGGTTCAAAGAATTTTTGTGCTTTCATATTTTATATATTTAATCCTTCACACTTTAGGTGACATTCAAGCTTACCTCAATTCTTAAACTGATAGTCCAACTCACCCTTCTAGGGAGAGTCCATACCTAGGGTGTATTCTTGACTCTCAGGAGGAGGTTAGGCTTTCTAGACACAATCTAACTCCATGGTTTTAGGGTTTTGCCTCCCCCATAGGTCCTTTTACCAATCTTGGGTTCACCCACCCCAGGTCGAGACACCAATCCCTAAATGTTGAATTAAAGGTTTCATTTTTTAATATAGCCATTGGTTGTCTATGCTTCTTAAAAACCCTTTATATGAATCATGAATGCCTTGCTCCACATACATGCATGCATGGGAGACTAGGTTACCTAAGCTCATTTGTATTTTCTCTTTCCTCTTACCCTACTTAGGGTTTATATGGGTAGGGTTACTATTTCACCCACACTACTCCATTTCTTTGGATTAGGTTTTAGGGTTTGGGTTTACCCCTGCACTTTAGAGTTATTATCGTTGACCAACTATTAGTTCTCCTAAAGCAACCATAGCTCTACCTATATTTTACACTTGCAAGGAAAAACCCATAAAACATTATCTTGACTTTATCATTATTTCCACATTATACATACATTTATTTGAAGAGGATGCATTAATTCTACTTCTTCTCAAAACCCTAAATTGAAATGATGAGGGAAGTATTTTTTTAGGGTTTGTTAAGTAAGAGTGTGAGAAGTGGATGAAATGAGAAATGAGGAGACTTAGAGGAAAAATTACTTTAGAAAAACCCTAGGTTTTGGCCAGGTAAGTATCACATTGGCTAAGGGATTCCTCGTATACCATCTTAATGGTACAGAGGAAAATATTGTCAGTCCCCAAAACCATAATCCTTTGTAGAAACCATTACCATCAGGTCACACCTTAATAACTCTATTTTATTTCTATGGACTACTAGAAATTATCAACTACTAAATATTATTTTAAAAATCTAGGGATCTGATACCAAATGCAACGACCTCACTTTTCAGCATCCCCCAATTTAGGAAGGACCTTAAAGTGAGAGTCATTACCTAAAATTCTCAAGATCCAGATTTTAACATATAACAAATAATAGCATATAGTTTCCATTATTTAACAAATATTGTTTACAAGTTATACAATGATGCTCCTCTAAGAATTTACATGGATTTCTAATATGGAACTAATGCATATGAGAAGAAGTATCTAACTAATCCTTCTTTACTTAGATCTAATTACTTCAGTGGAATTCATGCAGTTGATCATGTCTTGACATCTTCACATATAGCATTTAACTTTTGTAGAGCCATGAAGATATCATGTAGTATATACTTCAAATCTGTTTAATCAATCTTATCACCATGTCCAAGCAATCAACATTCAGTCATGATGTATCGACCCTAGGAACAAGGACATCGATTCCATGATCATCAACTTCAACTCCATGAGCTATTATTCTTCTTGAAACTCAGTGCTAGATTTGCAATCAACTATGTCATTGACTCCTCTGCTCCAGGCCAAGGTGATGGAATTGAGGGCACAAGGATCTTTGTCAAAGTCTTAGGAACTCATTCGCCCCCTTCCTGACTGCATAGGGTGATTGTGGTAGCAGAGTTAAGAGTTTAGATGGAGCAGTGGAAGATCAGGGATAGGGGGTTAGAGGTAGGGTATTCATGGTGAAATTGGAGGTAGAATGGGGTCCCTAGAGTTTGCATGGGTCTCACAATCCATGTGATTCTCTCTCAAGGGGACTACCTACCCTTATATAGTTGTGGTTATCAAGATAACCTTCAATGGAGTCTAACTCCAATGGTCAATTGGGGAAAGTCCCAATTTTTCATGAAAGCATGGAAAACTGAGGATATGAGGTCTCTATTTTATCTCCCAAATTTAATGGGAGTCTTTTGAGGAATTGGAATGAACTAGAGAGAGAGAGAGAGGGAGAGAGATTAGTGGGTAAGAAATTATTATTTCCTTATTTCCTAGTTAGACATGTGGTAGAAGATGATATGGCTACCGTCCAATCCTAGATCATACGGTCCTAAGGCCATGCGACAATTAAAGGGCCCGACCCTAGATTCCTAGTCACATTAAATGTGACATATTATATAGATTTATCCATTAATCATTCACTTTAGTGGATCTTACAAAATTTATAAGTCTCTCCTATCTTCTCCAATTAACTCAAATTTCAAAGTGAACCTTCTAATAATTTAATCTTAGATTGGGAAACATTGGTTATCAATAGGATGCTTCTATATTTCCTTTTCTCTTTCCTTAAATAGGGAGGAAACATTTACTTATTTGAAGTAGGTCCCTCATCCTTCATGATTTTCTATAGGCTTCTAGGAACATCCTTTTTGTATGAAACTTGGAGGGTAACTCATTAATGCCTCTCCAAACTTGGATCTCATTTTTTGGATTTATTGGGATAATCCTCATGGGAATTTTTTTCCCTTTATGTATTTATTTGAAACAATTACCATTATCACATGGAATGTCCATTTTCCCATAATTCTATAATTCTATTAGTTTTGTTATTATCTTAAAGTATACTAAAAGTCAAATCGAGATATTCTTGTTTGATACATAAAAACTTGTGTTGCCAATATGGGTAAGATAATTGTGACACTCTTTGCCACACAAAGAAATATTACTCAAAACAAAACATGGAATTTTCACTAATAACAATATTACCAAAAAAATAGAGTAAATTAAAACTGATATCATGATAGGATCTCAAGCTGAACAATTCACAATTGAAACCATAAACTTGTGCCACTTATATTTTATTCATTGCCAAAGACATTACATATTATTGTTCAGTGGCTAACTAGACACATTATGTTACATATGACCACCTATTCATGTAAACACAATTCATATTTGTACCATCATGGCATGAAGCCAAAATCCCAAACGGTTGTACAACATTCACAAAGCACCCCCAAGGACTTAAGTGTACAGGGACAACACACATGACTCAATTACTAGACAATAACTGCATAACCATGACCCAACAACTAAAATTCCTTTTATTGTAAGTCTCAACTACACGATCTCTATCTCAGTGTACATGTCCACCTAAAAAGAGTGGATCCCATGGGGTGAGACCAAAATCCCAGCAAGTGATATAACTCTCCTCCAAAATCTATTATAAGTGCACATAAGTTAAAAAACATATTATACTATTAAAAGATAAGTTGATTCAGTTAAATGATATAAAAAAGACTTTTAATACTGTTTAAGCAGTTCAGGTATCTACAACTAAGCAATAGAACATTTTATGCTTCTAGAAGGAATATGAAGAACATGTATAACTGTTATAAAATAAATAGTACATGAAACAAGGTAAAAGGCCAACCAATGTGAATCATATTTGACCCTGAGCAATTATACTAGATGACTATATTATATCTTAATCAATAGGCCCTGAGAATTTGAGGCGTACCACTCAAATCCAACTGACCATTGCTAAGTCAAAATCAATACCATACAATGTCTATGGAAAAGTCAGACTCCATGATCATCACCAATACTACTCGGTCATCTCGAGTCTGTAATGCAGTGACATAATAGTCAAACTACTAGACATCAACTCATAGTCATAGTTATAGTCTTATAGACACCAACTCATAGTCAAAGTTATGTTCTTATAAAACAACTAGCCTGTCTTGGTACATGACACAACACAAGAGAACAGGCTCACGCATGGACGTTCTATATTTAAGCATCATACCACTATCTAAAAAATTTAAGGATACAAGGAGACACCTCAACTTGCACCTTGCATATTCAACAATATGTGCTCTGAGTATCCCACAGGAGTTATTCGTCTCACCATCCAACTAGAAACGGACGCTGAAGATGGATCTTTGGTATAGGGCAAATGCGTGATTACAGTTTCAATTTATTAGTTATGACAATTGGGTGAATTAAGGCTCCATTATACAAGTGGACATATAAAACCCTAATTCAATCCAACAAGCATAACTATGAAACAACTTCAAAAGATATAAAATGTATAACTTGTGAACTTGTCACATCATCTTAGGGCAACACTATATCATTGCCTTTAAACAAGGCCATCAACATCACTACCTATTAACACTGTCATATCAGGCTAATCATCATTATCACATCACTGGGAATAATAACCCCTCATCAAATCACTAAAGGATACACCTCTCACTAGGCACCAAGCCTTCACTAGGTCATAAGACCAATCACGCCATTCTTGTAACTCATTATTATATCATCATGCCTCATCAGACATATAAGCATCACTTGTGTTACATCACATATGCACTATATAAATCATTAGATATGATAATCATCTCACTTGCAAGGTCAATGTTATACAGATAGAGAGAGAAAACATCTCAACATGTTAAACTCTTTAGGCAATGTAAGCAATGCATCATATGTCCCCTCTATTTAGGGTCAGGGTTTCATGCTTAACCACATAGGTTTCCATGGCACTATTTATTTACTAATCCCTCATTTCATTACCTCCCACCAATTTGGAGTGTATTAGGGTTAAGAACTATACATTATAACTAAATGTGCACATTCACATTATTATAATTCCAATGTACTTCATCAAGGCCCACAACCATCATCTAGTAACATTTAATCATCTTCAAAGTCTTGACAAGCTATAACACTCAATGAACCTGCAAGGTTAGAATCATACAAGTAGGAGAGAGAAAGTACAATCACATGCTATTTATGCAAATAGTCTCTACAAGTATAGAATACCCTAAGATTAGGGTTAGGGTTCACACACATAGTTGATTAGGATTTCATATCACGAATCAATCACCAAACCCTAATCATATCACCTCTCACTTTCTTGGAGCATACTAGGTTTTGAACATCATCTTTATCTTGTTTAATCAACTATCCAAATAGCAGTAGGTATTATTCAACATGTTCATGCACATATGTATAAATCCTACAAGGTCCCTCATGTGTCAGGACCATGCACTCATATGAGTGTCCACACTATCCACCAAACACGTGTCATGACCAAGCTCAAGACATGTGTCGCAACCACCCACTAACATGGTGCTTCAACCACACACTAACATGGTGTCTGGACCAAGACCAACACAAGGATGTCTCAACCCAAAAAAAAACACATGGGTGTCTCGACCCAAAACAACATATGGATATCTCAACCCAAAAATAACACATGGTGTCTCGACCCAAAACAACATATGGATGTCTCAAGCTAAGCAACACAAGATGTCTTGAATACATCACAAGGTGTCTCAAACCAAACTAACATATGGGTATCTCGACCATAATCATAACATGATTATCACCAAATCTTCAAAGGAGGTACTTGTGTCTCAACCACAACACCAAGGGTGACATATATGTTGATCGAAACAAGGTTAAAAGTAGGAAAACCAAGCTTCACAAAGCTCAAAACTCATGGGTTCATGATCATCAAATCCTAGAACAATGACCATGAAAATCAATAAGCAAAACCACTCAGGATAGAGAAAGTTGAACCTCAACACATGTGAGAACTCATCTAAAACTCCAAGGAAAACATGATGACCCAAAAATATAGAATATGGTGATAACACCAAACCTTATGATGCTTGTAAGATAATCATCTCAAGAATATTTTAGGAATCAAGCACATGGATTTAGGGTTTAATAAAGAGAGTAAACTACATGAGAAAACTACAAAGTTTTAAACCCTAAAACCACAGGAATCTCATTTACAATTTTAACATCATTAGAATAAAATCAAGTATTATAATACTTGTATGATCTTCACCTCCATCTTCAATTACCAAGACATGGATATCGATCACCAACAAAACATATATTTTGTCCAAGGCTAAAACAAAGGTGTAGTGACCAACAAAGTCAAACCACCATAGGGACAAATATCCATACTCAATTAAGGTATGAACCACAATCAAAATAGAAGGTTATCCTCAAGGGAAACTCATCAAAATCAATGGAGACGACTCCATACAAAGGTGATCACTAAAATCCTTTTAGTATATGTGATAGAATCTCCATAAAACAACCTTATTAAGAGAGGTAATTTCTCATGTCCAGCATATGTCAAATAGCATCAAAACCCCATGTTACCCTAAGGTACTCATACCCCATACATGATGATTTGAAATCATAACTCAAGGCAAGAGAAACTATCCATCTTATATTCATGTCAAAATCGGGTACAATGAAATTAGGGTTTATGATTTGAACCAATTCTCATAGGGTTATCATCACGAATCAAACCCTAATTAATGACTATACTTTTTAGCATGTTAAGAGGACATTTCATATATAGAAATAGTAGCATACAATCAAGATTATGATGCCAAAATAGAAGAGGGTAAAGTTATATAACCCGCATTATGTAGAAATCCATGCTCCAAAAACAAAGGCTCCAAGAGAGAAGAAGATACTCCAACTTGATTAGCACTTCGGACACAAGATCACCTCACAAGAGAAAAACACCATAGTTAAGATATTTGATCAAGAAGAGGGGTAAGAAACCCTAGACCAAACCAAAAGAAGAAAGGGGAAAGCAAAGAAAACTTCCTCTTTCTAGTTGCCACAATGGTATAACCATAGTCTACGGTCTTTGTGAAGAGGGATTTCTCTCAAGATGACCACAAAGGTAAAGCCCTAGTCTCTGGACAAGAAAGGAAGAAGAATAAGATGGGGTTTCAATGGACAATGTGATTAGTAGAGTCACTTACCAAGAATAGAATCACCAAGAATCATCACCAAAGGTTTGATTTAGCACAACATCATCCACAAGCAAGGTTGATCGGCCACCATATCTTCAAGATAAGACCTACTTTTATTCCAAAACTCCAAGGTTAGCCACAAGAGAGAGAGATAAGTGAGAAGGGCCAAATGCTTGCTACTAAAGAGAAGGGGTTATATACCCAAAGGAGGAGGGAAGTAAGGTATGTATGTGTCAACATAATAGAGCACCAAAGGGACACTTGTCCATAAAGAAAATAGTCGTGCAACAATTAAACACTTACATGCAACTCATGGTGATATAACCTAGGTGGTGTCTCAACCACATGGGTCACCACCACCCTATAGATCGATACGAACATCAAGACAACTTGTCTCGACCTCTACTGGAGGATCTACAACACACTAGATCAAGAATCACCATAAGAAGCCAAACCATCTCAACCAAAACACATCCAAAACCATCAAGGTCAAGAAAACAACACCAAGGGAAGGTATCTCAGTTGAGACACACCCAAGACACTCCACAAGGTCAAGACATAGGTCACAACACAAAGGAAAACTCAACATGGTTGGTACCAAGAACCACCAACAAACCCTGGAAACCCTAGCATCATCACATGATGATACCTCATCAATCAAGGTCTAAACAAGGTGCCCCTTAGCATCATTATAACTCTCATGATGCTAAAGCACTAAGGGCACACTCTACATGTGATAATTTGCAAAATAACCCCTCAACTTGCATAAATTACGTCTTGGTCCAAAATAAGCAATCATAGCTCAAACAACA
Organism: Alisma plantago-aquatica; assembly: GCA_963693085.1. Classification (NCBI taxonomy): domain Eukaryota; kingdom Viridiplantae; phylum Streptophyta; class Magnoliopsida; order Alismatales; family Alismataceae; genus Alisma; species Alisma plantago-aquatica. Next base: position 279,730,837 of record OY856413.1, on the reverse strand, counting down.
TCAAAACATGACCAAAATGAAAACGTAAGTTTGTTGCATGTTAACAAGGTATCTAAAGATATTAGATAAAGGTTAAAATCATCTCATTATACAACGTAAGCACAAATTAGCATTAATCTAGGTCAGGGGCCTTACAACCATAAACCCCTAACAAGGATTCCTCCCTTGAAATTCCACGCAAAAAGAGATAGGTACTTCCCAAGAATGACGTCCTCAAACTCTCATGTGGCTTCCTCTATGACACCATGATGCCATAAAACTTTAACCAACATGATGTCCTTTTGCCCAGGATTAACACAAGATCTATCACATAGGACACATCCTCAATAGACCTCACCTCTACTAGTTGTAGAGTCGACATCGTGTCAAGGTGAAATCCCCTCAGGATAGAAACGCTGCATGCATCTTGTATGACTTAGGTGGAGACTATAACTTGTAAGCCACCTCCCCATCGAGAACTTGGTACCCCCTTTGACTTATAGATGCCATCATGTTTCCTCTATGCTACTCTAATATACTGACTCAACATAGGTTTCCTTATAACTACGCTGACGAGCCTACTATCATATAAACCTCTAGTTGTACATTCACTTATCATAAGGAGACTACATGTATCTCATGTGGTACACTAAATAATACAATTGTGCCTACTCAACAGATGATGACAATAAAGACTTCCTACTCAAGGCGTCTGCAACTCAAATCATACCTTGAGGCATCATTGATTATTCTATAATGTTTTCCTTGTCAACTATATAGGGGTAACGCCAATGCACTAGAGTTACCAGTAAATCTCATGTAGGTTTCATAAGTTGTCCCCACTCAAATAATGACCCTATTAGAAGATGTCACGTGTCCAAGCAAATTACCCCGAAGGTAGATCAAGTTGTTATATATACATATTACCACAATTGATATAGATGAGGATTGAAAACCTTTTTCATCTATATATAACCAATACACAATCCTCATGGATCCCTCTTTTTTTAATAAGCATAACAGGAGTACCTCAAGGAGATGTACTTAGTCCGATGAACTTTTCCCAAGAAGATCTTGCAATTGTGCCTTCAACGCCTACATCCTTGCCAACGTCATCTATACGGTGTATAAACCCATAACATACAATGTTTGTGCTATAGGTTGGGTATCGATAACCAGATTGATCTCAAACTCAATCTTTATAGGAGACAAAATCTTAGGATCTCATCAGAAAACATATCCTTGATCTTACATATAACTGGCACCTTCTGGATACAAGGATTTCTCACCTCGGTATCCATTGCATACATCAAGAATGCATCACTTCCCTATCCCACCAACTTCTCAGCTATCATTACCAATATCAAACGTGTTGGGAGAATCTTCCTATCATCTTGGAAGATCTGAGAAACATTTTCATCCATAACATCACCATCTTGGAACTAAAGTCTAAGATCACCTGATACTTTTTAAAGTATCCATCTCAAGGTCACATCACAACCATGCACATCAAGTGACACAAGACTCACTTGATTGTTGTTTCCTAAGAAGGAAGGAATACCAAGGGAACATACTTCCCTAGATACCATACCACTGCCCAAGGATTGCTTATCAAGAAGAAGAAATTACCAACTCTCTTTTGTTATTATACAAGTTTACAATTACTCATTTGTCATTTTAATTTTTTCATCTTGTTTCCTTGCCATCAACATAGGAACTAAAGAGATGAATACATATCATTACTCCTTCTTTATTATTTTTCATCATTTTAATGTATATCCCCATGTGTTACCATGTTTTATAACTTCACAACGAGACATAAATCATTATTTTTCACATGTTCTTTATTGAGTAGGGATCATCTCCCTTATTTTCTATGACATAGAATGAAGGTTACACCTTACAAATTCTTATACACATAGGTTGGTCTGAGATTATCTCAGGTTCCACTTTGTTCATTTGTTACTTGTTCTTATTTATCTTCTCACTTCATACTTGTTTCAGGATTTCTATCCATCATTTGTGGATTTTATACCCTGACGTATTTCATTAGCACAAATTAATCTTCCTTTTTCTTATAAACTTCTTGAAATCACAACTTCAAAATCTCTCATAGCTTCCTTGTGTTCAGGTTTAGGTTACATGATGTCGTCTCTTTCTCTTTTGATTACCAAACATTTAAGTTTTGGTAGGTTATGGTATAGTTCTCATCTTCTTTAGAGTAAGATTGACATATTAGCATCATGATTTCTGATTCGTTATGATCTTTAGGTTGTTTCAAATTGAGTACTTGACCAGAGTGATAAGAAAGATAACAACCTAAGAGTTCCATACTCACCTTTCCTTTGACATTTGAATACCTGGCCAGACATGTTCTCATCTTTGACATCATCCTAGTCCTAGTGTCCCTATAGACTAAGTGAATCTAGAGCTCTGATACCACCAAAGTGACACCCTTTTCCACACAAAGTGAGATTACTCAAAAAAAGCTCAAAATTATTACCAATAACAATAATACCACAAAATAGGGTAAATTAAAACTGATATCATGAAAGGATCTCAAGCTGAATGATTCACAATTGAAGCCATAAACTTGTGGCACTTGTATATCATTCAATTCCAAAGACATTACATATCTTTGTTTAGTGTCTAACTAGAGACATTATGTTCCATATAATCACCTCTTCATGTAAACAAATGATATATGTACCATCATAGCATGAAGCCAAAATCCCAAACTATTGTACAACATTCACAAAACACCCCCAAGGACCTGAGTGTACGGAGAAGACGCATAGGACTCTATTACTATACACTAACTCCATAACCATGATCCAATAGCTACAATTCCTTTTATTGTTAGTCTCAACTGCATGATCTCTATCTCAGCGTGCACGTCCACCTAAAAAAAGTGGATCTCACGGGGTGAGACCAAAGTCCCAGTGAGAGATATAACTCTATGCCAACATCTATTATAAGCATGGATAAGATAAACAGTACATTATACTATAAGCAGATAAGTAGATTCAGTTAATGATATAAACAAGATATTTAACACTCTTTAAGAAGTTTAGGTATCTACAAGACTAAAACTGAGCAGTAGAACATTTTATGCTTCTAGAAGGAATATGAAGAACATGTGTAACTGTTATAAAATAAATAGTACATGAAACAAGGTAGAGGTTCAACCAACGTGAATCATATTTGACCCTAAGGAATTATACTACATGGATGTATTATATATTTTACCAATATGCACTAAGAATTTGAGGCATACCACTCAAATCCAAGTGACCACTGCTAAGTTGAAATCAATACCATACAAGATCTATGGAAGAGCCGGACTCCCTGATCATCACCAATACTACTCAATCAGCTCGAGTTTGCAATGCAATGACATAATACTCAAACTACTAGACAACAACTTATAGTCATAGCTATAGTCATGTAGACAACAACTCATAGTCAAATCTATGGTCATGTAAAACAACTAGCGTGCCTTGGTACATGGTACAACAATCATGCATGGCCATTCTATATTTAAGCTTCATACCACAATCTCAAAGTTTTAAAGATACAAGGAGATACCTCAATTTGCACCCCACATATTCAACAATATGCACGCCGAATTTCCCGTAGGAGTTACTCGTTTCACCATCCATTTAACTATTAATGCTAAAGATGGATCTATGGTATAGGGAAACTACATGATTAGGGTTTCACTTTATTAGTTATTCCAATTGGGTGAATTAAGGCTCCATCATACAAGTGGACATACAAAACCTAATTCAATCTAGCAAGCATAATTGTGAAACAACTTCAAAAGATATAAAACATATAATGTGTGAACTTGTCACATCATCTTAGGGAAACACTGTATCACTGCCTTTAAGAAAAGACAATCAACATCACTACATGTTAACACTACCATATCAGGCTACTCATCATTATGACATCACTGGGATAATAACCCCTCATCATATCATTGGAGGATACACCTCTCACTAAGCATCAAGCCTTCACTAGATCATAAGACCAATCACACAATTCTTGTAACTCATTACTATCTCATCCTACCTCATCAGGCATATAAGCATCACCTTCGTTACATCACATATACACCATATTAATCATTAGATATGATAATCATCACACCTACAAGGTCAACATTATACAAATAGAGAGAGAAAACATCTCAACTTGTTAAACACTTTAGGTAATGTAAGCAATAAATCATATTTCCCCTCAATTTAGGGCTAGAGTTTCATGCTTAACCATATAGAATTCCATGGCATTATTTATTTACTAATCCCTCGTTTCATTACCACCCATAGGTTTGTAGTGTATTAGGGTTAAGTGTTATAGATTATAACTAAGTGTGCACATTCACATTATTATAATTCCAATGTACTTCATCAAGGCCCACAACCATCATCTAGTAACATTTAATCATCTTCATTCACAAGGTATGACACTCAATTAACCTGCAAGGTTAGAACCATACAAGTAGGAGAGAGAAAGTTCAATCACATGCTATTTAGGAAAATAAGGTCAACAAGTATAGCATACCCTAAGATTAGGGTTAGGGTTCATACACATAGATGATTAGGATTTCATATCATGAATCAATAACCAAGCCATAATTATATCACCTCCCACTTTCTTGGATCATACTAGGTTTAAACATCATCATTATCTTGGTTAATAAACTATAAAAATAACATTAGGTATTATTCAACATTTTCATGCACATATGTATCAATCCTACAACGTCCCTCATGTACCATGCACTCATATGAGTGTCTCGACCATACATCAAACATGTGTCATGACCAAGCTCAAGACAAGTGTCTTAACCACCCATTAACATGGTGTCTCAACCACCCACTAGTGTGGTGTCTTGACTAAGACCAACACAAGGATGTCTCGACCCAAAAACAACACATGTATGTCTTGACCCAAAACAACATATGGATGTCTCAACCCAAAAACAACACATGGTGTCTCGACCCAAAACAACATATGGATGTCCCAACCTAACCAGCACAAGATCTCGACCATATCTCAATGTATCTTGACCCAAACCAACATATGGGTGTCTCAACTAAAAGCATAGCATGGTTATCACTAAAACTTTAAAGGAGGTACTAGTGTCTCGACCACAACACCATGGGTGACATATGTGTCCATCGAAACAAGGTTAACAACTGGAAAACCAAGCATCACAAAACTCAAAAATCATGGGTTCATGATCATAAAATCCTTGATAATCATCTCTCAAGAATGTAAGACCACTAAAACAAGGTTAGTAGCTGGAAAACCAAGCATGTAAGATCATCATCTCAAGAATAATTTAGGAATCAAGCACATATATTTAGGGTTTAAGAAAGAGAGTAATCTACATGAGAATACTACAAAGTTATAAACCCTAAAATCATAGGAATCTCATTTACCATTTTAACATCATGATAATAAAATCAAGTATTGTAATACTGGTATGATCTTCACCTTCATATTCACTTACCAAGACATGAATGTAGATCACCAACAAAACATATATTTCGTCCAAAGCTAAAACAAAGGTGTAGTGACCAACAAAGTCAAACCACCACAAGGACAAATATCCATCCTCAAATTAGGGATGGACCACAATTAAAATAGAAGGTTATCCTCAAGGGAAAATCATCAAAATCAAAGGAGATGAATCCATACAATGATGATCACTAAAATCCTTTTAGCATATGTGCTAGAATCTCCATAAAAAGAACCTTATTAAGAGAGGTAATATCTCATGTTCAACATATGTCAAACAACATCAAAACCCTATGTTACCCTAAGGTACTCGAACCCCATACATGATGATAGAATCATAACTCAAGGAAAGAGAAACTATCCATCTTATATTCATATCAAAATCGGGTACAATGAAATTAAGGCTTACGATTTGAAGCAATTCTCATAGGGCTATCATGATGGCTCAAACCCTAATTCATGATAATAATTTTTAGCATGTTAAGAGCACATTTTAGAGATAGAAACAGTGGCATGCATGCAAGATTATGGTACTAAAATAGAATAGGGGAAATTTATATACCCACCTTATGTAGAAATCCATGCTCCAAGATCAAAGGCTCTAAGAGAGAAGAAGATACTCCAACTTGATTAGAACGTTGGTCTCAAGATCACCTCACAAGAGAAGAACACCATAGTTAACATATTTAATCAAGAAGAGGGGTAAGAAACCCTAGACCGAACCAAAAGAAGAAAGGGGGAAGAGAAGAAAACTTCCTCGCACTAGTTACCACCATGGTATAACCATAGTCTATGACCTTTGCAAAGTGGGATTTCTCTTAAGATGACCACCATGGTAAAATCCTAGTCTCCTTCTAAGAAAGGAGGAAGAAGAAGATGGGGTTTCAAGGGAATAATGTGATCAATAGGGTAGAGCCACTTACCAAGAACATTATCACCAAGAATCATCACCAAAGGGTTAATTTAGCACAAGATCTTCCACAAGCAAGGTTGATCAGCCACCATAGCTTCAAGATCAGACCTCCTTTTCTTCCAAAACTCCAAGGTCAGTCACAAGAGAGAGAAAGAGAAGATACTAGGGCCAAAATAGATGCTTTCTGTTGAAGAGAAGGGGTTATATACCCAAAGGAGGAGGAAGTAAGGTATGCATGATGTGCCAACATTATAGAGTACCAAAGGGACACTAGTCCATCAAGAAAATAGACATGCATCCATTAAACACTTACATGTAACTCATTTTATACAACCTAGGTGGTGTCTCGTCCACATGGGTCACCACCACCCTATAGGTCGATACAAGCCTCAAGAAAACTTCTCTCGACCGCCACAAAAGGATCACCAACACACTAGGTTGAGACACACCATAAGAAGCTAAACCATCTTGACCAAAAGATATCCAAGACCATCAAGGCCGAGACAATAATATCAAGGGAATGTGTCTCAGTTGAGACACACCCAAGACACTCCACAAGGTTGAGACATAGGTCACAACACAAAGTCAAACTCAACATGGTCGATACCAAGCGCCACCAAGCAAACCCTAGAAACATTAGCATCACCACATGATGCTACCTCATCAACCAAGGTCCAAACAAGGCACACTTTAGAATCATTCTCTCTCTCATGATGCTAAAGAACTAACGACACACTATACATGTGCAAATTTGCAAAATAACCCCTATAAATTACATCTTGGTCCAAAACATGCAATCATAACTCAAACACCATCAAAACATCAAAACAAGACCAAGATGAAAACATAAGATTGCCACATGTTAATAAGGTATCTCAAAAGATTAGATCAAGGTTCTAAGCATCTCATTATACAAAGTAAGCACAAATTAGAATTAAGTTAGGTTAGGGGCCTTACAATAATTGCTCCCATAATTATCTAAAAATCACATAATATCTAAGAATCTCTTGGGAACTTACTCATTGTTTCATAAATCTATTTTCTAAGAACCACAAAGCCATTATCCTCGATTTACGCATGAATTCCTTTTATTTCTTTAACATGTTCCACAAGAACCTGTTTGCAAACAAAATAGTCTCATGAGCCTCACTTGGTACATGGGTTGGACCCATGCCACAAAATGGATAACATTATTATTCTATCAATTATAGTTAGGGAATTTTCTTATCAAATAAAGCATTATATTCATAGCATTCAAATTCACTAACATTTAAGGATATTACATGATGCACCCTTACCTATCCTCTAACGACCTTACTTTTCAACGTCTCCCATTAAAGAAAGGGCCTTAAACTTGAGAGCCATTACCTAAATTATCAAGAACTAGATTTGACAAATAACAAATAATAACAAAAAAATCCATTATTTCACAAACATTGTTTACAAAAGTATAATGATGCTCCTCAAGGAGTTACATGAATTTCCAACATGGGACTAGTACATATGAGAACAAGTATCTAACTAATCATCCTTTACATAGATTTATTATCTTTAGTTGATTTCATCAAATTCATCATGTCTTGATATCTTCATATATTGCATTTATCTAAATTATTAACAATCAAAACATGGATTAGTATATTTCTATATTGTGTACGTGGGGTGAAAACAAAATGTGTGCATGTAGGTATAACAAAATAACAACCATAGCAACAATTATTAATAAATAATCAAACATGTATTTATAATTAAAGCTTCTCGACCCATATTTTCTCATTCTCTGTTGTATACCCTCTCTTTAGGGAATTTTTTTGGGGGTACCTCTCTTTAGGGTTTGGTCCTTGTAGTGGACTCTCATAACCTTCCCTCACCTGGATTTGGTTTTGTATTGGTCTTCTTATCCTGGGTTGGCATATTAGGTGATCTTCTTATCCTGGATTGATCACCAGTCATCATAATGACTTCTTCCTCCCACATGTTCATTTAACTCACTAGAGTGGCAATTTACGTTCAAGTAAGTTAAATTTATATATGGTGATACACATAGGGCCGTATACATTGTAGTAAGTAAATTAACAACCAAGTAGTTTAATTTTAATCCACTCATGAAACTTTGAAAAACCTCAAAATCCAATAAAGCAAGTATTCATAATTGTAACCAAATACATCAATGTAGAACCATGCAGATAATGCAATCATACTTCAAGTACTTTAAGCATATCATACAATCAAGCAAGCAAAGATGTATCCAAGCAATTAATATTTAATCAACATGTATGTATATCCTAAAGAGTCACCATCATATTATCTAGATTAAACCCAACTTGGGTCCAAATCTAGAGTTTACGATAGTCTTGGGTTTGGATAAGGAATAAGGAAACCCTATTTCCAATGCACTATGATCCATTAGGTTCATAAATGCATATTAAAAATTTGGTGAAACCCTAATTATTAGACCTAACATATTATCACATTATGGACACCTACATTAGATCATGTGCATTAATATCATGGCAAGTTATGATCTCTGGTTTCAAATTCCTAATTCATTATCATTATCATAATCATCGTATCAGATTCCCACAATATCAGATTATGTATCAAATAAAGGGATTCTGTATATTCATCACCATCTTGATTTCTCATCTTATTCAACAATATCAGTTTATATCTCAAATTAAACATTTTTTGATATACTAAACATGTAAATTATTAGATCTAGGGCTTCCATATATGTAATAAGCACTTAATCATGTATTATCCCTAGAAGGAGGGGATTGGATTAGTCCATCTTCTCTCTGTACCACTTCTTATGTATCTTAAGGGTTGGAGACTGATGGGTCTAGATTCCATAAAGATTCATTCTGCAATTGGCAAGGAATCATGATAGGAAAGTAATAATTGTATTCCTCCATAATGTCCTTATAATAACAATCCCATATCTTTTACTTTATTGACCCAAAAATCATGTAAAGGAAACAACCCCTCATACCATTGTTTTGGAAAAACTTTATTCATGCTATTACATTCCATTGGGAAAAAGGAAAACTCCTTCATTATTCCCTTATTAACCAAAATTTGGTTTCAAAGGAAAAACTACATAGTTACCAACTAAATTATGTTATTATCTTCAAGTATACCAAAATTCAAACTGAGATATTCTTATTTGATGCCTTAAAACTATTGTTACCGTTCATGGTTAGAAAATTACTCCATTAATTATCTAAGTTATGTGTTATCTGAATCTCTTGGATTTCCCATTATCTCATGTTTCAATTATATAACAACCCATAAATTCATTATTATTTATTTATGCATGAATTCCTTTTATTTATAAAATGTGTCCCTCAAGGACCTATTTTCAAAGCAAATAGTCTCATGGGCCTCACTTGGAAAATGGATTGTATCCATGCCACAAAGTGGATAATATTGTTATTATACCATTAATTAAAATTAGTATTTTTCTTATGAAACTGAGTCTTATATTTATATATTTTTCACCAAATTTTAGGATGTTACATATCCATACTTTTTCTAGAATCTCAAACCCCAATGCACCTGATGGAGATTGATCAATCATATTCCAGCGAATACTCACTGCCTGACTTCAGAATGTCTTTGGCTATTGTGCAATCTTCAACATGTATTGGACTTTCTCCACTATGGTATGGTTCATCCTCTCAGTTGCACCATTATGCTTTGGTATGTTGGGATCCATCCTCTCATGTTATATTTTGTGCTATGCACAATAATCCTAGAACTCCCTGGAGGTCCCCCCCATTGTCCATGCAAATACACTTTAGCTTTTTCTCTGCCTCCCACTCTACCATGTAATGAAATTTTAAAAAATTCTAAATGTCCTAATCCTTAGTCTTTAGAAAGTATACCCACACCTTCCTATATGTATCATCAATGAACATGATAATATATGCATTGTCACCTAGGTAATCCACCTCGAACGAACTAAAACATCCAAATGAACCAACTACTAAACATTTGACTTCACCTTTGATCTTGTCTTGAAAGAAACTCATTGATGATTTCGTGTCTAACATGAATCACATGAGTTGAAATCAGTGTGTTTTCCATAAGGAATCAGTCTCTACTTTGATAGAAGCTACAATCCTTTCTCACCCATATGCCCTAGCCATCTGTGCCATAGATTGGCCTGGTCATTTTGATCATTATGTATATCACCACCTTTGAGCACTTTAAATTGGGTCTTTTACAATGTACCACACAATTTCCCTCATACAATAACCAAAGACCCCTTTTTTATTTTACATTTGTCACTACAAAATTCTAGATGATATCCTTCTCTATCAAACAAAGAACTAGATATCAAAATCAGCAAAAAATCTGGAACACAATGAACATCATTCACTGTGAGCCTACAATTGACACTCATCTAAACACAAATATCTCCAAACTTGATAATTCTAGAGAAGTTGAAATTTCCCATATTCCCCCTCCTAAAGTCTCCCTTCCTGTATGAAGTGGAGTAACTTCTTACTAGGTGAAGAATCATAAGAAGCTATAGAATCTGCCACCCATTTAGAATCATCCTCATGAGCATGCAAACACTACTCCTAGAATGTCAAGACCACATATTCATTACCATTCCTATCATCTGAAATTGTTGTTGTAGTGTTCTTCTCGTAATTCTCTTTGTCTTTTTGGCTTCTAAGCCATGTTTCTTTTTTCCAATCTTACAAACCTCTTCAAAATGATATGTCTTGTCACAATAGAAGCAACCTCTACTTTTGTACTTGGATCTCCCACGAGCCTTCTCATGGTCTTAGGACTCACTGTGGCTCAGTGACCTACAATGTCTTGCTTCATTAGTGCTCTTGATCTCATTGAAGTAAACATCTGACCCTCTATTTCCTACTCCCTATTGTTGAGTCTCTTCATTTAGTATACTACTCTTTACCTGATCAAGTGCCAATTTTCCTTCTACTACAAAATTGTTGACTATCACTATGAGTGTCTCCCAATTGTCAAGTAATAATCCCAGAAGAAGTAGTGTCTAATGTTTTATCATCAAGAACTATCTTTATAGACCCCATATGATTTACAAGGCTTTAAAATTTATTCATGGATGCTCGGTGATGCTAGTACCACCCCCCTACATCAGGTTCACCAACTTTCTAATCAAGAAAGATTTATTTTTCATAGTCCTCCTCTCACACAATTTCTTGAGATTTTCTCACATATCATTGGCACTGGTCTCCTACGAGACATGATGGAACACAGACATATCAAGCGACCTTTGTGCTCTTCCCACAATACTCCTATTTAGTTTCTTTGAATCCTTACCGGATGTACTTTCTGGTTTTTGTCCCTGTATCGGATCATACAAACATTTGCAATACAAAATATCCTCCATTTTGAGTTTTCAAATCTGCCAATTTGTGCTTGTTAATGTAATCATAATCACATCATCATCGTTCCCCATCCACATCATTACACATAACTTATTCTCTAATACCACTTTTTTGGTTGTTTGGGAATATGAGTTTGTATATTATGTAACAAAGATGCGATGAAAGAGAAAATTATTTGTGGAAACATTATCAACGAGTGTTTAAACTCAAGATAAGAATTGTCAGATGATAGAGAGAGAATACCATATTTTTAACATGGAAAATCCTCAAGGTGTGTGAGGAAAAAATCAAGGGGCCAACTCAATGGAAAATCTACTATAAGCAAAGGAAGTATATTTTCCTTCTCGGGTTTTGACCGCAAACCTGAGATAATATAACTAGAAGGATATGTAACAAGAATACTACTTTAAGGAGAGATCTCTACAAATCCACCATAGAAGAAGTTTTTAGGAAGACACCCTTATACACAAACTACATGGTGGTGAACAACCTGCAGTGATACCCGAAAGTTGTAGTAGCTTGCCTTTGTTTTCTTTCTTCTTCCCTTTCCTTTCTCTTCTTCTTTTCTTGTTCTTTCCCCCATCTTTGAGAATGAAAAATAGTAGCGGCGGATACAATTCCTTCTCTTCTTATTCTTCTTCTTTGACGAATATTTGTATGGGAATTATAATCCCTTGGTCGTCGCTACAACATCAGATCAACAAGCCCTAATGGGTTGTGCCATCTTGGCCCAATTGGAATGGATATCTCGTAGGCCCAAGATATTTTTACTAGTATAAGATGGCAATACTAAATGTTGTGATTGTATATAATCAGTTTTAGACTCTTTTTCATACATGTTAAATCTACTAGGGTCATAATTTGGAAAACATGAAAAACATATCATTTTTTTATTTACTTGGTAACCACCTCCAAGGAGGAGCCACTTCGGTGACCCCACACCGATAGTATAAACGCAAGGCACATGAGTAGTGAGTGATCTGATCACCCCCTCCCGTGTCCAATTAAATTCAGTTACTTTTCACAGAGCAGCTATGGCGTGATTCGAACCCGGGTCCTTAATTGGGACTTACCGAGCCGCAACCAGCCGAGCTACTCTGTCATTGGTTATTAAGAAGCTTGTGAAATGATGCAGGAGATATGTATGGAGTAAACAAGGTCTTCAAATCAGATGTTTTCAACCTAATGCAACCAGTATAATGTTGAGCACTTTTAATCATCTTGGATTGGTAGATTATCTTCTTAGACTTTGATTCTAATTGCAAGAGAAGAAGGTGCAGTTAATGTTGTTGATATAATTTTAACAACAGCTGGTCAAGTGAATAATCATGACGTCATCAACATTCTCGCACAACAACTTGATAGTAATAATAATAGTTTGTATGTTCAGAAGTGGATAAACTTGGCGGCTAAACTTGTAATTCAAAGATTCCAATATTGACGAATCTAGATAAGTTTTACAGAAAAAGGAAATTTTAGTTTCAAATTGACCGCATTAGGGGCATCTTTGGTAAGACGTGCTTGAAGTTCATTATATCCAAATGTCTCCTTTTCATTTTCATCTTTTGGTTTCGTAAGGTGAAATAAAGTTTAATTGATGAAATTCAAATCACATGGAACTGCACAATTGAAGCGGCTTCAAAAGCATGGAACTTACACTATGTATGATTTAAGGGTGGTCGGGATGTACATGTTTGAGAATATAACAAATAAAATATGTATTATATTTGTTATACTCTCAAATTTGTGGTGGAGAATGAGTGAAGTTTCATTATGGGTTCTAAAATGGGTCTAGATAACAAATATTTTTCCGTATGGAGAACAAACTATCTCATGCGATTCCAAACAAAACCCCTAAACAGGCTCTACAACATACCAAATTTAAAATCTAAGGGGCCGTTTGGATGCCACATTTAAGAATACCTTTTTATTTTAAAATTTTAGAATTTCAATTTTACTTAATCAAAATTCGGTTATTTAAAAATAAGTTGCTTGAGTAGCAGAAAATTCATTTGTAGGTATCTATACCGGATCGTATTCTAGATCCGTTGGCACAAGCAAAATGCTCACCGACATTACACACAAGAGACAAGAAAACAGAGACAATGGAAGAAGGTGGCAGAAGAGGAAGGAAGGTGTAAAACGTGGGAGAAGCCGATGAGGTGTCCGACAACGGAGAACAGATTGTGGAGGAAGGGGTGGTGGAGAAAGACAGAGGGACATGAGGTGGGTGTAGAGGGAAGGGGGAGCAATGATAGTGTGAGGATGAATGGGGGATGGTGGGAGCCGAGGAGGGAAAAAGGGGAAAAATGGAGGATGGAGGGAGCAAAGGAGGAAGAATGGAGGATGGGGGGGGAGATAGAAGAAATCTATACTATATATGAAAGCTCATTGGGGGTGTTTGATGTAATTTTAACCAACATTTTTCTAATTTACATATCCATCCTTTATAGTATACAGACGATATGTGCAAGGTGTTAGATATAATATGTATAGCAGAACCAATCCCTAGCCATCCTGCGTTTGCATAGAAAAAAAAGGTTTGAATATGCAAACTGTCCGAACTTGACAGTTCGCTGCCGTCTGGGTCCATCCGCTTCTCGACAGTTCGTCGCCGTCTTTCTGTCGGAGGGTTTGCTACTGCAGGAGAATAGTGGTTTGGAAGGCGATTGGTACGGTGCGACGGCTTCCTGGTGGTAGCATCTCTAGGTTAATTATTTTCCGTTTTACCAGATTCTTCCACTCCTATGAATGATTCTCAGTTATCTTTGGTTGCTCGTAGGATTTGTCACTAGTGGAGAACGACAGTTCCGAAGATGATTGGAACAACATAGATAGAGGGCTTTTTGGTGGTAGTATTGCCAGGTGAATAGCTTTTCATTTTTCCAAATTCTTCTGCTATATGTGTACTCTCCCTAATCTCCATCAGTTCTCTTGGCTGCAAGTTCCATTTGCTCTGATGATGCTAATGCGATTCCAGATAGTGATTTTGATGTACCTCGCTCGGAAATTGATATTTATGATTTCTGCGGTCCGTGATTTGACTTCACTGTGTCAGCCATGATTCTTTTGCAAGATGGCTCTCTATTTTCGTTCTCTCTCAATTTTAGTTATTTGTCCGCCTTTGTCCTTCCTTTCTTACCTATATTTTTCCGTTCTTCCCATACTTTTCATACCTCCCAGACCACGTAGCATCCGAGGTGGTAGCTTACTGAATAATTAATTTTGAGTATGAAGATGTAGACAATGGTTTATCTACTCATATGATTCACCTCCTTGGCAGATTTAATTGATAAATCTTTACATGTGATACACCATGCCTGCTGAAATTATATATGTCTTGGTTCTGTTCTATCTGGAATAGAGAAATAGAAAACGAGTAATGGTACTATGTATGTGTAGTTGTGTTGGTTCCCGCCGCCACCTCCATGACGTGTGCTCTTTAACCATCATCATTACTATATATGTTTTGGCTCGCCTTCCATTCCAAATGGCATCAACGAGACCTTAGTGTACCCTACTGCGAAAGAGGAAATGAGAACACCCCTGCGATCAACTAGGTTTGACTGTGACGGGCTCTTATATATGGTGGCTGCTGCTAGCTTACAGCCGATACCAGCTCACACTTTGCCTTTGCCTTGCCTCTATGTAATGTGAAACAACAGAATATGTATTTTTAATGTTACGAAGCTGCCTATACAAATCTATCTAGAACTTGCTTCGTTGACATATCTGTTTCAATTTTCATGAAAATGTCTGTATAAACTTAGAAATTAGTTTTCGTTAGTAAGACTTAAATTTTTGTGATGCTAGCAACTATGCTTACACCTGTGACATCTTTGGACACGTACCAAGACCACAATTATGGTGTAGAAGTCATATAGGTTTGCAGCTATGCAGTAACATTAAGAATAAAATTCTTAATTATATTGAAACTTTATTTGTGGTTAAATACACTCCCAATATTAATATGCATGTTACTTTACTTCTATTTTGTTCTGAATTCAAAACATTTGGTGATATGGCTGCAAACTTTTTGAAATGAAAAAACAAACATTGCTGCGTCCAGTTCTTTTCTTTTATTTTTATTAAAATCAATAATTTATGTGTGATTCACAATTTTCTCCTACCCGTGCATATCACGGGTTTCTTCCTAGTTAAGATGAAAGACGGTGAGTGGAGACGTGCCTCGAGTGATGGCGGTGTTGAGGACTTCTACAATAACGCCGATTCTAGTATTCTTTAGGAGCCCACCTGGAACCATTAGCAGAATACCGTTTCAGAAATACTGGTATTCACTATACCCTATTAAGCATCCAAATCAGATGACAAAGACCGATACTTAGAGTACTTGATATAATTAAAATTCCGTCTTAAACTGCTACATCAAGACTACCGCTAAGTTTATATTACATGCAAAGACTATTCTATAAATCAATATTTTCTATATGTAATTTATTTATATTGAACAACAAGTTGCGCCGCTAGTCCGAACTATACCGAAAAAAATTAAACCTAAATAAGGCACATGCTATGTCGCATTGTCATGGAGGGTGGGGACCTTCCGGAATCCTCTCACATGCCTCGGACAACGCGCACAAGGACACGATGCCGCTTCGAGCTGAAGAGAAATGATGAACCTGTGGGGCCGTTAACTCCGTACAAATGGTCCAGGTTGTGCTTCAATTCTAACTTTTAATATCGTTTTCTTAACGCATTGCTGGCGTTTTTGGTCTTTTTTAATTGAAAAAGGAACCAAAGCCAAACTTTCAGTTAGTTAATCAGTAGCTATCTTTTGACTTCTTTGGCTGTGAGTGACTTGGCTACATTGGAAAGGACAAAACGTAAGGGTGGGAAATGGGACATTTGCGGAAGGAAAGAATCGAACTGTGGACATCGTGAGTCAGTGATAACCAAGGAAGATCGAGTTCGGCTGGCTTTCTTTATGGTACTGTTATTCCCTATTAACCAACCTATTACTCTTAACAAGAATTTACATAGTTTCTTACAAAAATTCGGCTGGCATCTTGTTTAGAAAAATTCTACGCATAGCACGCCATATACCCGGCCACATACCCGGTCATCGGGAATCATCAACTGTCGTGTTCCTCTTGCTGCTGCGCCAGTCCACTAACTTCTGCTGCTGCATACACATTTAAGTGGATATCTCCAGCAGCGATATTGCATGCTTTTACATGCAAAAAGGATGCATGAAATAAGTATCTCGTCACCAAATAAAAATCCACCATAATTCGATTTCCCTCTAATCATTCCCTCCATTTAATTTCAAATCACCTATATAGATGCAAATCTCCTCAAGCTTCCCCTCCATTTCCATGTTCCTCCCAGCTCTGAACAAGTACTATACGTATCAGTTCTGCCCAACATTGAGTAAGTTATTTTATTATGAATCACATCTTGTTTCTATGTATTCATTCAATGCCTGTTTATATCCAATATCATATGCAACTGTAAATCCCTTCCCTTCTATTATCTACGTCCTTTTTCCCATCAACATTCACTCCATTTTCATTTTCAGCAAAGATATGAATAAGTATTGTACGTAAAATGGTTGAATTAGTTCTTCCCGACAGTGATTAAGCACCACCTGTTTCAACCTATTCATTCCATGCCTATTTATTTCAAACATCATATAGAACTGCATCTCCCATTCATTTCTTTTTATTTCAAAAATGATATACATCCACAACTCACATATGTTATATACGTCCCTCTTCAAAATGACTTCCAAATGTATAAATACTGTATGTACCATAGTTATAATCCAGTCATTTATTTGATATATTGTTGACTCTTCAGTTGAGTCACATAACCATAGATTTTGGTTCTGCACTAATTTTGGTTCTGCACTAAGTTTGGTTCTGCACTAAATATTTCTGCAGCACTAAATATTTTATCTAACTATACGTACAGTACTAATTTTATACAACTCCTCTCTGTTATGCAGTACATATAAGTACTGTACATATCATAGTCAGAATTCATTCAATTAGTTTGTATATTGTTCAATCTTCAGTTGAATATAAGTACAGTACTAGTTTTTCTTCATCTGGAATAATTGTATATGCACTCTTTTATGCAATTGTATATGCACTTTTTTATAAATACAGTACTCATTTTTCTTCATTATAACTTGTATTTATTTCAGATGGATTTAGAAGGAAGCAATAATTATGCTTGTATGCCGATTGAAAGTGTAACCCCATTTCAAGTTCTAGTGTCCGATGCCCCTCAGGTTGAAAAACTGATATTTTATCTAACAATACATACATTGCAGATTTTATACAACTCCCCTCTGTTATGCAAACGTATAAGTATTGTACACATCATAGTCAGAATTCATTCAATTTGTTTTTATATTGTTCAATCTCTAGTTGAGTCACATAACTATAAATCAGACATGTCTAGTGTTCCATCATTTTATATAATTATACGTACAATACACAATTTCCACAAGCCCCTTTTTTATGCAATCGTATAAGTACCGTACGTAAAATAGTTACAGACCATTCATTTCTTTTTGTTTCAAAAATTTCTTTTTATGCATTTGTATAAGTACTGTACGTATCATAATCAAGATTCATTCATTTAGTTTGTATCTTGTTGAATCTTCAATTGAGTCACATAACCATAAATGGATTCAATTCAGATTTGTCTAGTGTTCTAGTAATTTGCATAACGCTACATACAATACACAATTTCTACAAGACACTCTTTTATGCAGCTGTATAAGTACTGTACATAAATGGATTCAATTCAGATGTGTCGAGTGTTCCAGCATCTTGTATAATTATACGTACAATACACAATTTCTACAACCCCCTCTTTTATGCAATCGACCAAGTACTGTATGTAACATAGTTACAGGCCATTCATTTCTTTTTATTTCGAAAATTTCATTTTATGCAATTTTATAAGTATTGTACGTATCATAATGAGGATTCATTCATTTAGTTTGTATCTTGTTGAATCTTCAACTGAGTCACAACCATAAATGGATTCAATTCAGATTTGTCGAGTGTTCTAGTAATTTGCATAACGATACGTACAGTACACAATTTCTACAACACACTCTTTTATGTAATTGTATAAGTACTGTACATAACATAGTTACAGATCATTCATTTTTTCTTTACAGATCATTCATTTTTATGCAATTGTATACAATTTTTTTTTACAGATTATTCATTTTTTATACAATTTCAGATGGATTCAGAAGGCAGCAATAATTCTTCTTGTATGCCGATTGAAAGTGTAACCCCATTTCAAGTTGTAGATTCTGATGCCCCTCAGGTTCAAAAACTAAATACTGCGTACAGTACTTATACACAACTCTTATTATTATTATTTTGTGATATATTTACAAAATCGTACAGATTGACTCAAGCCCAAATGAAGTTCATAATCACTGTGCATCTCAAGAAGTAGAGGCTACGTTAAAGCCAGAAATTGGTTTATCATTCTACTCTATAACTGAAGCACGAGAATTTTACACCAATTATGCGGACAAATGTGGGTTTGGTGTTATAACAGCGCACTCTGCTAAAGAACCGGGTGATAACTTTGTTAAAAGAGTGACATTTGCTTGTGCCAAGTCAGGTCCACCGCCAAAAGATCAAAAAGACTCTTTGTACAGATACAAGCCAACCGCTAAGACAAACTGTCCAGCTCGTATAAGACTGCATCGTAATTATATTGGTAAGTATTATATTTCTGTCTTTATAGAAAATCATAACCATGAACTTCTAGAGCCTCGTTTGGTAAGACTTTTACCATCCAAAAGGAAGATTCCTCAAGACATACAAAGACACATAGATTAAACGACAGTGCGGGTAAATAAGTAATTTCAATTACTTATAATTTAATACATCGTACATGCAACTAATAGTATATAAATACTTGACGTACAATACATTAGTAAGTTGAATATACATCTGTACAGTACCTCTTATTGAGTACTTCCTACATGTCCACATATAGTACTTATTAAAGCACATTACATAACAGACTTGTATTGTACTATATCAAATAATCATTTACTGCACTTTGTGCATATTAGTAACTCTTCAAATTCTACAGGTATCCAACCAGCCAAATCTATGTCTAGTTTTGTTGCTAAAGTTGGATCTTTTGACAATCTACCATTTACGCAAAAGGATTTGATGAACTATGCTGCAACGTCAAGAAATCTCCGTCTTGGCAAAGGCGATGCTCAAGCAATTCAAAAATATTTCATTGCAATGCAAAAACAAAACAATGATTTCTTCTATGTACTTGATATCGATGGCCTTGGCGTTTTACAGAACATTTTTTGGGCGGACTCAAGATCTAGGCATGTGTACAGATATTTTAACGATGTTATCACATTCGACACAACTTACTTGACAAATAGATACGAAATGCCATTTTCCCCCTTTGTCGGCATTAATCATCATGGTCATTCTATTTTACTGGGATGTGCATTATTGTGTGAGGAGACCACAGAGAATTATGTATGGTTATTCAAAACATGGCTGAAATGTATGGGTAAGTAAACAAATACTTCGTATCACGTACAGTACTCGAATATTTCACGTATAGTACTTCCCCAAACGTAATATGTTATTCCATTTGTTGTAATTTCAGGTGGTGTCGAACCTAAGGGGATTGTCACTGATCAGGCACAACATATTATGAACGCTGTTAAAACTGCTTTCCCCAATTCTCGTCACCGTCTTTGTATGTGGCATATTATGAAAAAACTTCCAGAGAAATTGGGAAAGAACTCAGCCGTTTCAAAAATAGTTAAAGAGGCTGTTTATGAGAGTACTTCTGTAACTGAGTTTGAGAACATCTGGAAGAGTGCTATTCAGCTTGCTAGTAAGAAAGAACAGAGCTAGCTTTCTAGCATTTATGAGCTAAAACAGCTTTGGGTTCCTATCTATGTTGATAATTATTTTTGGGCCGATATGTCAACTACACAAAGAAGTGAATCTATGAATGCATTTTTTGATGGGTATGTGAATTCACGCACATCAGTAAAACAATTTGTTTCTCAATATGAATCTTCCCTTAAATCTAAATATGAAAAAGAGAAATTAGCAGACTTTGAATGCGCCCACAAAAAACCCCACCTTAGAACAGCTTCTAAGATCGAAGCACAGTACGATGAAACATATACTATTAATTTATTTAGAAAATTCCAAAATGAACTTGAAGGAATGATGTTTTGTGAGTCCAAACTCATATATGGGGATTCTATTCAGTCATCATTTGATGTTACAGAACACAAAGATGTGATGATAAATGCAGAGGAATGCAAATCAGTTATGAAGAAGTTTCACGTACAGTACGTTAGTCATGAGACCATGATCAAATGTTCAAGTTTATGCTTTGAGTCAAAGGGTATTTTATGCAGTCATATTTTGTGCGTCATTAGTAGACATTTGAAACTGAAAAAGATCCCTCAACAATATATTTTGGACAGATGGCGGAAAGATATACATCGTGATTACAACTCTAATCACACCATTCTTGCTAGTATTGGTGATGAGCCTGAGCAACGTGCAGAGCACATTTTAAGTATATGTGGGGGATTTGTTAATTTAGCAAGATCATCTGTCGAATATTATGATCATGTCAAACGAGAGCTAGCAGATTCATATCAAAGAGTAAATAGTATATTGAAGGAGAAAGGTCATGTGACAACGGTAAGACACGTACTGTACGTACATACATTTAACATTTGCAAGTCACGTACAGTACTTTGAACGTACAGTACTTTGAACGTACAGTACTTTTACATTTAACTTTTTTGTATATGTTTTTGTATCAGGAAAACACACCACCTATACAGGATCCTGCTGTAGCTATTCGTGTTGGACGACCTTCAAGTTCCAGAAAGAAATCAAAGAGAGAGCTAGCGGCATCAAAAAAAAGAAAGATACCAAAAAAGAAGGCAGATACCGACATCAATAAAGATTCGGGCACAGTACGTACAGACAACATCACTACACATTTAGATCAAGATCCAATTAACATTGAAGTGCCAGACCCATTTGAAGCGCGTCCAAATACACTTGTTCAAGATCTCAATGACTCTCCTTACACTTCACCTACTACGGAAGCGGTTCGACCTCCTAATTTATCCAATCCTACTATGACAACAAATACACAATTGTTCGATAGATTTCATAATGGATGGTTCAATACTTGTCCGCCTAGAGGATGAAATGTATTAGGAATTACTTTGTCATTCTTTGAGTATGTATTTATGTTTTCTCACATATTACAAACTGTTTTAATTAATTTGGCTAGAGACATGCACATAGGTTATGTGCAAACTACTTTCGAGTACAGTACCTCAGCATATATTATGGCAGTACATAGGTTATTTGCAATCTACTTTCGAGTACAATACCTCAGCTTCATGCATACAATTTGAATAATTTGTGATTTCACTATACATATACCCTGCATACACTCTTTCATATACAAAGCATCTTCAAACACACCAACTTCAAAGTATCGATCAACAACCAAGTACAACACGTCAATATGTTGTATAGTTTTTTTTTAGGTCCCTCTTATACCCACACTTCCATTTTAAGTTGAGTTTTGTCAAAGTTGCGTTCAACAACTAAATACAATACCTTTACAGTACCTTTATAACAATATCGAATAAAACATCAGTTAACTGACGCGTGTACATTGTTCAACATTATAATATTGAAAAATTATTGCCCATTGGTCATTCAAATCATTTTATTTGCGAACTTTGAGTTCATAAGTGTCATTGCATACAATTGTATTTATGTTATATCATATATTTCAAATTATTTTAATTACATTGGCTAATGACATGCACATAAGTTATGTGCAAACTACTTTCGAGTACAGTACCTCATCATACATTATGGCAGTACATAGGTTACCTGCAAATTATTTGTAAATACTGTACATCCGCTACATGCATAAAAACTGAATCGTTTGTGATTTCACATAAGTACTGTACATCAGCTACATGCATAAGTATTGTACCTCAGCAACTGATACATGCATATATACTGTATAGTTTGTGATTTCACATAAGTACTGTACCTCAGCAACAGATACACCTAAGTACTATACCTCAGCTACACGCATATATATTGAACCTCAATAGATACACATAAGCACTGTACCTCAACCGTTACTCTATCATAATAGTAATATATAGTACCATCTTACACACAAGTACTGTACCTCAACTGATGGTTTAACATAATTGTCACGTACATTATACACATAATCAATATTTCATCACACAGAACACACCGATATAAAACCACAAAATTGCTTCTAAACTGAAGCTGTTGTTATAACAAGATTGAATACTACATCAGTTTTATGGATTTGAAACAAAAAACATACAATCGAGTCTAAATTGTTCACCATTCTGTACTTATAATTTGCTCAACATTGTACTTTACTGAATAAATTCATAATTGGCCATTCATTTCTACTTAATAGCGAACTCTGAGTTCATCAATTGCATAGCATAAAATCCTCTGAGTGGATGGACATCATCGCGATGGGTGCTATGAACTGATCCATTTTCTAATATTTCCTCGACCCATCTTATAACATATAACGCGCAGTCATTTGAATCTGGTGGCCGCTGTGGTGCATACCTACCGAAGATCATGACCCAGTCGTGAGCAATCCCACCATGTTTAACCAGAGCGTACTTAATTGCATTTCCCTGTATAAGTCAAAAATACAATATTATACAACTGTATTTTAAACGGTCAATATTGTAGACTTTGCATATCAAAGTACAATACTTACCACATACTTTGCATCGTCATCAACTTCACTGTTCTCAAGTCTTTTTTCTAAACTGTTATAGTGCATGAAAGCCTTACTGGTAGCAGACACGGTAATAAGATGCTAGTGATCACCATTCAATATAGGCAACAACAAAACCTTAGCATTTTTAATTTTGTCAATTTTCAAAATCAAATATGTAAACATTCCACCATTATTTTGATCTCTTATGGCTTGTGGCAGTGATGTATTAAAAATGAAATAATCATCACAATTCATATTCTCATACATGCACCTTTTTAACTGCATAACAGCCTCCATCACCTAGAAGAATATGGTATATTAAATAATGGACAATATTTATCAACGTACAGTACATGTTTAGTAAAGCACAATATGTATGTAGATGTGTACATAACTTATAAAATTAGTCAATGTGTATGTCTACCTGATTCGTGACCATCCCTCCTACTTTGACCAGTTCTTTCAGATCCTTTCGCATAATTATTGCATGTGGAGATCTGAAAACAACTGTATCTTCATCACTCCCTTGACACGTTAGCTGCAAATAGATTTCACAATTAAAAACCAATAAAAAACATACCATATTCATTAAAGTACTATACATAGATTACAAAAAAAACACCAAAATGAACAAAGTGTACATCAATCTATATACCTTTATCAGTGTTTGTTTTTCTTCTTTAGACAAATACTGAACAGCGGTGTTATCAAACTCCCACATTTTTTTGAATAGACCTTTTGATACTTCTTCTTCCAACATTTTAGCCTTTCTTGTCCGTGGTCTATACTTAATATTTTTCACCAGTGAACTTGGGCTCATTTGCTTCTCAAATTTCTCCATGTGGTCAATCAATGCATCAATCCATTGCTGTTTATTTAGTAGATTATTTATCTTGACAAACAATTCAATTTATACAGTGAAGATACAAATACCTGCCCATCTTTATTCATTAAATCATCAAATTCATAATGGAGTCTTGTTTTTGAAGATTCTCTAAGTTCCGCCGAACCTTCCGTCATTTTTTGAGATGCATATATAGTTTCAATCTCTTTGTCAAGGATAAATTCAGCTTGAGTCTCCTTTAAATAAGATCAAACAACTTTACATTATTATTGTATGTAGGAAGCTAATAAACAACTGTATATTAGTACTGTACGTAGGAATATAAAAATTAACGAGACATTAGTACTGTACGTAGGAATACAAAAAACAAATGTATGTTAGTACTGTCTGTATGTATACAATAACTTACTACTTGATGTACATTAGAAATGCCAACATCTGCAACATCTCGAGCTGTATTTACCATTTTCATTTCATCATCTTTATCCCAGCATAACAGAAAATAAATGTTAGATAATTTCGTATAATCTTTTATACGAATCAACTATACATTAGTACTATACGCAGGTGTAGGAATATAAAAAATCAACGATACATTAGTACTGTACGTAGGAATATAAAAATCAATTGTATGTTAGTACTGTCTTTATGTATACAATAACTTACTTTTTGTTTTGCACTAGAAATGCCAACATCTGCCACATCTGTAGCTGTATTTACCATTTCTATTTCATCATTTTTACCCTAACATAACAGAAAATAAATGTTAGATAATTTTGTATAATCTTTTATTCATGCAATTTAAAAGTATATAAAGTACAATACTTAAAAGCATGTAAAGTACAATACTTTATCACTATTATTTTGTTCATCAACAACACTCTGAAATTTATCATTAGATTTTTGCAGATCCACAACTTCATTTACGTCACCATCATTTTCTTTTTCTTCTACTTTATCATTCGACACAGCACACGATATTGGCAAATTTTGAGTCTAAAATTTAACAATTTTTTTTAATATCAACTACAGTATATAATACAAATAACCATAAGTACAGTACTGAAAATATTTTAACAATGTATATATACAAATTCCTAAGTCGTGTACCTCATCTACCCCTATGACATTATTGTCTTCACCAACCAAAGCTTGTTCAACTTGGTTTACACATCCACCTTCACCAGTATCACCACCAATCTCATCCTAATATTATAAAGTTTCGTACAGTACAGTAAGAGTACCACATGTTATTCAAGTAATGTACAATAAATGTGTAACATGTATGAACTTACTTCCTTTTGTTGAATTTTAGTTTCAACTGCCACATCTTTGTTGGCAATGGTTACCTAACAACATATCAACAACCAAATGTTGACCTAGGTGTCGCACATTGCCCATATTTTGATAATGACTTAACCATTCCATTCATATGTATCTAACAAATCTATTTGAGATCATTGCAGATATTAGATACAAGAAAAGAATCACTTTTATCTCCAAAGCTACTCTTCCGGCACATGCAAAACATGTGACTTTTAACCGCTTTGTAATATAGCCCTTAGAGGCTTAGAACATTTTATGTAATCACTCATAATCATGTTTTGCATTGTATCTAAGATGGATAAAATGATTGGGACTCAAAAATCCATCGTTTGTACAGTTTATGAAAATTCCAAAATACCCTTAACAGGGATTTTGTCGGCCGAATTACAAACTCGGCCGATCCATATATTCTGGAATTTTCTGGGCTGTCGGCCGAGTTTCCAACTCAGCCGACCCCTGTTCGGTCGAGTTTCAATGGTAGGAAACTCGGCCGATCCACTGATCGGTCAAGTATGAAGGTCGACCGATCGGTCGAGTTTCCCCATGGAAACTCGGCCGACAGTCTATCTCTCAGACTTGTCGCCTAGTGTGTCGGCCGAATTGCCTTTTATGAAACTCGGCCGATCGGACTGTACTGGAATGCAGAAAAAGCAATTCCAACCGTTGGAGGAGTAGGTGGGACTCAAAATAGATCCGTTGCAAGTTGTAAAACGGCTAGTTTGTGCCACTTAACTCTCCCAACCTCAAAGGGACACCCTCAACTATAAATAGGACCTCTTGGACTTCATTCCAAGGTTGCTCATTCACATATGCTTGGTCCTAGCCTTAGTTGAGTGGTTTCTAATCCTTTGAGCCCCTTTCTCTCTCTACCTTCAAAGCAAATTCGTGAGTATGAGTGAGTTAGGATCCCATGTATGAGAGCTATCATTTGTAATCTTGTAAAGCTCTCCTTTCCACTTCTCCCATCTCCATTCTCTATGAAGATTGATTGAAGTTTCTTCTCCGAGTGAAAGAGAAGAAGGTTGCTGTTCTTCCCCAAGTAAAGGAGAAGAAGGCTAGCTGCTCCAGGCCTCCAAGTGAAGGAGGAAGGTGCTAAAGCTCTCCAAGTGAAGGAGAGGTGCAAGGCAAAGCTCAAGCAAGATAGGTAAATCCTGCAAGGCCGAAGACTAGAGCAAGAGTGGGTAATTCCTTTGAAGAAGGTGGAAGACTACTTGCTTGGTGGGTAAGTCCTTGGTGAGGTAGAAGATCTTGGCTTGATATATAAGTCCTTGGATGGTTGGTAGTTGTAGCTTGTAATCTTATTGTGTGATATATATAAGAGAACCAAGTTACAAATCCTAGAGCCTAACCAACTCTAGGTAGTGGACTGACATTGCTCCTAAGTTTAGGACATGGAACCACTCTAAACCACCTGTCCAAGTGCATGCTTTCCTTGTCTCTTATCCTTGCTTTGTATGCTAGTTTAGGACATCAAATTGCTGTTTTGAATTAAGTTCTGCACTTAATATAATTTGGTGGTCTAATCACTTTTGTGAAGTTTGTGAAGCTCTATTCAACCCCCCCTTCTAGAGCCCATTGATCCAACAAGTGGTATCAGAGCAGGTCTTCTCCAAGCTACTTCAACAAGTAGGAGAAGATGGGCGATTCAGCTCTTGGGTCACTCAATCTTGAAGGAAGCTTCTCCATGAGACCTCCGGTCTTCGACGGCACAAACTTCCTATATTGGAAGAGAAGGATGCAATTCTACATCCAAGGCGTGAGCTACGAGATGTGGAAGATAGTCCATCTCAAGTATGAAGAGCCGAAGGGGAACATCACCACGTGGACGGAAGATGAGATGAAGCGTGCTCAACTCAATGCTAAAGCTGTGAGCATCATCTATGCCGCCCTTTCACCATCGGAGTTCAACCGCATCTCTTCGTGGGACACGACGCATGAGATTTGGCATAAGTTGTGTGTCACCTATGAAGGGACGGAGCAAGTCAAGGAGGCCAAGGTCTATATGCTCGGCGGCCTACTTGAGAACTTCAAGATGGGGAAGAATGAAAGAGTTGCGGACATGTACACAAGGTTGAATGTCATCTTGAACAGTCTTGCAGCCCTTGGGAGTGTCATGGATAGAGGTACCATCAATGCAAAGATCTTGAGATCTCTTCCAAAGAGATGGGAGCCAAAGGTCACTTCAATTGAAGAAGTCTACAAGCTGAACGAGTTGTCAACCGAGGAGCTGGTTGGTAATCTCCAAGCACATGAACCAAGGCTCGACAAGCAAGAGGAAGAGGAGAAAAGAGAAGAGAAGGAGTCCAAGAAGATGAAGGACACAGCCTTCAAAGCTCAAGTTGAAGAAATGATGCGGAAACAACAACTTGCTATGAAGTCTCCCTGCCCTTCCTCTAGTGAAGATGAAGGTGCAAATGATCATGAAGCCAACTATTCAAAAGGAAGACACTTCAAGGGCAAGCCATCATCCTCAACTCCTAGATGCTACGAGTGTGGCCAAAAGGGCCACTACAAGAATGACTGCCCAAAAGCCAAGAAGGGCTATCATAAGAGCAGCCACAAGAAGGATGAAAAATACAAAAGAGAAGCCAAGTACAAGAAGAAGAACAAGAAGGAGAGACGACCCAAAGATGCAGCTCATGCGGCATGGGAGGAGTCTTCTACTTCAAGTTCCTCAAGCTCCGAGGATGGTGAATGTCACCTTGCACTCATGGCTTCTACTAGTGAAGAAGTAATTGAGGTAAGTGAGGTAAGCAAGGTAAGTGATGAAAGTTTACTCAATTTATCTAAGGAAACCCTCATTGAAATGCTTAATGATTGTCAATCATCTTTTGCTAAATGTAAAGCTAAAAGAAAAAGATTAGGAAAGATAGTTGATGATCTCTATGCCAAGATTGACATTCTAGATCAAAATGAGAAATTGCATCTTGATAGCATAGATTCCTTACAAGGGCAATTTCTAGACCTTGAACTTCAATATAATGGAGTAGAGGTTGAGAATGGTACTTATCTTAAAACTATTGAAAATCTTAAGATAGAGAACCAAAATTGCCTAGATGAGCTAGATGTTCTAAAAACTGAAAATGTTGAACTTAAGCTTATTGATGATGCTAGGAGAGATGAAGTGTATGCTTATCAAAGAGAAATTGTTGTCCTTAAATCTGAAAATGCTAAACTTCTTGCACAAACAAATGATTTATCTTCTAGACCTATCTTGCCTAGAAATGAAGTTGCAAACTTAACTCTTGAAAAAGACTCTCTTCTTACTAAAGCCCTCTGTCTTGAGGCCGATCTTTTGCATGCTAGAGAAGATCTTGCTAGTTTATCTACTACCATTACAAATCTTAGTGATGATAATGCTAAATTAAGATCTACTTTGCAAAGGTTTCTTTCGGGTAAGAAGTCTCTAAATGATGTTCTAGAGCACTCTACCAAACAAGTTGGTACTAGTGGTCTAGGATACAATGCGACTACTCCAAAAGGTAAGAAGAAGAAGAAGGGTAAGAAAAAGAGTGTGGAAACTCCAATTTTCAATGGAGAGTCTTCCGGCTCTAAAAACCCCATGGTATGTATGCATTGCAAATGTGATGATCATTATTCTACCTATTGTCCTTACAAGCCTAAGGGGACCAACCCAAATATGAAATGGGTCCCCAAGCTAACCCCGGACCCCAAAGTTTGAGTTGGGTTCCGACATCCTCTTTTCTTGCAGGTCACAAAGAAATGGATTGTTGATAGTGGCTGCTCTAAGCACATGACTGGAGAAATCAGCCATTTCAACAAAATTGTGAAGAAGAAAGGAGGATCGGTAACCTTTGGGGACAACAAAAAGGGTAAGGTTATTGGTGAGGGTGATGTAGGTAATGATTTGTGCATTAAAAATGTTTTGCTTGTTGATGGCCTACATCACAACTTAATTAGTGTTAGCCAATTATGTGATAATGGTTATCTTGTGCTCTTTACTTCCTTAGAATGCTTGCTTCTAGATTCCCTGTCCTATAATGTCATATATAAGGGAACTAGAAATGGTAATCTATATGTGATTGTTCTTGATGCTTTAAAGCCCATACTAAATAGATGCTTAGTCGTGGATAAAAACGATCTTTCGCTTTGGCATCGACGTTTGGGTCATGTGAACTTGCATCAAATGAAGAAACTGAACAAAAAGGACTTGGTTCGAGGACTTCCCAAATTGGATTTTGAAAAGGATGAGGAATGTCAACCTTGTACTCAAGGGAAACAAACCAAATCCTCCTTCAAATCCAAAGGAGTCATGAGTACCAAGAGAGTTCTAGAGCTTCTTCATATTGATCTCTTCGGACCTATGAGAACACAAACGCTTCGCGGCTCCAAGTATTGTCTTGTTATTGTCGATGATTTTTCTAGATTTACTTGGACTTTCTTTCTCGTTTCTAAAAGTGATACACTCGATGTTTTCTCGAGCTTTTGTAAACGAGTTGAAAACGAAGCTTCTTGTCATGTTGTTTCCATCCGTAGTGATCATGGGGGAGAGTTTGAAAATGATCTTTTTGAATGTTTTTGTGAAAAATCGGGTTATTCGCACAATTTCTCTTCTCCTTGCACACCCCAACAAAATGGAGTTGTTGAGAGGAAGAATAGATCGCTGCAAGAGATGGCTAGAACCATGCTTCTTGAGTATGACACTCCTAAGAAGTTTTGGGCTGAAGCCGTTAGCACCTCATGTTTTGTGCAAAACCGAGTTTTCACTCATCTGACTTTTAAGAAAACCCCCTATGAACTATGGCGTGGTAGGAAGCCGTCAATTGATTTCTTTCATGTGTTTGGATGTCCTTGTTTTGTTTTGAACACCAAGGATTCTCTCGACAAGTTTGATCTGAAATCGTACAAGGCTTTCTTCCTAGGCTATAGCACTACTAGCAGGGCTTTTAGAGTGTTTAACATTGAACTATCTAAAATAGAAGAATCTATAAATGTTAAATTTATTGAAACTAACCCTGGTATTGGCAAGCATTTGGGTGATGATGATGTTGCAGATGAAATCATTCCTATCTTAAAAGAGCTCAACATCAAAGACAAAGGTAAGCAGGTTGAAGAAGAAGAGAAAGAAGAGGAAAGGAAGGATCCCACTCCCCGCTTTGCAAAGAATCACCCCAAGGAGTTAATCATTGGAAACCCGTTTGAAAGAGTGAGGAAACGAGCTGCACACAACAAAGAACAAGCAGACAGTGCCTTCATCTCTCAACTGGAGCCAAAGAACATCAAAGAGGCCCTTGGCGATGATGAGTGGATCCTTGCCATGCAAGAAGAGCTTGAGCAGTTCGAGAAGAACCGTGTGTGGACCTTAGTGCCAAGACCAAATGATAGAAAGATCATTGGTACCAAATGGGTTTACCGCAACAAGCTTGATGAGCAAGGAAAAGTGGTAAGGAACAAAGCAAGGTTAGTAGCACAAGGTTACAATCAACAAGAAGGTATTGATTTTGATGAAACCTATGCTCCTGTTGCTAGATTAGAATCTATTCATATGCTACTTGCCTTTGCTAGTTATAAAAATTTCTTGCTTTATCAAATGGATGTTAAAAGTGCGTTTTTAAATGGTACAATCGAGGAGAAAGTATATGTTGCTCAACCTCCAGGCTTTGAAAATGATAAGTTACCCAATCATGTCTATTTCTTGCAAAAAGCTCTCTACGGACTCAAACAAGCACCTCGAGCTTGGTATGAGAAACTAAAGAACTTTTTGTTAGATAACGGGTATATCATGGGCAAAGTTGATTGTACTTTGTTTCTAAAACACACTTCCACCCATTTTCTCATAATTCAAATATATGTTGATGATATTATATTTGGCGGAACTGACCTTGATCTTTGCAAAGAGTTTGGTTCTCTTATGCAGAGTGAATTCGAGATGAGTATGATGGGTGAGCTGACTTTCTTCCTCGGCTTCCAAATCAAACAAACCAAGGAGGGTAACTTCATCAACCAAGGCAAATACACAACTGAACTACTCAAACGCTTTGGGATGGAGAACATGAAGCCAATGGATACACCCATGTCAAACACTGCCAAACTTGACAAGGATGAAGAAGGTGAGAAGGTAGATGAGAAGCTCTATAGAGGTATGATCGGAAGTTTACTTTACTTAACTGCCTCTAGACCTGATATAATGTTTAGTGTTGGCTTGTGTGCTCGCTTTCAATCAAGCCCTAGGAAATCACATCTTGTTGCTGTCAAGAGGATTTTGAGGTACTTAGCCAAAACTCCAAATTTTGGACTGTGGTACCCTAAGTCAAGGGACTTTACTCTTGTAGCATATAGTGATGCTGACTACGCAGGTTGCTTGATTGATAGAAAGTGCACAAGTGGCACTTGCTTCCTCTTGGGACCATGCTTGGTGTCTTGGTTCTCCAAGAAACAGAGCACAGTGGCATTATCAACTACCGAAGCTGAATACATTGCAGCCGGAAGTTGTTGTACCCAGGTCCTATGGATGAAGCAAATGCTCCAAGACTTTAACATTCATTTTGATGCTTCTCCTATTTTCTGTGATAACACTAGTGCAATAAATCTTTCTTATAATCCAATATTGCATAGTAGAGCTAAACACATAGAAGTTCGCCATCATTTTCTCCGTGATCACATTGTCAAAAAGGATATTTATATCACACATGTGGATACGGAAAATCAGTTGGCCGACATTTTCACTAAACCACTTGCTAGAGAACAATTTAACTTTATTAGATCAAAATTGCTCATAATCTCTCTTGATGATGTTGAATTGCTCTCTAATTAGTTGGTTACATCTTATGTGTGTTGCTCTTGCTTATAAATGCTTTGATTGCTCAAAATGCTTGTTTTTGATAAAATTTCTCTTGTTTCTATCTCTTCTTCAGGTTTTTTTTTAAATCGGGTTTTAATCGACAAATAGTACCCTATGATGATGTGAATGTGCCTAAATATTCTTAATATACAATCTAGTCCAACCAGAAAAATTGCATTCGGTCATTTGAGGCTAGGGCTAGATTTTAGGTTTTTTCCTCATCAGGGTTTTTGTCGGCCGAGTTTCCAACTCGGCCGATCGGTCGGGGACAGGGCACCTGTGCGCTCTGTCGGCCGAGTTTCCTTTCCTGGAACTCGACCGATCGGCGGCAGGCTGGTTTAATATATATAGGAATCGGCCGACTTGCTCCCTCTCAACTAGAGCAAAGTCGACCGAACCCTAGACGCCCAGCCCTGACCCTTCCTCCCCTGGTGCTCTTCTCTCTCTCTCCGGCCGTTTTCGCCCCCAAATCGACCCGTTCGTTTGTTCTTGCTGCTCTTCGAGTGCCTCCTGCTCTCTCTCTCCGCGTGGATCGGCTCCCTCTCCTCGTTCTCCTCTCCAATGAGGTCCCAACGCCGGAAACGTGTCGTTCCCGCCCCTGCCCCTGCGGTTCCTCTTGCGCCTAGGTATATGGTTTTTGATAATCTTTCTTTTGTTGACAATGCTGCTGTTTCTCGCTACAAAGAGCTCCTTCCTCGCTCTCCCTTTCCTTTTCGAGCTCTTTATCAGCCCCATAGCTTTCACGTAGACCTTTTCGAAGCTTGTCAACTCTTTCGCACACATCATCTTGAAGCTCTTTGTATTGAGGATGCCCGTTTTCATAACCTAAAATACAGCTCCAAAGCCGTACATCAATTCTACGCTAACTTGCGGTGGAATTACGACTCTTTGGTCCCCCCTTCGGACACCTCAATCGTTTTGACGTCTATGATTGCCGGCCAACCCTTCCATATTACTGAACGCTCGTTCAATCTCTATCTCAATGGCAATGTTGGCACGGCTTCGTGGATTACCGATTACCCTGCTTATCTTGATCTCTTGTATCCTGAGGACGTCTATAGGACCATTGAGGTTGACTTGACTGATATTCATAAGTTTCTCAAGCAACCCGATTTTCCTTATAGAAAGAAGGGCACTCTGCCATCTTCTGCTCTGTCCTCTCCTCGCCGTGTTTTGGCGTTCGTTCTCAGTTGCAATGTTCATCCAAAGAAGAATCAAACGGACATCGCTGAGAATACAGCTATGATGATGTATCTGCTTTTGAACAACCAAGGAGTCAAATGGGCTCGTTACATCCTTCACCATATGACTTGTTTTGACTCGGGAAAGAACACCAAGGGCACACATCTTCCATATCCTGCCCTAATTTGTGGTCTTTTCCAGCATGCCACTGGAAAATCTCTCTTTTCCGATTTTCTCTACCGCCCTGATCGTAAAGGAGTTTATATTAGTGAGACCACTCTTCAAAAGAGTGTCCCTACCTCTGGTGCATCATCTTCTTCTGCTCCACCTCCACCTCCATCATCATCTGCTGCACCTCCTCCTCCACCCTCCACAGCTGCACCACCTCCTCCTGAGCCATCTTTCCGACCTCCTCCGCAGCCGGCTTTTGCTGACTTCCATGTCTCCAATGAGGCACTCATGGGGTACCTCATGCATCAGCAAGCCTACAACATGCAGGTCCAGCAACATCACCATCAGGATCTGTGCCACATCATGTCTTCCATGTCTTTGACTTGCCCTCAGCCCTACCCCACCTACGAGCCCTACCCCGGTGGTGACTACGCTTCTTTTGCGTATAGTCAGTTTTATCCTCCTCCACCCCCTTCTGCTTCCGCTGATCACTCTGCAGGTGGATACTCTCCTCCGGTTCTGGCGCTCCCAGGTGGCCGTTTGTCTGAGCTTCTGGCCCAGTACACTTCTTCTGC
The DNA here is from genome assembly GCA_963693085.1 of Alisma plantago-aquatica. Lineage (NCBI taxonomy): Eukaryota > Viridiplantae > Streptophyta > Magnoliopsida > Alismatales > Alismataceae > Alisma > Alisma plantago-aquatica. The sequence goes on along the minus strand of OY856413.1, from coordinate 279,696,294 downwards.
TCCCCCTATTGAGGTTGCCTATGAGTTACATGCTCTGGGCATGTCTTGGGCCGAGCAGAGTGCGAGGTGGCCCGGGCGTGCTTTTGGTCCTCCAGACGAGGATATGGCTGACCAGGACGATGCTGAGACTGACGCTGATGAGGCTACTGCGACCGATGCTGAAGACGAGGATGCAGATGACGATGCTGAAGACGAGGCTACACCAGCTGCTGCTCCTCCTTCCGATGATGGAGATGAGGACTACCAGCCCGACGAGGACATGGAGGCTGCCGTTGATGATGTTGACATAGATTAGTGTAGCTTAGAGTTGATGTGTCTAGTTTAGTCTCGGATGACCATGACATATTTTTTTTGGACTATGATTGTATTATTTACATTAGGCACATCATCTGAGTTGTACTATTGCTACTCCGTTTGTCCGTGTAGTTTTTGTCTTATGGTTTCTTTTGGAAACACTTTGTATGGCTTATCTTATAGTGTGTTCCATATTTTGATGAATGACAGGTTTTGCTTTCGTGCTTTATCTTGGTGTTTATCTGTCTCTCTGTGTTTTGGTTGATTGAGTGTTTGGAGAAGACCTTGCTTTTATGCTCTTCTACCCCCCCCTGCCTTTTTGAGATGACAAAGGGGGAGAAAGACCTCAATCATATTGTTTTTATTGCTTGTATGGTTCTTTTCTTGTCTATAAACTGAAATGCATCTAGACTTGTTTAGAATCATATAGTATCTATATATGCTATGGTTGCTTGTGTGTTAACTAACTATGCAGGAACGAGTAAGCATGAATTGAGGGGGAGCATTACAAATTGATCATATTTGCATCCCCTTGCAATTCCCTAAAGAAAAGGTATAATTTTCACATTCTTTTCAATATGTTGAGGAATGGTTTGTCATTGTCAAAAAGGGGGAGAATGTTGACCTAGGTGTCGCACATTGCCCATATTTTGATAATGACTTAACCATTCCATTCATATGTATCTAACAAATCTATTTGAGATCATTGCAGATATTAGATACAAGAAAAGAATCACTTTTATCTCCAAAGCTACTCTTCCGGCACATGCAAAACATGTGACTTTTAACCGCTTTGTAATATAGCCCTTAGAGGCTTAGAACATTTTATGTAATCACTCATAATCATGTTTTGCATTGTATCTAAGATGGATAAAATGATTGGGACTCAAAAATCCATCGTTTGTACAGTTTATGAAAATTCCAAAATACCCTTAACAGGGATTTTGTCGGCCGAATTACAAACTCGGCCGATCCATATATTCTGGAATTTTCTGGGCTGTCGGCCGAGTTTCCAACTCAGCCGACCCCTGTTCGGTCGAGTTTCAATGGTAGGAAACTCGGCCGATCCACTGATCGGTCAAGTCTGAAGGTCGACCGATCGGTCGAGTTTCCCCATGGAAACTCGGCCGACAATCTATCTCTCAGACTTGTCGCCTAGTGTGTCGGCCGAATTGCCTTTAATGAAACTCGGCCGATCGGACTGTACTGGAATGCAGAAAAAGCAATTCCAACCGTTGGAGGAGTAGGTGGGACTCAAAATAGATCCGTTGCAAGTTGTAAAACGACTAGTTTGTGCCACTTAACTCTCCCAACCTCAAAGGGACACCCTCAACTATAAATAGGACCTCTTGGACTTCATTCCAAGGTTGCTCATTCACATATGCTTGGTCCTAGCCTTAGTTGAGTGGTTTCTAATCCTTTGAGCCCCTTTCTCTCTCTACCTTCAAAGCAAATTCGTGAGTATGAGTGAGTTAGGATCCCATGTATGAGAGCTATCATTTGTAATCTTGTAAAGCTCTCCTTTCCACTTCTCCCATCTCCATTCTCTATGAAGATTGATTGAAGTTTCTTCTCCGAGTGAAAGAGAAGAAGGTTGCTGTTCTTCCCCAAGTAAAGGAGAAGAAGGCTAGCTGCTCCAGGCCTCCAAGTGAAGGAGGAAGGTGCTAAAGCTCTCCAAGTGAAGGAGAGGTGCAAGGCAAAGCTCAAGCAAGATAGGTAAATCCTGCAAGGCCGAAGACTAGAGCAAGAGTGGGTAATTCCTTTGAAGAAGGTGGAAGACTACTTGCTTGGTGGGTAAGTCCTTGGTGAGGTAGAAGATCTTGGCTTGATATATAAGTCCTTGGATGGTTGGTAGTTGTAGCTTGTAATCTTATTGTGTGATATATATAAGAGAACCAAGTTACAAATCCTAGAGCCTAACCAACTCTAGGTAGTGGACTGACATTGCTCCTAAGTTTAGGACATGGAACCACTCTAAACCACCTGTCCAAGTGCATGCTTTCCTTGTATCTTATCCTTGCTTTGTATGCTAGTTTAGGACATCAAATTGCTGTTTTGAATTAAGTTCTGCACTTAATATAATTTGGTGGTCTAATCACTTTTGTGAAGTTTGTGAAGCTCTATTCAACCCCCCCTTCTAGAGCCCATTGATCCAACACCAAATATCAGTGATATTTGATAGTCAAAATAACAACATTACCACGATGCGTAATACAGACAAAAAATTTGATAGTCAAAATAACTTTCACACACTGCACTAAAATCACCTCATCGGCAACGATCTGTTCCTCAGCAGCACTATCATCTACTCTTTCACGGACTGGCTCACTTGCTGCTACACCTTTTCCATTATCCTTAATAATAATTTTGAGTTTCTTTTTTTTCGGCATTGCTCCCTTCTTCAGCAGTTTGTTTAGTTTCTGTTAAAAAAAACACATATTAGTCATGTAAAAATAAACATTACTCCGTGAAAAAATGCCATTCTCACCATTACTCCTTTCTTGTTCTTATTCTCCTTCAACTGCAAAAAATTAAAAAGTAACTGCATAAATGATCTTATAAGGTACTGTACAAATGATTTTGTAAAGTACTGTACAAATGAACTTGTACAATATGTAACTTACTGTACCAGTTTAAATATTAAGTATTGTACTCGACACTTTTAATGGAATGTAATATTGCAATTGATCTTACGCTTGTAATGACATCTCGCACGACATCCGCAACAAAATCCGACGATGCTTCATCATTGTTACTCTTGATTTGCTGCGTCCGCGGATCAGTCACAAAATCATCAAAAGTTGATTCACTAGCTTGCACCGCCGGTTGCTTATCACGAGATACAACGTTTTCATCTGCAACATCCTAAAAAGAGCCAGAATTGTTAATTAATATAGGTTATTGACAATTACAGTAACAAGTATAATACTGTAACAATTTTCTCACATTTGCATCACCATCCAACGTAAGTGTCGGATTAGCAATACCATGCATCCGTAGTTCTTCACGCATAAAATTTAATGCGTTCTTTGACCTCTCATAATCAACCTTCACATCATTTACTTCTTTCCTAAGGTCATCTATCTCAACCACTAGAAGTTTCACCTCTTTATTGTGCTTCTTAATACATCTCTTCAGCTCCTTCTTCAACCTCTTCTTATCTGCTTTCAATGTTTCCATCTCTTCTTGCAATTCTCCCAACTTACCCGCACTGCTTCCCTCATCAACCTTTCTCTTACCCTTGCTTTATTTTTTTTCTGCATCCAATCTTTCCAAATGTACTCCGCGCTGAAATTCAGCACACTCATTTTTCTCTTATGCAAGAACAAACTCAACTTACTATCATAATTCCATTTATTAATAAATGGAAACACATCATTGTCCTTTGGAGGAAGTATAGTCTGACACTTCCTGAACCATGCCTGAAAAGTAATTCCAAGCAATATTAACACAATGGTTATCGAAGAAACACAGTACTAACACCCATACTTAAGTATTGTACTAACTGCAAGTACTGTACTAATAACAGTACAAAATTATATAAATACATACAGTACGTCAAATTTTACCATTAACACCGCGCTGCAACCTTTGAGGTACCCCTTGCTGTTAGCAATTACATCAACAAGTCCATTTTGCAGGAATTGTGTGATGGCTTCTGGCCAATTGTACTTATCCATGGACTGCAAATCATCTACTATATCAAAAAATGTTCTGCATATCGCAAAACTCCCATAAGGAAACAAAAAATCAGCTAATAGAACCAAAATCCAGATCTTCACAAAATCATTGAGGCTTTTCTCATCCTTATTCTTCTTTAACATTTACAATGTCTCCATTGCATCTTTCACTTTTGGATCCACCCCAAAGTACTCCGCTTTGATGACAGAGTTCTTACCAGCAACCTTGTCGGTTGAGTCTAGCACGACCTCTTCACCTTTTTAGTGATTAATAAATTTATTTTATTAAATCTAATCACACACGGTAGTATATCAAGTACAGTACGTATTCCATAATTGTTTGATATGTAGTGGGCTTACCCTCAGAAATTAAGCCAAAGATATCTGACATGTGCTCAGTCTTTAGCTTAACCATGACATTTCCAAACACAAATCCATTTATTTCCACATCATAACACCGTACCAAATCTTCTATTAATCCAAGATCTAAACCCTTTGGACACTTCATGTCCAAAAAACCACCAAAAACTATTTTCTTAAACTTTTTCTTGTGCACTGTGCCTGCTATTTCGCAAACCTTCCTGAATTTTCTGAAACTGCATCTGGTTTGAAAGCCACGCCCGTTCTCCATCTTATAAACAAAAACATACACTTCATAAGCCAGCTTCTACAAAAAGTACTGTACTGATATGTTATTTATCACGTAATTCAACATAAGAAAAAGTACAGTACGAACACCCTTATTCTTTATTTCAATTTCTAAACTACCCCATACAATACAGTACTCACATAATTATTACACTAAGTACATGACTAATACAAGTATTAGTCTAAAAAAGAACATAATACATCAGACCAAGTACTGTACTCAACAAAGTATTAGTCAAAAAAGAACATAGTACATCATTTATATACATATGTTAACCAACAAGACATTTATAAGTACAACACTTTCATAAACCATTAATGTCATATACAATTCATCAATAAGTACAATACTTTTATTTTCAGTAACAATAAGTACAGTACTTTTATTTTCACTAACAATAAGTACACTACTTTTATTTTACAATAAGTACAATACTTTTATTTTCATTAATAAGTACAACACTTTCATAAACCATTAACGTCATATACAATGCATCAGTAATAATCCTAATTATCACTAACAATCCATTATTAACACATCGAAGTACTTTACCATCATTAACAAGTTCATCCCTTGCGGAGCATAGGTATGGTAACCAACAAGACATTCATCACAATTACATATTAAGTATAGTACCCAATTGTTTCTTTCATTTGAGTACCCAATTATTTTTTCATATTAAAAATAGTACCCAATTGGCTTTTTCATTTCAGTATCAACCATAAGTCGTGTTACGAGAACATCCAATATCTAATTTCCATTATTGAGATACAAGTGTTAGTTTCAAAAAGAGCATTGTACATAAGACCAAGTACAATACTTTCATAAACCATTAACGTCATATACAATGCATCAATAAGTACAATACTTTTATTTTTATTACCGTATCAGTAATTATAATGAATCACAATTACAATTAATACCCAATAGGTATTGTAACAAACAAGACATTCATCACAATTACATATTAAGTACAGTACCCAATTATTTTTTTCATTTCAGTACCCAATTGTTTTTTCATATTAAGTAATAATCCTAATTATGTTAATCAACTAATAAGTTCATCCCTCGCGAAGCATAAATATTGTAATAAACAAGGCTTTAATCACAATTAAACTTACATAATAAATACAGTACCTAATTGTTTTTTTTCATTTCAGTACCAACCATAAGTACAGTACACAATATAACGTACACATTAATCACAATTACACTTACATATTAAGTACAGTACACAATTACACTTCCATATTTGTCTGTTTACACTGACGTTGTTGGATAAAATCTATTTTCAGCTAAATCCATTTTCTAAGTGCATATAAAATCTTTTATATGAATATAACTACAATACATATTCGACATGATTATTGAAAATAATATCATTTCAGTATGTTAAAAAAGTACAGTACATAGTAAAACATTAAGTCATTTTACAATTCAATATTAAGTACAGTACCCACTTATTCTTCTAATGTCAGTAACAAAAAATAAAAATTAAACTCAACTAGACATTAGTAACTCGTGTAGTACATTTATAAGTATGGTAAGCAACAAGACATTAATCACAATTACATATTAAGTACAGTACCCAATTACAAGTGCATATTTAATCTTTTAATATGAATATAAGTACAGTACTTATTTAATCTTTTGATATGAATATAAGTACAATACTTATTCATATATGATTATTGCAAATAATTGACATAATATTTTTTTAACCATACCTAGAAGTACAGTACTTCGAAAAGTATGACTTATATACACTAAAGTACAGTACATACAAATTACAAGAAAATATTGGGCATGTCGAAAATAAAGCATGTCTGAATCATCAGGATACTACTCACTGTCTTAGTTTGCATTTGGATTCTTGAGATACAATTATTAGTCAAAAAAAGATCATGGTACAGCACTTAGAAGTACAGTACTCAGTAAAGTATCACTTATATACACGAAAGTACAATACAATATGTTAACCACCAAGACATTAATAAGTACAATACTTTCATAAATCATAAAGGTCATATACAATTAATCAATAAGTACAATACTAACAATTCATTAGTCACACCTCGAAATACTTTACCATAACTAACAAGTTCAGCCATTGCAAAGTATAGGTATGGTAACCAACAAGAAATTAATCACAATTACATCTTAAGTGCAGTACCCAACTGTTTCTTTCATTTCAGTACCCAATTATTTTTTTCATAATAAGTACAGTACGCAATAGTCTTTTTCATTTCAGTATCAACCATAATTCCTGAGATACAAGTGTTACTCTCAAAAGAACATGGTACATAAGACCAAGTACAATACTTTCATAAACCAATAACGTCATATAAAATTTATCAATAAGTACAATACTTTTATTTTTATCATCGTATCATTAATTACAATTAATCACAATTACAATTAAGTACAGTACCCAATTATTTTTTCTATTTCAGTATCAACCATAAGTGCTATGACTATCATTTCAGTATGATAAAAAAGTACATTACTTAGCAAAACATTAAGTCATTTTACTTTTCAATATTAAGTACAATACTCACTTATTCTTATAATGTCAGTAACAAATTTTAAACACTAAACTCAAACAGACATTAGTAACTCGTGCAGTCGATTTATAAGTACAGTAAAAAAAAGGATTTTTTCACTGCCTTAGGAAGAGCCCGCATCCTTTTTCCAGCCATAGTCTGGATAACTGACGGGTGATAAATCTAGCGCTCCACAGCGTGGTTCGAACCCAGCTCCCCCCGGAGGGGGACACCGTGCCTTACCAGCTGCGCTAACACTGACCAGGTTTTTATAAGTACAGTACCTAAACCTATTTGAATGACACAATAAAAAATAAGTATTGTTTTCAAAATACTACACCATTATACAATGCAATATAAAAAAGAGACGCATATGCCATCAACTGGTACAGTACGTCCTGACGCATATGCCATCATCCTTTTCTCAATACACATGTAAGTATTTAGTTTATACGTGCCCTAGTACTGTACTCGAGGAGATGTATGTCGAAAGTTTTCTCCTGATTAAGTGCTATGTGCCCTAAGATCGGGGGATGCATGTCGGAAGTATCAAAGACGATGAACTATTTAGCGCAATTATAGTACCTGGTGAGACCGAATCAGCGCAGTTGCTGCTGGAGCACAAAGTTGTTGGAGCAGGGGTATGTAGAAGTACGATACTCCTGCGGGGAAGAACCGCTTGTAAGACCTTGGGAGAGGAGGCACTGCTTCACCGGAGAAGAAAACGACCTTCAGTGAGCGAGAGCGGAGGCGCTGCCGGAAACCTAGACCAGAGAACCACCTTGCGGTCGCGGAAGCGGAAGCGGAAGCGAAAGCGTTAGTCATTGCGTGAGCGGGAGAGAGGGATTATTTTCCTCTCGCTTAGAACCGGAAAATGAGAAAATATCACGGGACTTGTGCAGAGCGGGATATTGTCTGCGGCGGAAGGGGCTGAGATTGTTTTTTGCAGTTTACCGATAAACCGGGTTTGTCACCGGGTCTGAGCGAGACTATATGTAGCGTAGCTCCTTGTTTACAACATGACCACCGTTCTTTATGTGGAGCAACGCCTGATAAATCACGAATTATTGGGATGCTTTTGTGTTTCGTGAGCCACATCGAACCAATGGTCCCCAAACGGGCCCGGCGGTTGGGGGTACGGCTTTCTATCAATGTTTTATCTTAGAAACAAAATCCAAAGTAGAATCTGGTCGTTTCACGGTAGGTAGGGTTCGCCTCCACAGTTCTAGCCGTCAACCAGACGAACCTACTAAGAGATTCACATGTGACACAATAAATAAATGAATCATGTACTCGGTAATCGCTCACATTAATATTTTACTTTTCTTTTGGCTTGTATATGCACCTAGATCATGCACTGATGGGCTAAAAATGAATCAAGTTACTGGGTTTCTTGTCAACTCTTATTGTCATGATAAGATATCTGACTTTATTCTAATATAAAATAAATGGGGACTTCTTCATGAGAGAGGGTGTTGTGCGATGACTTAATACATGAGAAGTAAAGAGACTTTAGTTGGGCCATCGTTTTCAAGTCCACGCCTTTTGGCCATTATAAGCCAATGGCATTCACCCATTGATGTGCTGTTTCACTTGCCCAGTTAGCCAATTATCCAAACATAATCCACTCTGATTGCCCAACCAGCCCATAGGGTAGCCTGGATCTTATAGTTGGGGGTGGGGGCAATAACACTTCAAAATTGTCTTAATAAATAGCATAAAAGTATGTCGAAGTCTACTACATCTTAGTTCCTTGTGTTCAAGTGCATAGCATATCCATGTGTGGTTTTCCATTATTTGTGGAAATGAAAACAAAAAATCCAATATGTTTTAATTCTACAAATAAATGCATATGTGTGGATCATCTAAGCACGTTTCTTTGTAAAAAAAGCACACAAGGAAATTGTATTAATTTGTAATTTTATATGTAGTCATTAGTGGGTATGATAAATTTGAGCAAACAATGACAACATACATTTTATTATACAAATTAATTATAAATTCCCAATAAGGGCTTCAGCTACTTTATTAAGTTATAATTCCATTAGGTTGTTGAACTAGAAATTTGTCATGCATGTTTCTAAAATAGAAATTTGTAAAATTGATAATGTAAATTTACATATATTTCAAATTTTTACTATGAAAGAAAAATGTAAATAACTTTAAAGTTTTAGAAAATATTTTCTAAGGCAAGTGTCAGATTCTTTTACAAGTACATTAAGAAATTGAGCAATAATAACAAACAATAAGAAAAATAAAAGTTATTGAAAATTTGCAAGTAATTATTTGAAGAAATCAGAAGGCATCAATATTCCCTTTGTAGTTGTGTGGAAATATAGCTAAAGATGGGTTGTAAATTATATTTTTGTTGGCTAGTAGTAAAATAAATTTATCATAGGGAGTTAGATGTTCAATAACGCTTCATTAATAAAGTATTGCAAGAAATAAGACTTGTATTATAATAATATAAATAGGGTCATTTTGTTTTCCCACTTATTATGAATATCTTCTCTTACATGAATTTCTTGAACTACACACTTTTGGAAAGGAGTATTTTACATGATCTTTGTGACCCTCTTGCTTATATTAGGAGATTGGTTGGTGTTTATTATCAAAGATTAGAGTTCATTCAAATTCTCAGAAAAAAATACTTGATGTTTTCCATTTTCTTACTTGCATGGATTTGATGATCATTATCAAAGAGCGAGGATAACTATGATTATTATTGTTGTAGATTTTGTGAACAAAATGATAAGTAAAAATGATATATATGATACTTCATTATCTTTCTTGTGACTACCATAGTAATGAAGGTCATGATTTAGCTTCTCAAGGTAATAAGATTATACATGAAGCTTGTAAATGGAGCCCTAAGCTTGTCGTTGTAGTGTGGAAGGAAATCAAGTTTATGTTGTAGGACATGAGTAACCCAGATACAATTGCTTAATAATTCTTTTTGTTCTCCTAACTATAACTAAAACTCTTCCCAATCACTTTGAAAACGAACGAAGGAAAAACCCTAGGAGAAGGAAGATTTGGCGGCATTGGAGGCAGGGGGTTTCGTGGACACGTCTGGACACTAGACTTTGATGAAGACACTATATTTTCTGACAAATAAATCTTTGAAGAACGTGCTATTACTTCTGATGAACACAACATAGAGAGGTCAGGGCACAAAACTGAAAATAATGAGTTAGGGAGTCCTACAAGGATGCCTCTGTGGGTGTGAACTAAGGTTCCCATGATAGAATTTTCATCTCTACAGATCTACTAAAACCCACTGACATAATCATCAAAACAAGTTGGTCAATCCCCTCGATCGCAGTTAGGGAGGAAGTCTTTTAAACACTCTTGGAACCATGAAAATTATCAGTTGTTATCAAAGTCATTGGAATTAACATTGGGCACATGGCCCTTGTCAGTAGGCTTTCAATTCTTTGAAATCTTTAAGATCAATTTCGCTTCATAGATCTTGATAATGGGTATTATGTTGTGCAACTGCACTGCAACGAAGACTATGTTGACGTCCTTAATATTGGACCTTGGACACTATTCAGGCACTACATCTTTATTTAGTCACGATCGTAGCACTTCTACCCAAATGACCCCATATCAAGGAAACTTGTGGTGTGAAAATGAATCTTAGACCTATGTATTCATCTCTATCATAGTAGCTTATCTAGAAAGTGGGAAATTTGATTGCAAAAACCATGAAGATAGATACCACAACCTTGATGGGTAATCATAGTAAGTTTTCCAGAATTGCAATCGAGGTGGATATCATGATTTTTTTCTACAATCTATATTCATGGATAAATCTAAAAACTTGAGTATGAAAGTCTAACCTCCATATTCATGCTCTTCAAAAGAGTATGACATGAAGACAAAGATTACACTCATGTTCTTAAGAAAGAAACCAATGATGTTCCTAGTAATCCGAACAATAGTTCCCAATATGTCATCCGTTACTTCATATCCATGCATGCCAAGAAGCCTAAAAAGGCCTATTAAAGATACAACAGATGATGTGATAATGAATAATCCCAAAAAGAACATGCAACAACAAGAAAATACTAATGATGACTCTTATCAAGTGGAATATCCCTAATATATTAGAGATAGCAACACCAATTCTCAAGTGTATAACCCCAACCAGTGGAAGACAATGTAGAATACAAGAAACTACAAAAAGAACCCTAGATGACTAGAAAATTAAGATATCATAAAAAACAGAATACAAAAGATCCAGACAACAACTTCATCAACTTAGTAGGTTATTAAACCTCTAAAGGATTAGGCATGTCTGAGACAAATACTGATTTCAAGTTCTCCTAAAACTTTGGATTGCAAGCCCTTGATTCCATTTGGGGTTGTGGGGTAATCCTCAAACATAGGAAGGTCATTCATTAGATGAACCCGGTCATTCTAGACCACAACAATAAGAAAGAAAAAGTAATTGTCCATCTTGATAGGAACAAAGTTAGTTGGGCTAGATGACTCTTCAAGACTGATGCTTATGCAATAGAGAAAATGGAGGAAGAAAAAAAATGAACCCATGGTTGGGTTATAGTCAGTGATCACCTAAAATGATCCTATTTATTTTCTTGCACCATTGCTTATGATCTACATTAGCTGGAATATTCAGGGTATCTGCCTTGATGACAAGATTAGTTATGTCATACATAAAAAAACTCATAATATCTTCCATATTGGTAGACTGGAACATCAGTGCAGTGGAATAAGGGAAAAAATCATTTGGAGGATGTAATTTAACTCCTCTCAGTACATTTAAGCTGTTGGTTTCTCAAGGGGTATCTAGCTTCTCTACGAACTTCATCATTCTTCTTTGGGAATTGTCTTCAACTATATGAAACTACTCCATTACAAAATGAATAACCACCACTGCATCACATTTGTGTATGGTATCATGATTTCCACAGAAAGAAATTTCATTTGGAACATATTCATAGAGATATCATCAACCATCTACAATGAATGGGCAGTAGTTTGTAAGTTTGATATGATATGTTACTTCATACTAGCCTAGTTGATACAACTAGGTGGTCAACAGTTCACCTTTAAGCGTTGTGGGATTTTTCAATGACTTGATCGTCTAATCGCAAATAAAAAATGGATGGTAAAAAGGCTTATGCCACTATCTCGATGCTTCCCTACGTGTACGCATATCATTACCCATTGCTGGTTTTCCATGGTTGTCCTTTCATACCAAGAGAAATTTCCTTTCAGGACTCACTTGAGGTGGAACTTGAAACCTAACGTTCAATAGAAACTCCTTGAACATTGTAATAACCCTTCCCCCTTCAAAGAGGCACTCAGATCCCTTCAACTACCATCATGAAGTGGAATGTAGAGTCCATGAAGAAACATCACCAAATAAAAGTTGTCATCATGAAAGAGATCAACAAACTCCAGTTATCTCTACCCCTGAACCCCCAACACTCTAATGAACTCAAATCCATTGAGCTTTAGGAAAGTCTCCAACACATCCAGAACAGTGAGGAGGACTGGAAACAAAAAAGTACTCTTAAACTGGTTGAATATTGAAGATGGAAATACAAAGTTTTTCCACTCTTATGTCAAATATAGGAGATAAATAAATAAAATATCTACTTTGAGAGATCAATATGGCAATTGGATGACATATGCTTTCTTCCTCAAGAAACATGTATGGAGATTTGTGACGTCCACGGAAATTCTAAAGCTTAATCTGATGTGTGACGTCCAAATTGAAACCTCACCTCAGTGAGAATCCCAATTTATACATACACACTAGGCTAAGAAGAAGAAAATTAGAGGAAGTAAGAAGGAAAGAACAGTAGGACATGCACATGAACAATAATAAAACCATACTGCACACGTTCACCATTCAACATATAATTACATAATGAATTGTAACAACATTTGATATTACATATTGAACATCAAACTTCTACCTATACATGTACTACATCTACAACAGGATCATAAGACAACAAGTCCACTTATACATCAGCTCGTATTACAACTCACTATCTAGGTTCTTCAAGATCATATGTCCACAACCTAAACTAAAGATTACATGTGGTACACGTCAGCACAATATTCAAGAATATTGTACTGAGTATGCCAACATGTCTTTTATATAACTCTCATTACTAAGCTTGGCAAAAAGATAAAACTAGAACTTGGCAGTTATAAAGAAATATAAGAAAAATCATATACTTGCACAAATGTGTTCATTAACAAAAGAGAACACATATTTTAATCTCATTTTCCATTATATATCCATGCATTTACTACCTGAGAGTTGAATGCATTAAGGCCTTTATGATATACTACCAAAGAGTTGGATCATTTCACAATGTGATCGACTACCAAAGAGTTGGATCACTTTCAAGTACTTTACTACCAAAGAGTTGAAGTACTTTACTTTTCAGCACTTTACTACCAAAGAGTTGAAGTGCTTGGATATAATGGAATCGATATATTATGTTTCATGTGTTCATAGCCATAAGTATGGAAAATCAAGAAAAATATCATACAAGAACTATCATTTTACCCAATATCATATGTTAAGTGTTTACTACGCATATAATGCAAGCATATTGTATAATACACCAAGTAAGAGGTAATGGCATACCTTGATCACATATACTCTAATAAACACATATTCTTGAGTCATCTATATCCTTGGTCAAACCCCTGATTAAGACAAGATTACATGTCACCATCATGTTCTCATCATCTTAACCCTAGTTGATTCATTTTAGGGTTTAATTCATTTTTATAGATCTTTTCATCTTTACTTGTATTCTTGTCTTGGAGCTATCTTACTGATGTTTCTTACAAATTATGGTTCATTAACTGGATATACCCATGTGTCACATTATTATGTGAACATATTAACTTAGGTTATATTCATTAATTAAATTAGAGTTTTCTCATATTTTAGGATCATTTAACATGTAACCCGATTTATATGCATAATTATGATCTCAGGAATACATATTAGCTTCCAATTACATATATGAGGGTGTTCCATAAATTCCATCATTTATTGAGCATGTATGTATTTATTACATTTTATTTAGGGTTATTATCCCTAAATAGCCATATTGAGCAAATTACAAGATTTTACGCATCAACATCATAATATCTTACATCAAATGGATTATACATCATATTTTAGAGTTAGTGATGCATTCTCATTATTTTAGATCTTCATTTGATATTTATTATCCATTAAACAAGCACATAGTATCTTATATGATATTACTAATATTTAAGCTTCAAAAGTCTAATATCACAGTCCCATGTTATTCTTATTTTTCTGAACATTTCAGAATATTATTTGTATTTTTTGGATAAATGAGTTAATTTCTATGAATTATCTAAGAACTAAGCATTATTGAGGTATTTACCTATTTATGGCCAATCGCCCACCGCCATGTGGCACTTTAGGGTTGCGCTGCCTCTCGCTTGGGCTGGCCGGTCCAGTTGGTTCTCCTGGTTTGGCTGGGTCTTGTTCAAGGATGACTTAAGCAATTTTGCTCTCTGGACCTGGTTCAACTTCTCCCCCTTTCTTTTTCGTAAGGACGCGACTCTATTCTTCCATGAATAGGTCCACCGCCGCTAAACCTAGCTCCAGTGATAGGAATTTGTAGCTTCCATCCTCCTCATCAACCTCAAACACTGCAAAACACTTTGTCTAACCTTTCTTTATACCGTCAGACTCAAGGTTTGTCTCTATTTTCAATGCTCTCATGGAATGAGAGGAGCGCCACCACAGGGAATGAGTGCGGAGGATAAAGGGAGAAAATGCACCATGCTCAACCTCGTATAGCTCTAAGTCTTCATATAGTTCCTACAAATCTTCACGAACTCAACCATAACCTCGATTTGAAGTGGTGAGGTCTGAGAAGCTATGCCGAGCTTGCTCCCCTTCATCAGTGAATTGGGATTCATCCTCCATGAAATATTCCATGATAATTCACGTTAATGATGGGGATCACTTCCTCTCAGTCTGGTCTTCCTTTTCCTCCTAACATCCTCCATTATGCCTTCTACCTCCCTTTTCTAGCTCCAGCCATCTCCTTCTTGCTATAATGGAGACCATTTGGAAAAGCGGGAGTCCCTTCTCCCTCGTCTCTGCTCCAACTGTCCCAAATGAATGGTTGGTCAGGAGGTCTTGGCAAGGTAATGAAAACTACCCACTCATCACTCCTTTCTTAGGCCATGACCATGACCTGAGGTGGTGGGGTGGATTGAGAGCAGATATGTTCCAGTGCCTTGTCTAACTGCAAGCTAGAAGAAGACATCTAGACCCTCTAATCTGACTATCCAAGGGCTATTAGGGCTCCACATATGTAATCTGTTGCCTTTAACAGAAAAGGCAAAAAAAGGGGCCATGACACTTCAATTGATCAACAACTTAGGTCCACAAATCATCAAATATACACATTATTTTCCCAGATTTCAAACCTCAATAACTCCCTCTAGGATACTCCAATTGCCACCAAATTTTAACCATAACTTTGATTCCTCTCAAGATAAATTATATTAAATTTTGGTATTAAAATATAATTGCTTGACTCATCAAATAAATACCTCAAAAAGGCATGAACTTAGGGATCTTAATCATGATATTAACCTCAATCAACCATCAAGCTTTACCAAAACACTTGAAACTCTCAAATAACTCAACACTTGAATTTCAATATGTCATTAAGTATTCAAAAGGTTCGAAAAGTCCACTCCATCACATCCTACACACCTTAAAAGATATTTCATCCTCGAAATTAAGCTAAAATCCCATCTTTCACAACATATACATCTTAAAAGAAATTTCATCCTCGAAATTAAGACTTACTCTTACTTCAAGGGAAAACTAAAAGGTCTTCATACATAAGTTGGACACCACTCTATGTACAACATATCTAAAAACAAAGCCCCACAAACAAAAGCTTCGTAACTATGTTCATGTCTTTCTGGGGAATTTCAAAGGGATCTAGGGTAGCTACCCCTTCATATAAGGTTGAAAAAAGGGTGTTTCCTTTAGAAACTCAGTTTATGTCACAAAATATTTCATATTTTAGAATTTACATCCTTAAATAATCCTAAGATTCAAGGATTCCATCATTTCACTTATTGTAACATCCCTGACCTGGGTTATGCTTTAACCCTAGATATTTTATTTAATAAAGATAATTATTGCTTGCTCTTATCTCTTGAAAAGTAATAAAGGCTCAAGAGGAACTTATGTTTCAATTTTAGTCCTTCACTACAAAAAAGGTATGATTTAACTACAATTATTATAACTACATATATTGTATATGTAGTTAAAGTGTGTGATTCGTTACAAACTTAAAATATGTAAACAAAGAAAATATAGTTGATGATAATAGCTACAAATTCCCTACAAATTTTGATCCATTACAAAACTATCACTCCTCCTATGTATCCTTCTCCTCTCAAATAAGAACCAACACTTTTAAAAATTTCAAAAAATTTCAAATTTTGTGCGCTAGTTCCATTGTCTCCCGTATTCGCGCCAGATACTCCATGTTTTCCTTAGTCATGCGCGTCGCTCGGTACTGCCCATCCTCCCCAATCACGGTCGACGCCACCTCATCTCCTCTACCCCCGTCAACCCCAATAGGCATCCCTACCCCCAACCCTCACAATCACGTTCTCTCTCTCTCACCCTCTTCTCATTTCCTCACAGTACTAGAGCACGAACACACTCTCGCCACACACCCCATTCCTCCCCTCATTTAACACCTAGCCTCGAAGATCGCCGGAGAAGAGTTTCTGGGAGGACCGAGACCGGCAAGGAAGCAAAAAAGAGGAGAGGAGCTAGGAGAAGAACATTCATTAGGGTCAAAGCTTGCCGATTTTATGGTTCCATTGATGAAAATTTTCCTTATGAGGATGTATCACTTATTCTAGTAGACAATATGAATCAAAATTTACTATCTTTTTCTTGGACATTTGGCCTGCCAATGCTGGATATGTTCATTCTGATGAAATCCCATCTTTTCTATTTCATTTCAGATCACAAATATAGTGTGCCTCAAGTTGATGCGATACCTTTTGATCAAAATGACCCTGACTGTCTCTATTGCGGCCGAACTTGTAGAGAGGTATGCATGAACTTTGTTCTCCAGACACTTATTAGTCCAAATTTACTACTGATGAATTTCTCCTACTTGGTAAATACTTCATACTTCCATAGCCCTGCATCTCCACACCTTCTCACTAGTGGAAACTTCATCTAAGGGTGATTGAGGCAAGTCACTTCACCTACAATGTTTAGAGTGTCGATCTATTAGCTTTTTTATCCGACTTGTCTTTCTATCTATCTCCTCAACTATTAATTTAGGTTCAATTAAGGCAAATAAATGGAGGTTAGGTCTGATTCAGTCATGTCATGTCAAATTAGGTCTGATTTCGATCAAATTAGGGCAAGGTAGGCTAGATTAAGGTTTAACTAGCTCAAATCTAGATCACCTTAGGTCAAAATCAGGATAGTTAGGTCTAGCAAAGGCCAAGTCAGGTATGATATAGGTCAAGTCAATGATTGACTAAGCTTTGAGATACTTGGTATAAGTATATTTAGAAATTCATATAGTCGAATATAACTATATATATATATAGATAGGTAGATAGCTAGGTATATTAACTATATATATGTTAAAAAAAGTAAAATACCTAGGTTGGTGCAGATGCCCCTTCGTGAGGACTGGCTTCACATGTATGTCTACATTAGGCTTAGGGTTAAGATCCGATGGTCCTAGGTCAATCAAGTAGATAGCTGGAGACTGATGGAAATTTAGGTTCAGAGAGATGTCAGTCTGGATTAAGGATTTTGGACAGGAAATACAAGACCTTTCAACAATAGCATCAATTACAACTTCTTAAAACTAGGGAACCATTTGTAATCAAATCAAATTAGTAATTGTAATGATATATATATATATATATATATATATATATATATATATATATATATATATATGATTACTGATTCACTTTAGGGTGTAAAGTATTCTATTTTTTGCTACTTGTATGTATAGAACTTTGGAATTACTATGTGTACTTTGCAAAACCATATTCTTATGTAATTGGATGTAGCTCTAATTGAGAACTATCACGATGTTGACATCCTTAATATATATGCTAGAATCTATCCATCATGTTAACTTTTTTGTTGTTGTATTAAGTTTTTGTATTTTGAACAGAATCCATGGTACTAGGTTGGTGGAAATGCCATTTATTGGGACACATAATATGTATAGGCATTAATGAATTTGTCAAAGACTACCAACTCAATTGAAATGGTACACTGAGCATTATATGGTCCCTCTTTTATTACATATGTCCTGTCTGTGGAAGCCATTTGACGTCTCTTTTTTTATGCATATATTCATTTTTGCTGTTATGTCTTCTAGACTTTATAGGCTTTATCTTCCTTAAACTTGAAAAGCTTAAAATCTCTCACTGAGAAATAGCTCAATCACCCTCTCAACATATTGAGTAAAGTTAGGCTAACCTCTCTCCTGATTGGAGTCACGAATGAGTCAAGATGGCCACTAGAGGGTTGATATATCAAGGTCTGGTAAGATACCGTGTAAAGTGCTTTTAAGTTGCCTAAGTCTTTAGTTTGTGATTGTCACTAGAATTTCTCTCACTCAAGGAGCAGATCCCACATATCACATTCTTGGTGTCACTAAATTGCAAAGACTTCTCCATTTTCCCTATGACCAAGATGGCATGTTGATGGCTTTCCTGGATGCAAGTGACTCTTTGGTATTATTTGAAGAATTGAAGTGTTCTTATTATTTGTTCTTTACAACTGTGGAGGTGTTTTGGAGTATGATTTTCTATTATTGGTGCTTGTACACTCTATACAACTCTAGTGTTTAAAATTCTTAAGGAAATATAGTTGTTGCAGTAGATTCATGCAAGTATGTTGCTGAATTGTAGGTATACGGTGTTGAACTAAATTGCACGCATATGGTGCTGAACCACAAGTAGCTTGTTGAAATGTAGGTATATGGTGTGGAAGTGGTGTTGAACCTAGTATGTTGTTGAATTGTAGGTAGAATATTGAGTGGGATAGGATGCTAAACTCTAAGATAAATTAATGGTTGATATGGCTTTTATAGATCTATGTATTTATATAGGGTCAGGATTAGCAACGGTCATGACTCTCATGACAGGGTTTATGGAATCAACCTCTCATTTGGATATCACATTTAGATGTAGGTGATCTGGATGTCTGAGGTTGCATACTTGCATGTCTGGGTTACTATGTTGTGTTGAATTTTAGTCTTTTAAATTTATTACTGATTTTTCTGCTCCCATGTTGATCTTGCTACTAATATCACGTTTCACATGTACCATGCTATTAAGGTCCATAGGTCTAGACATGTGAAGTTTTCTTCAGCTAGTATTGATGTAAGTGTTGATCATCGGGAACAGCGACAACATATCTAGTTTTGACAATGGAAACTGATCCTATATATGTTCCTATTGTGGAGGAACAATTTATATGATTTTCGGAGGAACATATCTGTTGATAGAAATTAACCCTACTAGAAATGTGAGTGTCGATCATCATGAATAATGACAACATATCTGGTTTCAACAACGGAAACAACATGACAAGCATCAGGTTATTCTTATCTCATTTCTTCAAATTTGTACATTGAAATTTTCCAAAGATTTTTCCTTTCATTGTCTAGTCCATGAACATGATCAGGCTCTTCTTGCATAAACTACATTAGCTTCAGTTTTATGCCATTAATTTTCTAACTTGTAATATGTCATCTTTTACAATCTCACTTCAAATGGGTACTTGTCGGGCATGGATAACATTGGATTGAGCTTTTTCCACAAATCAATAAAGTCATCTTCAAGACTAGTTGCATGTTTTAGAAGCTCTAGATATGCATATATCTTCTAAGGATTTCTCATGCAAGAGAAGAAGGCCCTCACTTTACCATCTTTTAAAATTGGTTTTGCCAAGGGTTATGATTCCTATATTTTATGCAAACCACTGTATCACCTCTTATACATATTGAATCATGTCCCATTTCAAAAGAAGGACAGATACAAAGGAGAAGGCATTTGTCATGACATCCTAAATTCTTTAGAATCATAGGAATGTGTCTACATGTGAATCATCAAAATCATAGTGAATGTTAAATCTAAGATAATTGAAATGCCCCCTTAAAGGTGGAGGTAAAATAGAGATACAGTTCTCTTTTTGTCTTTTATAAAGCATCAATATCTTTTCTTCCCGTTACATCCTCTTGAATCTGTTCAGGGTCAGAAACATAGAAGTAGAGTTTTCTTTTGATTTTCACCCATATAATTTTTCATTAGATTCTGATTTGCATATACCATTACCTACTAAGGTATTTTGCTGAGTTTTAGTTTTTGGGTATATAGTTCTTGAACTCATTCTGGCTCTCAAGTGGTATTTTTCCTCAAATGAGTAGTGAGATATGGACACTTGAGTTTGCCATTCTCTTGGCTAGCTTCTTGTCTTTTCCTAATCAATTCCAATTGAGCAGTTGTGATGTATATTGATTTATTGTAAGGTGAATCAACTTTATGGATTACTAATAATTAGACATTGTGTAAAGAAACTCTGGAACTTGATTGTAGATTTATTTGTTTGATAACTTCATGTTGTTAAAAAAAATATGATTATTAGGAGGTGAGGCACATAGCAGGCGGGCTCATCCAAGCTTTAGCTTCACAAAGTCTCCTCTATTTTACTTGGGATGGACTACCTACTATTTATTTGTGAGGAAGTTTATATTCTCAAAATACAAACATATATGAACTATTAGGTAGTTGAATTACTAGTGTTTCTCTTGTAATTTATTTGGTGGGCTGTTATAGAGGCAGTTTGCCCATCTTATTTGGAATGCTTGTCTCCCATATAGGCTATGGTTGAAGCCTAAATGGTTGAGATATTGTTTTGAGTTTTGAGCTTGCTCATTTTCTCACTATGGATGTTAGATGAATGTTAGACAAGATAACTGTATATGTGTTTCCTACTAATGGAATATCTATTCCAGACCCCCCACTCTAGTGTGATTTATACTAATAAGATAGGGTTAAATTTATGTAGAAGATGGTATGCGTCCTATATTTTGTTATTCTACTGAATAAACCTAAGGTTCATCATTTAGGGGGCTTGTAAACTTTAGTTTGCTTCTTCTATCTCTATGGTTGTCACAATGAGAGGTGAGGAGAATGGTATTTGGTTCATTGTAGCAAGATGGAAGTATTTTTCTGATAGTATTTGTGCTGTGAGCATTGAAAAATCTGTTGTGTATCTTCCATCTATAGAATGATGATTATCTACGCCATAAATATCTCTTGCCTTGTTCTATTTGTGACTTGGATCATGCTCTTTGGTTTCCATGTATGGGAGTAAATGCTACGATTACTCTTTAAGGATGAAAAGTTTACTTTTCATTTGCACATGTATGTACCAAATAGGCAGCATTTACATATTGCTTTCATGATGGTTCATGGGCAATGCTCTTGGTTTACATACTCGAGAACAAAGATTTATTGATTTTGGTTCAATTACTCAGGAGGATCATTCTTTTTGTATCATTATCAGGAGGAATGCATGTAAACCATTGTGGTATTCAACTTTGAGATCACAATTAGCAACAACATGTGGTCACATCACTACTTTGTTCAGATAAAGAAGCTTTTAGATGTCACTATCTTTTTCTTCTAGTGATATTCAATTTGATTCCAAGTCTGTAAATTCTAAGTTGCTAATATTTGTTTTTTATTCCCTTGCTATTTTCTTTTGTTCTAGGTGTATATGAGCTTTCAGAGCCTTTCTGGATGGTGTGGGATTTTGCATTTGAATATTCAGATGTCTGTAAGCTCGGATCAGAGTCAAGGGGCATGCTGATGTATGTTTCTATTGAGAAAGTTTTTGACACCTTTTGAAGACCTATTACCTTCTAAAATCTTTGGCACGTGAGCCTACGCATAATATTGCTCTTCAAATTCCATATATAGAACATGGTTAACCTTGTGCAAGACTTCCTATTCATGCGGATTTTCTACAATCAAATTTGCATTTGTAAAAGTCATTGATCTCTTATGTCATGGCCTTAACTGATAGTGAAATGCTATTGACCATCAATTTCTTTTTTCGGACTACCAGGACAACTATTACACTTCAACCCTTTCTAGGCTTTGGATTCCTATACAACTTTCTAGATCACTACATACAAAAGTAACGTCAGTATAGTAGATAGATAGCTTGTCAGCCATTTGGTTGCTTGAGGTACCATTTGGCTAATTTGTCATCTAGGTAGTTCACTAGTCTACCAATATGTAGAAGGTTTGTGCTATCCAAACCATGCACATCTTCTTCTAATACCTTCTACCAGATGAGGTATTTGGGTGGGTAGGGTTGTGAACCATTGATAAAGAGGGTGGAAAAGTTTGTGAAGGATCAAACATTTATTGCAAGCTGTCTCGCGTACTCCTTCCATCACCTGCTTATTGCAAGTAGTTCTCTTCTAGAGGATCACAACCACCATGCTTAGCTGTGGTTATTGACAATTACAGTAACAAGTATAATACTGTAACAATTTTCTCACATTTGCATCACCATCCAACGTAAGTGTCGGATCAGCAATACCATGCATCCGTAGTTCTTCACGCATAAAATTTAATGCGTTCTTTGACCTCTCATAATCAACCTTCACATCATTTACTTCTTTCCTAAGGTCATCTATCTCAACCACTAGAAGTTTCACCTCTTTATTGTGCTTCTTCATACATCTCTTCAGCTCCTTCTTCAACCTCTTCTTATCTGCTTTCAATGTTTCCATCTCTTCTTGCAATTCTCCCAACTTACCCGCGCTGCTTCCCTCATCAACCTTTCTCTTACCCTTGCTTTATTTTTTTTCTGCATCCAATCTTTCCAAATGTACTCCGCGCTGAAATTCAGCACACTCATTTTTCTCTTATGCAAGAACAAACTCAACTTACTATCATAATTCCATTTATTAATAAATGGAAACACATCATTGTCCTTTGGAGGAAGTATAGTCTGACACTTCCTGAACCATGCCTGAAAAGTAATTCCAAGCAATATTAACACAATGGTTATCGAAGAAACACAGTACTAACACCCATACTTAAGTATTGTACTAACTGCAAGTACTGTACTAATAACCGTACAAAATTATATAAATACATACAGTACGTCAAATTTTACCATTAACACCGTGCTACAACCTTTGAGGTACCCCTTACTGTTAGCAATTACATCAACAAGTCCATTTTGCAGGAATTGTGTGATGGCTTCTGGCCAATTGTACTTATCCATGGACTGCAAATCATCTACTATATCAAAAAATGTTCTGCATATCGCAAAACTCCCATAAGGAAACAAAAAATCAGCTAATAGAACCAAAATCCAGATCTTCACAAAATCATTGAGGCTTTTCTCATCCTTATTCTTCTTTGACATTTACAATGTCTCCATTGCATCTTTCACTTTTGGATCCACCCCAAAGTACTCCGCTCTGATGACAGAGTTCTTACCAGCAACCTTGTCGGTTGAGTCTAGCACGACCTCTTCACCTGTTTAGTGATTAATAAATTTATTTTATTAAATCTAATCACACACGGTAGTATATCAAGTACAGTACGTATTCCATAATTGTTTGATATGTAGTGGGCTTACCCTCAGAAATTAAGCCAAAGATATCTGACATGTGCTCAGTCTTTAGCTTAACCATGACATTTCCAAACACAAATCCATTTATTTCCACATCATAACACCGTACCAAATCTTCTATTAATCCAAGATCTAAACCCTTTGGACACTTCATGTCCAAAAAACCACCAAAAACTGTTTTCTTAAACTTTTTCTTGTGCGCTGTGCCTGCTATTTCGCAAACCTTCCTGAATTTTCTGAAACTGCATCTGGTTTGAAAGCCACGCCCGTTCTCCATCTTATAAACAAAAACATACACTTCATAAGCCAGCTTCTACAAAAAGTATTGTACTGATATGTTATTTATCACGTAATTCAACATAAGAAAAAGTACAGTACGAACACCCTTATTCTTTATTTCAATTTCTAAACTACCCCATACAGTACAGTACTCACATAATTATTACACTAAGTACATGACTAATACAAGTATTAGTCTAAAAAAGAACATAATACATCAGACCAAGTACTGTACTCAACAAAGTATTAGTCAAAAAAGAACATAGTACATCATTTATATACATATGTTAACCAACAAGACATTTATAAGTACAACACTTTCATAAACCATTAATGTCATATACAATTCATCAATAAGTACAATACTTTTATTTTCAGTAACAATAAGTACAATATTTTTATTTTCACTAATAATAAGTACACTACTTTTATTTTACAATAAGTACAATACTTTTATTTTCATTAATAAGTACAACACTTTCATAAACCATTAACGTCATATACAATGCATCAGTAATAATCCTAATTATCACTAACAATCCATTATTAACACATCGAAGTACTTTACCATCATTAACAAGTTCATCCCTTGCGGAGCATAGGTATGGTAACCAAAAAGACATTCATCACAATTACATATTAAGTATAGTACCCAATTGTTTCTTTCATTTGAGTACCCAATTATTTTTTCATATTAAAAACAGTACCCAATTGGCTTTTTCATTTCAGTATCAACCATAAGTCGTGTCACGAGAACATCCAATATCTAATTTCCATTATTGAGATACAAGTGTTAGTCTCAAAAAGAGCATTGTACATAAGACCAAGTACAATACTTTCATAAACCATTAACGTCATATACAATGCATCAATAAGTACAATACTTTTATTTTTATTATCGTATCAGTAATTATAATGAATCACAATTACAATTAATACCCAATAGGTATTGTAACAAACAAGACATTCATCACAATTACATATTAAGTACAGTACCCAATTATTTTTTTCATTTCAGTACCCAATTGTTTTTTCATATTAAGTAATAATCCTAATTATGTTAATCAACTAATAAGTTCATCCCTCGCGAAGCATAAATATTGTAATAAACAAGGCTTTAATCACAATTAAACTTACATAATAAATACAATACCTAATTGTTTTTTTTCATTTCAGTACCAACCATAAGTACAGTACACAATATAACGTACATATTAATCACAATTACACTTACATATTAAGTACAGTACACAATTACACTTCCATATTTGTCTGTTTACACTGACGTTGTTGGATAAAATCTATTTTCAGCTAAATCCATTTTCTAAGTGCATATCAAATCTTTTATATGAATATAAATACAGTACATATTCTACATGATTATTGCAAATAATATCATTTCAGTATGTTAAAAAAGTACAGTACATAGTAAAACATTAAGTCATTTTACAATTCAATATTAAGTACAGTACCCACTTATTCTTCTAATGTCAGTAACAAAAAATAAAAATTAAACTCAACTAGACATTAGTAACTCGTGTAGTACATTTATAAGTATGGTAAGCAACAAGACATTAATCACAATTACATATTAAGTACAGTACCCAATTACAAGTGCATATTTAATCTTTTAATATGAATATAAGTACAGTACTTATTTAATCTTTTGATATGAATATAAGTACAATACTTATTCATATATGATTATTGCAAATAATTGACATAATATTTTTTTAACCATACCCAGAAGTACAGTACTTAGAAAAGTATGACTTATATACACTAAAGTACAGTACATACAAATTACAAGAAAATATTGGGCATGTCGAAAATAAAGCATGTCTGAATCATCAGGATACTACTCACTGTCTTAGTTTGCATTTGGATTCTTGAGATACAATTATTAGTCAAAAAAAGATCATGGTACAGCACTTAGAAGTACAGTACTCAGTAAAGTATCACTTATATACACGAAAGTACAATACAATATGTTAACCACAGTACTTTCATAAATCATAAAGGTCATATACAATTAATCAATAAGTACAATACTAACAATTCATTAGTCACACCTCGAAATACTTTACCATAACTAACAAGTTCAGCCATTGCAAAGTATAGGTATGGTAACCAACAAGAAATTAATCACAATTACATCTTAAGTGCAGTACCCAACTGTTTCTTTCATTTCAGTACCCAATTATTTTTTTCATAATAAGTACAGTACGCAATAGTCTTTTTCATTTCAGTATCAACCATAATTCCTGAGATACACGTGTTACTCTCAAAAGAACATGGTACATAAGACCAAGTACAATACTTTCATAAACCAATAACGTCATATAAAATTTATCAATAAGTACAATACTTTTATTTTTATCATCGTATCATTAATTACAATTAATCACAATTACAATTAAGTACAGTACCCAATTATTTTTTCTATTTCAGTATCAACCATAAGTGCTATGACTATCATTTCAGTATGATAAAAAAGTACATTACTTAGCAAAACATTAAGTCATTTTACTTTTCAATATTAAGTACATTACTCACTTATTCTTATAATGTCAGTAACAAATTTTAAACACTAAACTCAAATAGACATTAGTAACTCGTGCAGTCGATTTATAAGTACAGTAAAAAAAAGGATTTTTTCACTGCCTTAGGCAGAGCCCACATCCTTTTTCCAGCCATAGTCTGGATAACTGGCGGGTGATAAATCCAGCGCTCCACAGCGTGGTTCGAACCCAGCTCCCCCCGGAGGGGGACACCGTGCCTTACCAGCTGCGCTAACACTGACCAGGTTTTTATAAGTACAGTACCTAAACCTATTTGAATGACACAATAAAAAATAAGTATTGTTTTCAAAATACTACACCATTATACAATGCAATATTAAAAAGAGACGCATATGCCATCAACTGGTACAGTACGTCCTGACGCATATGCCATCATCCTTTTCTCAATACACATGTAAGTATTTAGTTTATACGTGCCCTAGTACTGTACTCGAGGAGATGTATGTCGGAAGTTTTCTCCTGATTAAGTGCTATGTGCCCTAAGATCGGGGGATGCATGTCGGAAGTATCAAAGACGATGAACTATTTAGCGCAATTATAGTACCTGGTGAGACCGAATCAGCGCAGTTGCTGCTGGAGCACAAAGCTGTTGGAGCAGGGGTATGTAGAAGTACGATACTCCTGCGGGGAAGAACCGCTTGTAAGACCTTGGGAGAGGAGGCGCTGCTTCACCGGAGAAGAAAACGACCTTCAGTGAGCGAGAGCGGAGGCGCTGCCGGAAACCTAGACCAGAGAACCACCTTGCGGTCGCGGAAGCGGAAGCGGAAGCGAAAGCGTTAGTCGTTGCGTGAGCGGGAGAGAGGGATTATTTTCCTCTCGCTTAGAACCGGAAAATGAGAAAATATCACGGGACTTGTGCAGAGCGGGATATTGTCTGCGGCGGAAGGGGCTGAGATTGTTTTTTGCGGTTTACCGATAAACCGAGTTTGTCACCGGGTCTGAGCGAGACTATATGTAGCGTAGCTCCTTGTTTACAACATGACCACCGTTCTTTATGTGGAGCAACGCCTGATAAATCACGAATTATTGGGATGCTTTTGTGTTTCGTGAGCCACATCGAACCAATGGTCCCCAAACGGGCCCGGCGGTTGGGGGTACGGCTTTCTATCAATGTTTTATCTTAGAAACAAAATCCAAAGTAGAATCTGGTCGTTTCACGGTAGGTAGGGTTCGCCTCCACAGTTCTAGCCGTCAACCAGACGAACCTACTAAGAGATTCACATGTGACACAATAAATAAATGAATCATGTACTCGGTAATCGCTCACATTAATATTTTACTTTTCTTTTGGCTTGTATATGCACCTAGATCATGCACGGATGGGCTAAAAATGAATCAAGTTACTGGGTTTCTTGTCAACTCTTATTGTCATGATAAGATATCTGACTTTATTCTAATATAAAATAAATGGGGACTTCTTCATGAGAGAGGGTGTTGTGCGATGACTTAATACATGAGAAGTAAAGAGACTTTAGTTGGGCCATCGTTTTCAAGTCCACGCCTTTTGGCCATTATAAGCCAATGGCATTCACCCATTGATGTGCTGATTCACTTGCCCAGTTAGCCAATTATCCAAACATAATCCACTCTGATTGCCTAACCAGCCCATAGGGTAGCCTGGATCTTATAGTTGGGGGTGGGGGCAATAACACTTCAAAATTGTCTTAATAAATAGCATAAAAGTATGTCGAAGTCTACTACATCTTAGTTCCTTGTGTTCAAGTGCATAGCATATCCATGTGTGGTTTTCCATTATTTGTGGAAATGAAAACAAAAAATCCAATATGTTTTAATTCTACAAATAAATGCATATGTGTGGATCATCTAAGCACGTTTCTTTGTAATAAAAGCACACAAGGAAATTGTATTAATTTGTAATTTTATATGTAGTCATTAGTGGGTATGATAAATTTGAGCAAACAATGACAACATAAATTTTATTATACAAATTAATTATAAATTCCCAATAAGGGCTTCAGCTACTTTATTAAGTTATAATTCCATTAGGTTGTTGAACTAGAAATTTGTCATGCATGTTTCTAAAATAGAAATTTGTAAAATTGATAATGTAAATTTACATATATTTCAAATTTTTACTATGAAAGAAAAATGTAAATAACTTTAAAGTTTTAGAAAATATTTTCTAAGGCAAGTGTCAGATTCATTTTACAAGTACATTAAGAAATTGAGCAATAATAACAAACAATAAGAAAAATAAAAGTTATTGAAAATTTGCAAGTAATTATTTGAAGAAATCAGAAGGCATCAATATTCCCTTTGTAGTTGTGTGGAAATATAGCTAAAGATGGGTTGTAAATTATATTTTTGTTGGCTAGTAGTAAAATAAATTTATCATAGGGAGTTAGATGTTCAATAACGCTTCATTAATAAAGTATTGCAAGAAATAAGACTTGTATTATAATAATATAAATAGGGTCATTTTGTTTTCCCACTTATTATGAATATCTTCTCTTACATGAATTTCTTGAACTACACACTTTTGGAAAGGAGTATTTTACATGATCTTTGTGACCCTCTTGCTTATATTAGGAGATTGGTTGGTGTTTATTATCAAAGATTAGAGTTCATTCAAATTCTCAGAAAAAAATTATTGATGTTTTCCATTTTCTTACTTGCATGGATTTGATGATCATTATCAAAGAGAGAGGATAACTATGATTATTATTGTTGTAGATTTTGTGAACAAAATGATAAGTAAAAATGATATATATGATACTTCATTATCTTTCTTGTGACTACCATAGTAATGAAGGTCATGATTTAGCTTCTCAAGGTAATAAGATTATACATGAAGCTTGTAAATGGAGCCCTAAGCTTGTCGTTGTAGTGTGGAAGGAAATCAAGTTTATGTTGTAGGACATGAGTAACCCAGATACAATTGCTTAATAATTCTTTTTGTTCTCCTAACTATAACTAAAACTCTTCCCAATCACTTTGAAAACGAACGAAGGAAAAACCCTAGGAGAAGGAAGATTTCGCGGCATTGGAGGCAGGGGGTTTCGTGGACACGTCTGGACACTAGACTTTGATCAAGACACTATATTTTCTGACAAATAAATCTTTGAAGAACGTGCTATTACTTCTGATGAACACAACATAGAGAGTTCAGGGCACAAAACTGAAAATAATGAGTTAGGGAGTCCTACAAGGATGCCTCTGTGGGTGTGAACTAAGGTTCCCATGATAGAATTTTCATCTCTACAGATCTACTAAAACCCACTGACATAATCATCAAAACAAGTTGGTCAATCCCCTCGATCGCAGTTAGGGAGGAAGTCTTTTAAACACTCTTAGAACCATGAAAATTATCAGTTGTTATCAAAGTCATTGGAATTAACATTGGGCACATGGCCCTTGTCAGTAGGCTTTCAATTCTTTGAAATCTTTAAGATCAATTTCGCTTCATAGATCTTGATAATGGGTATTATGTTGTGCAACTGCACTGCAACGAAGACTATGTTGACGTCCTTAATATTGGACCTTGGACACTATTCAGGCACTACATCTTTATTTAGTCACGATCGTAGCACTTCTACCCAAATGACCCCATATCAAGGAAACTTGTGGTGTGAAAATGAATCTTAGACCTATGTATTCATCTCTATCATAGTAGCTTCTCTAGAAAGTGGGAAATTTGATTGCAAAAACCATGAAGATAGATACCACAACCTTGATGGGTAATCATAGTAAGTTTTCTAGAATTGCAATCGAGGTGGATATCATGATTTTTTTCTACAATCTATATTCATGGATAAATCTAAAAACTTGAGTATGAAAGTCTAACCTCCATATTCATGCTCTTCAAAAGAGTATGACATGAAGACAAAGATTACACTCATGTTCTTAAGAAAGAAACCAATGATGTTCCTAGTAATCCGAACAATAGTTCCCAATATGTCATCCGTTACTTCATATCCATGCATGCCAAGAAGCCTAAAAAGGCCTATTAAAGATACAACAGATGATGTGATAATGAATAATCCCAAAAAGAACATGCAACAACAAGAAAATACTAATGATGACTCTTATCAAGTGGAATATCCCTAATATATTAGAGATAGCAACACCAATTCTCAAGTGTATAACCCCAACTAGTGGAAGACAATGTAGAATACAAGAAACTAAAAAAAGAACCCTAGATGACTAGAAAATTAAGATATCATAAAAAACAGAATACAAAAGATCCAGACAACAACTTCATCAACTTAGTAGGTTATTAAACCTCTAAAGGATTAGGCATGTCTGAGACAAATACTGATTTCAAGTTCTCCTAAAACTTTGGATTGCAAGCCCTTGATTCCATTTGGGGTTGTGGGGTAATCCTCAAACATAGGAAGGTCATTCATTAGATGAACCCGGTCATTCTAGACCACAACAATAAGAAAGAAAAAGTAATTGTCCATCTTGATAGGAACAAAGTTAGTTGGGCTAGATGACTCTTCAAGACTGATGCTTATGCAATAGAGAAAATGGAGGAAGAAAAAAAATGAACCCATGGTTGGGTTATAGTCAGTGATCACCTAAAATGATCCTATTTATTTTCTTGCACCATTGCTTATGATCTACATTAGCTGGAATATTCAGGGTATCTGCCTTGATGACAAGATTAGTTATGTCATACATAAAAAAACTCATAATATCTTCCATATTGGTAGACTGGAACATTAGTGCAGTGGAATAAGGGAAAAAATCATTTGGAGGATGTAATTTAACTCCTCTCAGTACATTTAAGCTGTTGGTTTCTCAAGGGGTATCTAGCTTCTCTACGAACTTCATCATTCTTCTTTGGGAATTGTCTTCAACTATATGAAACTACTCCATTACAAAATGAATAACCACCACTGCATCACGTTTGTGTATGGTATCATGATTTCCACAGAAAGAAATTTCATTTGGAACATATTCATAGAGATATCATCAACCATCTACAATGAATGGGCAGTAGTTTGTAAGTTTGATATGATATGTTACTTCATACTAGCCTAGTTGATACAACTAGGTGGTCAACAGTTCACCTTTAAGCGTTGTGGGATTTTTCAATGACTTGATCGTCTAATCGCAAATAAAAAATGGATGGTAAAAAGGCTTATGCCACTATCTCGATGCTTCCCTACGTGTACGCATATCATTACCCATTGCTGGTTTTCCATGGTTGTCCTTTCATACCAAGAGAAATTTCCTTTCAGGACTCACTTGAGGTGGAACTTGAAACCTAACGTTCAATAGAAACTCCTTGAACATTGTAATAACCCTTCCCCCTTCAAAGAGGCACTCAGATCCCTTCAACTACCATCATGAAGTGGAATGTAGAGTCCATGAAGAAACATCACCAAATAAAAGTTGTCATCATGAAAGAGATCAACAAACTCCAGTTATCTCTACCCCTGAACCCCCAACACTCTAATGAACTCAAATCCATTGAGCTTTAGGAAAGTCTCCAACACATCCAGAACAGTGAGGAGGACTGGAAACAAAAAAGTACTCTTAAACTGGTTGAATATTGAAGATGGAAATACAAAGTTTTTCCACTCTTATGTCAAATATAGGAGATAAATAAATAAAATATCTACTTTGAGAGATCAATATGGCAATTGGATGACATATGCTTTCTTCCTCAAGAAACATGTATGGAGATTTGTGACGTCCACGGAAATTCTAAAGCTTAATCTGATGTGTGACGTCCAAATTGAAACCTCACCTCAGTGAGAATCCCAATTTATACATACACACTAGGCTAAGAAGAAGAAAATTAGAGGAAGTCAGAAGGAAAGAACAGTAGGACATGCACATGAACAATAATAAAACCATACTGCACACGTTCACCATTCAACATATAATTACATAATGAATTGTAACAACATTTGATATTACATATTGAACATCAAACTTCTACCTATACATGTACTACATCTACAACAGGATCATAAGACAACAAGTCCACTTATACATCAGCTCGTATTACAACTCACTATCTAGGTTCTTCAAGATCATATGTCCACAACCTAAACTAAAGATTACATGTGGTACACGTCAGCACAATATTCAAGAATATTGTACTGAGTATGCCAACATGTCTTTTATATAACTCTCATTACTAAGCTTGGCAAAAAGATAAAACTAGAACTTGGCAGTTATAAAGAAATATAAGAAAAATCATATACTTGCACAAATGTGTTCATTAACAAAAGAGAACACATATTTTAATCTCATTTTCCATTATATATCCATGCATTTACTACCTGAGAGTTGAATGCATTAAGGCCTTTATGATATACTACCAAAGAGTTGGATCATTTCACAATGTGATCGACTACCAAAGAGTTGGATCACTTTCAAGTACTTTACTACCAAAGAGTTGAAGTACTTTACTTTTCAGCACTTTACTACCAAAGAGTTGAAGTGCTTGGATATAATGGAATCGATATATTATGTTTCATGTGTTCATAGCCATAAGTATGGAAAATCAAGAAAAATATCATACAAGAACTATCATTTTACCCAATATCATATGTTAAGTGTTTACTACGCATATAATGCAAGCATATTGTATAATACACCAAGTAAGAGGTAATGGCATACCTTGATCACATATACTCTAATAAACACATATTCTTGAGTCATCTATATCCTTGGTCAAACCCCTGATTAAGACAAGATTACATGTCACCATCATGTTCTCATCATCTTAACCCTAGTTGATTCATTTTAGGGTTTAATTCATTTTTATAGATCTTTTCATCTTTACTTGTATTCTTGTCTTGGAGCTATCTTACTGATGTTTCTTACAAATTATGGTTCATTAACTGGATATACCCATGTGTCACATTATTATGTGAACATATTAACTTAGGTTATATTCATTAATTAAATTAGAGTTTTCTCATATTTTAGGATCATTTAACATGTAACCCGATTTATAGGCATAATTATGATCTCAGGAATACATATTAGCTTCCAATTACATATATGAGGGTGTTCCATAAATTCCATCATTTATTGAGCATGTATGTATTTATTACATTTTATTTAGGGTTATTATCCCTAAATAGCCATATTGAGAAAATTACAAGATTTTACGCATCAACATCATAATATCTTACATCAAATGGATTATACATCATATTTTAGAGTTAGTGATGCATTCTCATTATTTTAGATCTTCATTTGATATTTATTATCCATTAAACAAGCACATAGTATCTTATATGATATTACTAATATTTAAGCTTCAAAAGTCTAATATCACAGTCCCATGTTATTCTTATTTTTCTGAACATTTCAGAATATTATTTGTATTTTTTGGATAAATGAGTTAATTTCTATGAATTATCTAAGAACTGAGCATTATTGAGGTATTTACCTATTTATGGCCAATCGCCCACCCCCATGTGGCACTTTAGGGTTGCGCTGCCTCTCGCTTGGGCTGGCCGGTCCAGTTGGTTCTCCTGGTTTGGCTGGGTCTTGTTCAAGGATGACTTAAGCAATTTTGCTCTCTGGACCTGGTTCAACTTCTCCCCCTTTCTTTTTCGTAAGGACGCGACTCTATTCTTCCATGAATAGGTCCACCGCCGCTAAACCTAGCTCCAGTGATAGGAATTTGTAGCTTCCATCCTCCTCATCAACCTCAAACACTGCAAAACACTTTGTCTAACCTTTCTTTATACCGTCAGACTCAAGGTTTGTCTCTATTTTCAATGCTCTCATGGAATGAGAGGAGCGCCACCACAGGGAATGAGTGCGGAGGATAAAGGGAGAAAATGCACCATGCTCAACCTCGTATAGCTCTAAGTCTTCATATAGTTCCTACAAATCTTCACGAACTCAACCATAACCTCGATTTGAAGTGGTGAGGTCTGAGAAGCTATGCCGAGCT
Organism: Alisma plantago-aquatica; assembly: GCA_963693085.1. NCBI lineage: Eukaryota > Viridiplantae > Streptophyta > Magnoliopsida > Alismatales > Alismataceae > Alisma > Alisma plantago-aquatica. Next base: position 279,661,632 of record OY856413.1, on the reverse strand, counting down.
TGCTCCCCTTCATCAGTGAATTGGGATTCATCCTCCATGAAATATGCCATGATAATTCACGTTAATGATGGGGATCACTTCCTCTCAGTCTGGTCTTCCTTTTCCTCCTAACATCCTCCATTATGCCTTCTACCTCCCTTTTCTAGCTCCAGCCATCTCCTTCTTGCTATAATGGAGACCATTTGGAAAAGCGGGAGTCCCTTCTCCCTCGTCTCTGCTCCAACTGTCCCAAATGAATGGTTGTTCAGGAGGTCTTGGCAAGGTAATGAAAACTACCCACTCATCACTCCTTTCTTAGGCCATGACCATGACCTGAGGTGGTGGGGTGGATTGAGAGCAGATACGTTCCAGTGCCTTGTCTAACTGCAAGCTAGAAGAAGACATCTAGACCCTCTAATCTGACTATCCAAGGGCTATTAGGGCTCCACATCTGTAATTTGTTGCCTTTAACAGAAAAGGCAAAAAAAGGGGCCGTGACACTTCAACTGATCAACAACTTAGGTCCACAAATCATCAAATATACACATTATTTTCCCAGATTTCAAACCTCAATAACTCCCTCTAGGATACTCCAATTGCCACCAAATTTTAACCATAACTTTGATTCCTCTCAAGATAAATTATATTAAATTTTGGTATTAAAATATAATTGCTTGACTCATCAAATAAATACCTCAAAAAGGCATGAACTTAGGGATCTTAATCATGATATTAACCTCAATCAACCATCAAGCTTTACCAAAACACTTGAAACTCTCAAATAACTCAACACTTGAATTTCAATATGTCATTAAGTATTCAAAAGGTTCGAAAAGTCCACTCCATCACATCCTACACACCTTAAAAGATATTTCATCCTCGAAATTAAGCTAAAATCCCATCTTTCACAACATATACATCTTAAAAGAAATTTCATCCTCGAAATTAAGACTTACTCTTACTTCAAGGGAAAACTAAAAGGTCTTCATACATAAGTTGGACACCACTCTATGTACAACATATCTAAAAACAAAGCCCCACAAACAAAAGCTTCGTAACTATGTTCATGTCTTTCTGGGGAATTTCAAAGGGATCTAGGGTAGCTACCCCTTCATATAAGGTTGAAAAAAGGGTGTTTCCTTTAGAAACTCAGTTTATGTCACAAAATATTTCATATTTTAGAATTTACATCCTTAAATAATCCTAAGATTCAAGGATTCCATCATTTCACTTATTGTAACATCCCTGACCTGGGTTATGCTTTAACCCTAGATGTTTTATTTAATAAAGATAATTATATGCTTGCTCTTATCTCTTGAAAAGTAATTAAGGCTCAAGAGGAACTTATGTTTCAATTTTAGTCCTTCACTACAAAAAAGGTATGATTTAACTACAATTATTATAACTACATATATTGTATATGTAGTTAAAGTGTGTGATTTGTTACAAACTTAAAATATGTAAACAAAGAAAATATAGTTGATGATAATAGCTACAAATTCCCTACAAATTTTGATCCATTACAAAACTATCACTCCTCCTATGTATCCTTCTCCTCTCAAATAAGAACCAACACTTTTAAAAATTTCAAAAAATTTCAAATTTTGTGCGCTAGTTCCATTGTCTCCCGTATTCGCGCCAGATACTCCATGTTTTCCTTAGTCATGCGCGTCGCTCGGTACTGCCCATCCTCCCCAATCACGGTCGACGCCACCTCATCTCCTCTGCCCCCGTCAACCCCAATAGGCATCCCTACCCCCAACCCTCACAATCGCGTTCTCTCTCTCTCACCCTCTTCTCATTTCCTCACAGTACTAGAGCACGAACACACTCTCGCCACACACCCCATTCCTCCCCTCATTTAACACCTAGCCTCGAAGATCGCCGGAGAAGAGTTTCTGGGAGGACCGAGACCGGCAAGGAAGCAAAAAAGAGGAGAGGAGCTAGGAGAAGAACATTCATTAGGGTCAAAGCTTGCCGATTTTATGGTTCCATTGATGAAAATTTTCCTTATGAGGATGTATCACTTATTCTAGTAGACAATATGAATCAAAATTTACTATCTTTTTCTTGGACATTTGGCCTGCCAATGCTGGATATGTTCATTCTGATGAAATCCCATCTTTTCTATTTCATTTCAGATCACAAAGATAGTGTGCCTCAAGTTGATGCGATACCTTTTGATCAAAATGACCCTGACTGTCTCTATTGCGGCCAAACTTGTAGAGAGGTATGCAGGATTTTTGTTCTCCAGACACTTATTAGTCCAAATTTACTACTGATGAATTTCTCCTACTTGGTAAATACTTCATACTTCCATAGCCCTGCATCTCCACACCTTCTCACTAGTGGAAACTTCATCTAAGGGTGATTGAGGCAAGTCACTTCACCTACAATGTTTAGAGTGTCGATCTATTAGCTTTTTTATCCGACTTGTCTTTCTATCTATCTCCTCAACTATTAATTTAGGTTCAATTAAGGCAAATAAATGGAGGTTATGTCTGATTCAGTCATGTCATGTCAAATTAGGTATGATTTCGATCAAATTAGGGCAAGGTAGGCTAGATTAAGGTTTAACTAGCTCAAATCTAGATCACCTTAGGTCAAAATCAGGATAGTTAGGTCTAGCAAAGGCCAAGTCAGGTATGATATAGGTCAAGTCAATGATTGACTAAGCTTTGAGAGACTTGGTATAAGTATATTTAGAAATTCATATAGTCGAATATAACTATATATATATAGGTAGATAGCTAGGTATATTAACTATATATATGTTAAAAAAAAGTAAAATACCTAGGTTGGTGCAGATGCCCCTTCGTGAGGACTGGCTACACATGTATGTCTACATTAGGCTTAGGGTTAAGATCCGATGGTCCTAGGTCAATCAAGTAGATAGCTGGAGACTGATGGAAATTTATGTTCAGAGAGATGTCAGTCTGGATTAAGGATTTTGGACAGGAAATACAAAACCTTTCAACAATAGCATCAATTACAACTTCTTAAAACTAGGGAACCATTTGTAATCAAATCAAATTAGTAATTGTAATGATATATATATATATATATATATATATATCAATGATTACTGATTCACTTTAGGGTGTAAAGTATTCTATTTTTTGCTACTTGTATGTATAGAACTTTGGAATTACTATGTGTACTTTGCAAAACCATATTCTTATGTAATTGGATGTAGCTCTAATTGAGAACTATCACGATGTTGACATCCTTAATATATATGCTAGAATCTATCCATCGTGTTAACTTTTTTGTTGTTGTATTAAGTTTTTGTATTTTGAACAGAATCCATTGTACTAGGTTGGTGGAAATGTCATTTATTGGGACACATAATATGTATAGGCATTAATGAATTTGTCAAAGACTACCAACTCAATTGAAATGGTACACTGAGCATTATATGGTCCCTCTTTTATTACATATGTCCTGTCTGTGGAAGCCATTTGACGTCTCTTTTTTTATGCATATATTCATTTTTGCTGTTATGTCTTCTAGACTTTATAGGCTTTATCTTCCTTAAACTTGAAAAGCTTAAAATCTCTCACTGAGAAATAGCTCAATCACCCTCTCAACATATTGAGTAAAGTTAGGCTAACCTCTCTCCTGATTGGAGTCACGAATGAGTCAAGATGGCCACTAGAGGGTTGATATATCAAGGTCTGGTAAGATACCGTGTAAAGTGCTTTTAAGTTGCCTAAGTCTTTAGTTTGTGATTGTCACTAGAATTTCTCTCACTCAAGGAGCAGATCCCACATATCACATTCTTGGTGTCACTAAATTGCAAAGACTTCTCCATTTTCCCTATGACCAAGATGGCATGTTGATGGCTTTCCTGGATGCAAGTGACTCTTTGGTATTATCTGAAGAATTGAAGTGTTCTTATTATTTGTTCTTTACAACTGTGGAGGTGTTTTGGAGTATGATTTGCTATTATTGGTGCTTGTACACTCTATACAACTCTAGTGTTTAAAATTCTTAAGGAAATATAGTTGTTGTAGTAGATTCATGCAAGTATGTTGCTGAATTGTAGGTATACGGTGTTGAACTAAATTGCACGCATATGGTGCTGAACCACAAGTAGCTTGTTGAAATGTAGGTATATGGTGTGGAAGTGGTGTTGAACCTAGTATGTTGTTGAATTGTAGGTAGAATATTGAGTGGGATAGGATGCTAAACTCTAAGATAAATGAATGGTTGATATGGCTTTTATAGATCTATGTATTTATATAGGGTCAGGATTAGCAACGGTCATGACTCTCATGACAGGGTTTATGGAATCAACCTCTCATTTGGATATCACATTTAGATGTAGGTGATCTGGATGTCTGAGGTTGCATACTTGCATGTCTGGGTTACTATGTTGTGTTGAATTTTAGTCTTTTAAATTTATTACTGATTTTTCTGCTCCCATGTTGATCTTGATACTAATATCACATTTCACATGTACCATGCTATTAAGGTCCATAGGTCTAGACATGTGAAGTTTTCTTCACCTAGTATTGATGTAAGTGTTGATCATCGGGAACAGCGACAACATATCTAGTTTTGACAATGGAAACTGATCCTATATATGTTCCTATTGCGGAGGAACAATTTATATGATTTTCGGAGGAACATATCTGTTGATAGAAATTAACCCTACTAGAAATGTGAGTGTCGATCATCATGAATAATGACAACATATCTGGTTTCAACAACGGAAACAACATGACAAGCATCAGGTTATTCTTATCTCATTTCTTCAAATTTGTACATTGAAATTTTCCAAAGATTTTTCCTTTCATTGTCTAGTCCATGAACATGATCAGGCTCTTCTTGCATAAACTACATTAGCTTCAGTTTTATGCCATTAATTTTCTAACTTGTAATATGTCATCTTTTACAATCTCACTTCAAATGGGTACTTGTCGGGCATGGATAACATTGGATTGAGCTTTTTCCACAAATCAATAAAGTCATCTTCAAGACTAGTTGCATGTTTTAGAAGCTCTAGATATGCATATATCTTCTAAGGATTTCTCATGCAAGAGAAGAAGGCCCTCACTTTACCATCTTTTAAAATTGGTTTTGCCAAGGGTTATGATTCCTATATTTTATGCAAACCACTGTATCACCTCTTATACATATTGAATCATGTCCCATTTCAAAAGAAGGACAGATACAAAGGAGAAGGCATTTGTCATGACATCCTAAATTCTTTAGAATCATAGGAATGTGTCTACATGTGAATCATCAAACTCATAGTGAATGTTAAATATAAGATAATTGAAATGCCCCCTTAAAGGTGGAGGTAAAATAGAGATACAGTTCTCTTTTTGTCTTCTATAAAGCATCAATATCTTTTCTTCCCGTTACATCCTCTTGAATCTGTTCAGGGTCAGCAACATAGAAGTAGAGTTTTCTTTTGATTTTCACCCATATAATTTTTCATTAGATTCTGATTTGCATATACCATTACCTACTAAGGTATTTTGCTGAGTTTTAGTTTTTGGGTATATAGTTCTTGAACTCATTCTGGCTCTCAAGTGGTATTTTTCCTCAAATGAGTAGTGAGATATGGACACTTGAGTTTGCCATTCTCTTGGCTAGCTTCTTGTCTTTTCCTAATCAATTCCAATTGAGCAGTTGTGATGTATATTGATTTATTGTAAGGTGAATCAACTTTATGGATTACTAATAATTAGACATTGTGTAAAGAAACTCTGGAACTTGATTGTAGATTTATTTGTTTGATAACTTCATGTTGTTAAAAAAAATATGATTATTAGGAGGTGAGGCACATAGCAGGCGGGCTCATCCAAGCTTTAGCTTCACAAAGTCTCCTCTATTTTACTTGGGATGGCCTACCTACTATTTATTTGTGAGGAAGTTTATATTCTCAAAATACAAACATATATGAACTATTAGGTAGTGGAATTACTAGTGTTTCTCTTGTAATTTATTTGGTGGGCTGTTATAGAGGCAGTTTGCCCATCTTATTTGGAATGCTTGTCTCCCATATAGGCTCTGGTTGAAGCCTAAATGGTTGAGATATTGTTTTGAGTTTTGAGCTTGCTCATTTTCTCACTATGGATGTTAGATGAATGTTAGACAAGATAACTGTATATGTGTTTCCTACTAATGGAATATCTATTCCAGACCCCCCACTCTAGTGTGATTTATACTAATAGGATAGGGTTAAATTTATGTATAAGATGGTATGCGTCCTATATTTTGTTATTCTACTGAATAAACCTAAGGTTCATCATTTAGGGGGCTTGTAAACTTTAGTTTGCTTCTTCTATCTCTATGGTTGTCACAATGAGAGGTGAGGAGAATGGTATTTGGTTCATTGTAGCAAGATGGAAGTATTTTTCTGATAGTATTTGTGCTGTGAGCATTGAAAAATCTGTTGTGTATCTTCCATCTATAGAATGATGATTATCTACGCCATAAATATCTCTTGCCTTGTTCTATTTGTGACTTGGATCATGCTCTTTGGTTTCCATGTATGGGAGTAAATGCTACGATTACTCTTTAATGATGAAAAGTTTACTTTTCATTTGCACATGTATGTACCAAATAGGCAGCATTTACATATTGCTTTCATGATGGTTCATGGGCAATGCTCTTGGTTTACATACTCGAGAACAAAGATTTATTGATTTTGGTTCAATTACTCAGGAGGATCATTCTTTTTGTATCATTATCAGGAGGAATGCATGTAAACCATTGTGGTATTCAACTTTGAGATCACAATTAGCAACAACATGTGGTCACATCACTACTTTGTTCAGATAAAGAAGCTTTTAGATGTCACTATCTTTTTCTTCTAGTGATATTCAATTTGATTCCAAGTCTGTAAATTCTAAGTTGCTAATATTTGTTTTTTATTCCCTTGCTATTTTCTTTTGTTCTAGGTGTATATGAGCTTTTAGAGCCTTTCTGGATGGTGTGGGATTTTGCATTTGAATATTCAGATGTCTGTAAGCTCGGATCAGAGTCAAGGGGCATGCTGATGTATGTTTCTATTGAGAAAGTTTTTGACACCTTTTGAAGACCTATTACCTTCTAAAATCTTTGGCACGTGAGCCTACGCATAATATTGCTCTTCAAATTCCATATATAGAACATGGTTAACCTTGTGCAAGACTTCCTATTCATGCGGATTTTCTACAATCAAATTTGGATTTGTAAAAGTCATTGATCTCTTATGTCATGGCCTTAACTGATAGTGAAATGCTATTGACCATCAATTTCTTTTTTCGGACTACCAGGACAACTATTACACTTCAACCCTTTCTAGGCTTTGGATTCCTATACAACTTTCTAGATCACTACATACAAAAGTAACGTCAGTATAGTAGATAGATAGCTTGTCAACCATTTGGTTGCTTGAGGTACCATTTGGCTAATTTATCATCCAGGTAGTTCACTAGTCTACCAATATGTAGAAGGTTTGTGCTATCCAAACCATGCACATCTTCTTCTAATACCTTCTACCAGATGAGGTATTTGGGTGGGTAGGGTTGTGAACCATTGATAAAGAGGGTGGAAAAGTTTGTGAAGGATCAAACATTTATTGCAAGCTGTCTCGCGTACTCCTTCCATCACCTGCTTATTGCAAGTAGTTCTCTTCTAGAGGATCACAACCACCATGCTTAGCTGTGGCTCCAGCTAGCCACGTGCCTTGGCCATCCCTCATGCTGAAGACAGTGCTCTGATTGCCTTGCTTCCTATTCACAACAATGTCTACATTCACAGAAACCCACCTTCAGTTGTCTCATATTCACTTCTTAAGGTTGTTGGTGCTGAGGAACTTTGTTGCATCTGGCAGTTTCAGACTTGTCCATAACAGATGTATGTGCATGCACCCCCTCACTGCATGAATGCTTGTTTCACTATTCTGGACACAACACAAGTGTCATCAATTGTTCATCTGATCACAAATCTTTATATTTTGAACATCATTTTTTACTTTTTACTCAACATATAGAAAAGAATGAGAATAAGAGCAGAATGGGAATGTGAAGTCATCATATGAATAATCAAATTGGTAGTCATCTCTAGCAATTCCTTTCACAATGTCATCAACTTAATCCCATGATAAGTGTTCCAAAGGGGCTCCCATCCCTAGAACTCTCGAATTTATAGTGGATACCCAGAGGAGCATGCAACCCATCCCAAGTTAAACATTTAATATTCAGCGCGGTCCTCTTTTAAGCCCACAATCTAAATTAGTTGACCTGAAAAGTTGTCTTTGCTTATTCTTTGGGGCATGCTAGGAGTGTTTTCCATAATAGTAAGATGCTTCCTCTACCTAGCCTCCTTTTTCTACAACTTCTCTTTTGTCCTTGTCACACTAACGACATTCTCCATCTGGCACCTAAGACTGATGTTGTACAATTGCCCGATCTACTACATTTTGATGGTTAACCTTAAGTGAACAGGGACAACTACATTCATCCCATTTTTATTGATTTCTGACTATATTTTTATTGGGACAACTGCCTACATCGAGCTTAGTAGATTTGAATTTGTTGGCATTGCTCTTAGAGGGAAAGCTACATTCATCACAATTTAAGGTATAGTGTGAGTCAAGCATGCAACTTGGTTGTTTGATGAATTGTCCTTTAGTCTATGAGGAAAATGGATGGAAGTACACAACAACATAACAAGGTTCTATCTACTGACCAACTGTCCATTGGGACTTTTCTACATTTTAATGCTGGTTTTATCCTAGATCTTTGTGTATCTAGTTTACTATGAATATTAGTGTTATAGGTTGACATGAAATTGGTAAAACAGACTGTCATGACATCTGTTTATGGCATCATTTACATTGGTTCTAGAGAGAAAAAGAAGATTAAAAGAAAGGGGTTTCTCCTATGATAATGAAATTTGTGATGCGTTTTGTTATGCTGCAAAAGGAAGGGATGGTTGTAAATTATAATGTTCAATGATAAATCTTAGTCCATGTACTGGTGGTATCTTATTAGATTGGTCTAACTTAGATTTCTTTCTTTCTGCATAGGTCACTGACAGATTTTGAGGAGATGTTTCAAGCTGCACGTGGTATCATGAATTGGTTGGGGATATTGTGCAAATGTATGCAATTATGCTTGTATTCTTTACTCATCCAGTGATCACCTATGTATGCCAGCTCCATAGATTTAGTACCTTTCTTTATTTAGTTACTTCTACATTAACTTTGAGAATTTTGGCTATTCTGGAGTTACCATGAGCCATCACGAGATTGATGTTTCTTATGGCTTTTGTTCCTTTCATGTTGTTTTTTCAGAGATCAACACTGGTGACTATTAACAATGCTCCTCTGATGACAATGGTGACTATCAACAATGCTCCTCTAATGACAATGGAACACAGACAGGTGGATTGGTACTTGGGTTTCTCTACAATGTGTGGGGGTTGCTGAACAAGCAAAATTTGCTACTCTGAAATGTGGTAGTGGGGATGTAATGGGTTTGGAGAGGATGACTGTTGGGATTTATGCTAGTTCTTTTTTCATAACATTATTTAAGTTATGATAATTATGCTAGTTCTTTTTTCCATGAAAAACACCACAATATTTATTTCCTAGACCTTAACTTGCATTTACTATTAATTTCATTATGATTTTGATATGGAATTTACTGGGCTTTCTTTTCTAGGAAGCTGCAACACATGCTCCTTTGGCAGTAATTAGTTTCTATTGACTCAAAAAAAGCAAATATGCTATTAGTAATCAACCGATGGATTAGTTATTGGAGTTTGTATCACTTGCTTCTTTCTTGTTATCTTGTGTGGTGGATGATGCTTACTAATATATACTTTCTCCTCTTCTTGCAGGTCACTAAAGAAGTAACTAGCTGATGAACCACAATTGACCTTTAGTTTATTGGCACACTCATTAGATTAATGCATTTACCCATATGGGATGGTAAGTAGTTGCATATTTTTGTGGAATATTTTTTTATTTGTGGTTGGATGGAAAAAGTAATGTGTCTATAGTTGGAAGTTATCACATGGATGTCTAGGTCATTATGTTTTTTCTCTATTATCTTCTGATGTCTGAAGTTCATCTTTTTCTATGCAGCTTACCTTTTCATGAGTATGGCCATCTACTGTTTAAAATATTTTGTGCATTAGCCAGACTTTGGTGAGTTAGTTGTGTTAGCTAGACTCCAATCTGATGACTTGCAATAGGAAGCTCGCCCCTAGCTGCTTCCTTGCTTCTCAATTACTGCTCTGTCTTTGTGTGTCAACTGATTTTGCAAAAGATTTTGCACCTTTGAGGCACCACTTTCAGAAGTCAGTATCACCTGAACAGAACCCACTTTCAAGAATATAAAATCCATAAAAAGAGATCATAATCACAGAGGTATATAAACCAACAAGCAACATAAATTATGAGTCAAGAGAACATGATTGCAGCAGCATCATCTGCTAACCATTCATCCAAACAACCATAAGAGCTAAATCATTGTGAATTATAACACTTTACCCAATAATGCTCTAAAAGCTATACTAGAAATAAACATGGTTATTGTTCTTGATCATTGAAGAATACTTTATCTTTATACAGATTGATGCAAGATATAGTAGGTTTCATATTTCTAAAGTTTGAAAAAGTGTTCTTTATTATATTGAAGCTAGACATTGCATGCACATATATTCATTGGATGTAAACTCTGTAGGTAGGTGGCAAATCAAATCCTTGAATTCCATGAACATCTAAATGTTATTATGCATAGATACTCTATGGATTTGTAGCTGATCCACTTCTTTCTCGATTTTTTATGTTGGAATCCATCACATCATATTCCTTTGAGCTTCAACTCTCCCCATAACTGATTTCGTTGATTTCTTGGGATGTGCTAGAATCGTCTGTTCTATAAACACATATTTTGAGAGACCAACACACTGTTCAATTCATCAAATGCTCTAGCACTTTTGACATTTTGGATCTAGAACGTGTGGTCTCTACAAAGAATGTTTCCCATTTTGAAGCTACAAAATTATGCCCATTGCAAAGAGCTTTATAATCTGCAATATGTTGATGCTAATCCTCTAAGTTCTCAACTCATTTTTTTTTCTTGTTTCAATTGACTCATCTTGTAGTTATTTTTTTTTCAATCTACACACACATATCATTATAATGTTCTAGAGGTAAGGTGTATTCAATAATTCTAGAGATGGCAAGTGCATTACGAAAGCTTCACTGTGACTTGACTACTGTGTTGCTGGCACGTAAATTTTTCAGCAAAGAAGTTGTTGTCTAGACATTTGATTCAGAACTGGCTATTCACTTGGGCGACTCTAATAATCTTCAAGATCTTATGGATGAAATCTTGAAACATTTTCCTCTGCCTCTACTAAAGGTAAAATTTGTTTTGGTAAGAGAATCTAGCTTTCTGTGTGATAACCACTTTTTTGTATCTAGATTTTTTTTTCAAAGTCTAGTTGATACTTACATTTTTTCTTTCAATCTATGGTCCTTTAGATTCCGTACTTGGAGTTTATTATTTTGTTCATAGGCTTGAGCTGCCATTCACTTTCTTTACTGAGATAATGCAACTTATTGTCAAAGAAATTATACCACGATAACAGAAATGATAATTGAATATGCCTCTAGACTATTTATAACTAGATTGTTCATGATCCTAGTTGAATATTGATTACTGAAGATATCTGAGATTTAGTGCCTTAGATGCTGGAGATATCCCAGATTATCCATATTCACTTTCTTATATCTTGAGACTCCATAGTGGTAATGAGCAGGCCACAATAGGAAGTTAGATCACAAGAGCAGGCTGTGCAATGGGTACACCACAACCCACTTTCACATGCCAATAAGTCTCCATTGAAGAAATTATCTATGTCAACCATCCAAGTAGGTTAGCTTTCAGTACTATCATGATTGAAGCTACATAGAAGAATTTGATTGAAGATATACCATCTTCAATGTCTTGGAGTCCAGGTTTTTGTCATTTACTTATCATTATTTGAGCTAGAAAATTGTTTGCTTGCATTGGGATGCACATTTCTTATACAATTAGAAGGTCATCCTGTGTTTTTGGTTTGTAATGTTACTACTGAAATGTTAGTATTGTGTTGGATTTGTAAATAGCTAAATAATAATGAAAATGTACATGCATCAACTTCCAATGAGTGCATTTAATTCAGGGGCGCCTACCCCTACATGCATTAAGCATCTATATGTCTACTTGAGAAAATAAATGCTTCTTATTCTGCTGGCATCAGATTTTACAGACATATGTAATGTCAATTTGTAAAAATAAATTCTTGTTATACCATGTGATTGTGTATTTTTCATCGCATGTATCATCCACTTTTGGTCATAAATATATGAAGATGCAGGAACTAGAATTTTTTTAATGCCTTCCAGATCAGAAACAAGAATCTAAGTGCCTAAGTTATTCCAGCAACAATGGGTTTATATATATGTCTACCTAGATGCATTTGGATCGTAGAATGATTGAATCACTCTAAAGTCTCATATACAACAATATGGCATACTTATTTGGTTGTCTGTCATGTATTTTATTTCATGTCAGCTATATAGATGATCAAATTATGACCATATTTAAATTTTAAGATTATTTTCTACCTCAAATATTGACTCTCTTGGAAGATATTTTTAAGTCTTTGTTTTGGCAAAATAAACGATCTTCTTGAATGATGTCATAGGTCCACTTTGAGGTTGTCCCAATGGTTAGATGCCATGATGTGGTGAATCCACAATAAGGGAAGCACAAGTCATCTAGGTGTGAGTCTAGAGACGTACGAAAAGGAGTGACAACACAGATCCAGTGTAAAGGAAAGATCAATACAATAGATTCTCAAATAGTCGATGATTCACTGAGACACCCTTACTAGTTACTTTGTGATTCTGGTAGTAGGAATGTTATAGTGGTACTAAATTAAATATTAAAACTCTATCATATATATATAGGTAAGGGATGTAGGTGGGAGATATATAGATATATATATGTAGTAGCAATGTGTAACTAGGCTGTAGCAGGTGATAGGAGGCATATAGGTGGGATCTTAATTCTAGGGATGAAGGGTACATATCACTGGTGCTATGAGACTGGGACACATGGATGTCATGGACCAAGGACTAGGAAGGATGTGGCAAAGACACACAACATTTAATGAGATAATTCTAATACTTAACAACTATTATTGCAAACTGAAATTTTATTTGTCGCTAGGATGTCTCATCCCAGCTGGTGGTTGATACATAAGATGGAGTGGTTTCAAAGAAATCACACTTGGGACATTGTTCCCCTTGTAGTTTGCTCTAAAATCCATATATTAGAACTTAGAAGAGTGTTCCCTAAAAACACTTCATTGGTTGCAGCCTGAATCAAGACAACTTCACCAATCATGCATTACATCTAGTCCACCATGTTTGAACTTGATATAATAGACTTTGTTTCAAGGACATATGTATAGTCATTTTGAGGTCATCAATGATTGATACATAGCTTTGTCTTCTAAAATTGTGATCAAGATTGACATTATAGACTTTGTTATATCCTGTGTCATTGTTTGGAATGGTTGTAATGATCTCATCTTCAACCAGGCCTTCTCCAACACAATAGTAGCCAAAGTAAATTTACTTGAGCAGGTCAACTCTCACCATGAGATTGCTAATACATATAAGAAACCCCACACTTCTATAGCCCCATATTGATAAAATTGAAGATGGAAAGCCCCTGAGCTAGGTATCATCAAGGTTAGCACTGATAGGGCGTGTGTTAGTGGCAACAAAACATGTTTTACTACTATCTTCAGGAACCATTCCTAAAAAGTTATTGCTGTTGTTACAAGGATGGGGCCAGGCTACTGATCTCCTACTATGGATGAAGCCTATGCTGTATTGATGGCCTGCAAAATTGTTTTTCTATTGAACATCTAAAATCTGGTGGTGGAGACAAATGGTCCTACTATCATCTAGCTTGCAACTGATAAACATAGAGGATGTGGCCCCCTTATGCAAATCTTTAAACAAGTTGATTTGTTGTACCAACATTTCTTTGGGTCCCTGGTTTGGGACTTCAGTAAATTGCTTTTGAAATTTCAGACAGATTAACCACCATGTTTCTGTGGCTGAAAACCTCATATCTTTGTACAGAAGAACATATGTCAGTTTGTAAAACACCATGTTCTTACTTTTAGTAGTAGTTGGTAGGCAGTATCTCTTACAACCTAGCTAACACATGGTGAGAATCTCATACATGTACTAGTTCTGTTGCACTAAAAACATGAGTGGGAAATGCTTATGTGCTGACCTATCACTTAGATTACTTACTAGTTTTTACTTGTGCTCTTGTTTCCAGACCTATGACTTGCTAGTTTCTCTAAAGGTCTGGGGGATCAATCTTTCTTAGAGTTTAGCTAGTGTCTTACCAACCACCTTAAAAAGACAAAATATACATCATGATTGTCTAAACTGGTTGTTTAAGGTGTTTCAACTTTATGCATAGTTACTCTAACAACTATATTCTATATCATTCTTCTCTCATATTTGATTATCATGCATTATTAGTCATGTACTCCATGAAATTCATTATTGAGTGTATGACTAAAAACTACATGGATTTAAAGATAATGGTAGGATGGGACTACCAATTAGGTACCCTTACGAGTCCAGTAGGCCCTGCCAACCATTTTTCTTCCCAACACAACCATGATTTTTGCATAAGACAAGTGATAATTTGTTAATCTCACAGATGAAAAATACCCGAGTGTTAATATTGTTGAGTATTTCTTTAAGCTGTGGAATGAAAGATCTGAGAGAGATCTGTTTTTGTTTTCAGCATGTGGAGAGTTGTGGAGGGGGTGTGCTAGTGAGGATTGTTTTCATCTGTATGATTGTTCATTCTCTTTCAATTATATTCTAACCAAGCCATCATCTTGGGTAGTTCTAGTCTAAGGTTTTCATGGATGACAAGTTTGGGAAGCCAAAAATGACATGTTGACAGTCCCAATCCTTGGTGGCCTCTTTTTAAGGAGGCGATGACCAACATCATCTAGAAATTGGGAAAACCACATGTATTCCTGGCCTAATATGATGCTTGGTATTTTAGGGAACTAGTTAACTTTACTTTGGCATTTCTCTAATGTCCAACACCCCTATTTTTCTGCATGACCAAGTTAAGGCATGGACCGGTAAATGCACTTGAAGTGGAGGACTCTTGTTGGAATGTGCACGTGAGATTTGTGTGGTAAGAGGGTCTCTAAGTAGCGTCCTATATATGCAAGGTATTAGTAGTACAATATGCTCCTATGTCTTCATATTTGCTAGTTGTGCACCCATATGTCACTGGTCACATTTACAATTGGTAGTTGAGGATGAATATGGTTGATTTGTAGTTTAATTTCTCATGAAAGGATTCAACACTAAAAATCTGTTACTCCTCAAACTAGGTAGAGGCTTCATGGACTATAAGACTATAAAACAAAAATTAGTAAGTTGTTTTAACCTCACCAATTTGTACCTTTATTACTGTAGACTAGAAGTAAGCTTGTTTTCATTGTAACTACCCAAGAAAAAAATTGATTTAGAAGGGTCATAAGTAGTTGAACGTAGAACAACATCTAGGTTTTAACATATGATTCTTACATGGATTGACTTGCTCCATATCAACTTCCATCGACATCTTTTTTTGTATGTTCTTATCCCCTCGGGTCAGTTTATGTGTTGATTCAGTATTGACGATATCTTCCAGGAACAATTATTAGTACATTAGCTTCTACATTTAGAGTTACTAATTCAAATATGGAATATTTTGTGTCCTTATTATAATAGTGGGACCTGAAATAATCTCCAACGTATGAAGGGTATGAGGAAGAGTTGGAGAATGGCATATACCTATATGATCTTGGCAATTTTTTTTGGACGGACCTGGACTGGTTGAATGACATGAATGCTCCTATGAAGGTTGAGCTGGAGGGTGAAACTATTCCCTTGGGAGGTGTTTAACTCTAAAAACTAATTTGTGATGCTTGACTTACTGTTAGGACCTAGGGTCTAAAGATTTCTCACATGGATCTATGAAATCGATAGTCCTAAAGTATTACTTGTAAGTACATTTCATACAAGTATGTTTAAAATAAAAGAAAGACTATATATATATAAATATATATATATATATATATATATATATATATATATATATATATATATATATATATATATATATATATATATATACGGGCTTAAAAGGAACAAAATCTTTTAGGCGTGTAAACGTGGAAAACCACGTCCCCGTCAACGGCGCCAAAAGTTGATCGGCCTCAAAAGTGAGTTAGAACTTTGAATTTATAACCCGAATCCTTCGAGGACGCCCAAAACTTTATTACGGGGTTGAAGTAGATATACGAGGTCGAATACAGAGATGTGGTGATGTTTAGGACGCCACAAAATTT
Organism: Alisma plantago-aquatica; assembly: GCA_963693085.1. Lineage (NCBI taxonomy): Eukaryota > Viridiplantae > Streptophyta > Magnoliopsida > Alismatales > Alismataceae > Alisma > Alisma plantago-aquatica. The sequence goes on along the minus strand of OY856413.1, from coordinate 279,645,195 downwards.
GTTCTTTAGTCAGATAAGCCAAAATGATAGTCAATGAAAATATGTGCTAGAACTAGTCTAGCAGGTTGTCACGAAATAAAACAAAAAAAAAAGAAACAAAAATAAAACAGAGTCTGCGAGATTCTACTAAATAGAGAGGAGTTCTTGGCCATGTAACCACAAGCTGGGCAGTCTATGCACCTATTCTCGGGCGTAGACAACTCTCGAACACCTGAGAAAGCATCTTGAAACCAAACATAGTATGTACTATCGTGGTTGTTCCTTTGGGTCGTCCCACTCGCTCTCGCATAGCTTGACTAAACCCATCTATGATTGTGCCATCAAACCTCTCTCAAGGATGACACATCAACATCTCAACATATTCTAGAGGTCCTCTCGGGTCTAGAATGTGTTAAGATGTTAGGAACAAACAACCATTGGACCGTCCTCCTCTCGGACTCTGGTCCAAACTATCTTCTTGCGTCTATTCCTACACGGATTTCATGATACAGGTAGAAACAACAGTTCAAACTAGGAAGAGATCAACCAAACTAGTAATCACGACTAGAGAGAGAAGATAGAACAAGCAAACATACTAGATCTGAAATAAATCTACTTGCTTCAGGCAAAAGTACATAAACATGCCCAAAACAGGCTACATAGCCAAGAAGGAGCTCAACTAGCCATGGACAAGCATAGTTGGCACCGAACAAAGATGGAAGAACATCATTGTACAAGAAACCAAGGAACACAACAGAAGAAAGGGGAAGAAGATAAGATTTAGCCTATGGAGGAGAGGTGGCTCACACTCCTTTGCCTTCATATAGGCTCGATCTCATCTTTTGGTCCTCCTCCTTGATCAGATCTGGACTCCTTGGTCCTCTCTCTCTAGATCTGCCACAAACAACGGCTCAGTGGATGAACGAAGGTGGAGGATGATCCAGATATGGGTTTCCACCACAGATCTGGGTGGAAATAGGTGGATGGATGGAGAGAGAATGGAAGCCTTCTGTAGAGGGAAGCATGGAGTGAGCACCATAGTCTTCTCAGACCTCCATGCTCTCCCGAGGGACTCCGGCTTGAGGTCCTCGTTGAGCTGGACACAAGTGGGCAGCCTTCCGGTCTGGACTTGATCCCCCCTCCCCTACAGATCTGGAGTGGGGGTATTTATAGAGGAGGCTAGGTATCTGGTCTATTTAGACCTCGTTCGAGGTGTGCATAGACCACGGGTACTGTTGATTAGCTGAGTCGCGGTCTGTGGTGAAGGAACCGCGGTTGCGGGGGGGGTGGAACTACGGTCGCGGTTTTAGGAGGGTAGGTTGATGCCGCAAGGCGTTGAGGTGCAGCAAAGAGAGTAGAACCACAGTCGAGGGTGTTGGTGCAGATCGCGAGCAGGTGGAGAAGAGGTCGCAGTGCCTCCTACCATGGGTCGCGGTCGTGGAGAGAAGAACCACAGGCAGATGTGTGAAAGTCGCGGATAGGGAAGGAGAAACTACGGACAGGTGGCGAGAAAACCACAACCGCAGTATTGGAAAGAAGAGGGGTCGCGGTTGTTGATGATGCATGGAGGTCGCAGTTCGACGGAGGAGGAGAAACCGCGGGCACGGTGTGAGGGAAGGATACCACAGATAGGTGGCAGGTAGAAGACCGCAGGCGAGAGAAAGGAAATTGCGGTTGCAGTCTGTTAGGTCGTGGTTGTTGGAGCGAAACTGTGGGCATGGTTTTTAGAAGGTGCTGCAGGTGGTCGCAGTGTCCCTGGATGGGGAGGTCGCGGTCTAGGGAGATGGAGTCGTGGTCCGCAGAGTAGCTTTTGGTCACGGTGTTGGAGGGCAAAACCGCGACCGCGGTTATGTGGTGAGAAACCGCGACCGCGGTTATTGAGAGGGGAAGGGGTGTCGCTGTATTGTAGAAAAGAAAGGGAAGGAAAGGAAGGAGATGGGGATTGACCCCCGTTGCAAGATGGGCCGAGGAGATTGGGCCTTTGTGCCCACTTTGACCTGTACATAGGTGCACAAATCTCAATTAAATGAAGATAAATCAATTAAGCTAGGTAAATTCTCATATTAGAAGATAAGCCAATAAAACCAATTAATCAGAGCAAAACTGGGCCCACGAAGTGACTCAGACAGTGATGAATATGTGTTCATCATTAGAAGATATAGCAGATAATACAGTTTTACTGGGCCTCAGTTGGAGAGAAAATATGGAGAATAGATGCCATCACAAGCTCGGTGCCTACTAGTCCCAAAACTGGCTATATTAGCTACTTTATTGGCTATTTTAGTTACTTTACCTATGACAAGATAAAAGGTACTAAAACATAAGCATTATAGGGAATACTAAGGCTATAATGACACAAGACCACTGATAAATGCTTAGCGAATACACGTAAATTTGGGTGTTATCAGTATTTCTGTGATGAATCTTTTCCTGGGAGGTTTGTTTGTATGATTAACATTGTTAAGACACTCATTGTATTGATGGTCTTCCACCTGTGTTATTCTTAAAAATTCTAGAGTCTAACTAGAATAAATGCCAAAGTTGGCCGTTTGGTTATAAATGCTCAATTAAACAAAAACAAAACCTCATGTTGAAGGATAATTGATTGATAATTTATAATATGAATAATGTCGCAATGCCTTTTCATCTATTAGATCCAGGGCATCTTTCTCATGTACATTCATAGAAACCAAAGAGGATAAATGTATAAATTGCTCTTTCTGATGAGAGATAGAAGATTCACCAAAGTTGGCTCTGATGTCTGCAGTGCCTGATTGGGTAATGGAATTCTTTGATAAAAAAAGACAAAGAATTCCTGACTTTTTGGGTACCTCATGGAAGTGTTGTTCCTTTGTATTTTATAACTTTTATATCAACTGAATAATAGGAGTATAATCTACATTGTGACCATTATCAAGAGTAAAACTAGCATTTTGTTTTCTTGCTGGGCCTTGACTTTTCCCTTCTTTAGTTTTTTGAGTCTATGTTTTGCGTGGGTAGGTTGCATGATAATAACACTAGATGTGAATAAAATAGTCATGTTCATATCTTCTAGCAGTTTTTTGTCATTTGAAAACTGATATTAAGCATCAAAATCAATGTTGATAGGTGGAAAAATTGGATTTCTTACAAGTTCTTCCTCGTGGTTTGTTTTAGGAGAAGAAAATATAACATATGTTAAAAATGCCATTGTTTTCCTTGGTCTCTCCCTTCCCCTCTCTACAGATGGGGGACTCTCTTTTCCAAGGAGCTGCAGTGCATGCTCCTTTGGCAGTACTACCTTCTGCACCATCTCCGGTATCCTTCATGAAGTTTGAGGCTCCAACAAATCTGAAAGATCTCTTATATCATTAGTTACCATATCCACAACACCAGAAACTTTACATCAGGTCAAGTCTTGCTTTGTTTCCTTGGGTGTATAAGATTTAGGGGAATCAGCTTGAAAACTTTTGAAATTCTTCCTATCTCCATTGAACTTTGTATGAGCTGAATGATGCGTGAAGTACAAACTGAGGATCAGGTATTGACAAACATGGGAAATATCATAAAACAATTCTAATAAATAAACAAATGTCTCTCGCCAATTTACCCCTTCCATAATGTTGAGTGTCAAGATAGTTGGCACCACCTTTTACCAACACTATACGCTTCAATCAATTACAGTTTCTATATTATTTCTCACAATTCTTTAACTATCTACCTATTTTCCATAGTTATAGTATTGATATTTGTTTCACAATTCTCATTACAATTGCAACTACCCCTGCATTAGGCCTTCCAATAGTGAATGAGGATGCCTCTATATAGATTATAACACCACAACCACCTTGTGACGGGAGACTTGATTCAGTGAGGCGGTTGAATTCCCAAGTACCCCTAAGAGCATACTCTTTCAGGTCAGTTAGATGACAACATTTTGAATCATAAAAACATATTTCAGAGTCTATAGTTCTGCCCATACATCAATCTTATATCTGTCTTATAGAAGCATAAGGGTGCTTTCTTCTATATTCATTCCCAAGCTGTGTTACTTGGGTGATATATGGCATGTCTATTACATTCATTAATCATGTACTTTTTAAGATTCAACATTTCAATTTTAGTGTTACAAAGTTGTATGATGTAATGATTGTTAATTTCCTATTTTCTTGCAGAAAATGATGTACTTCATAACCCCCTTTCATGAAGAGGGCAACCCTGCTCAACCAAGTCAAGATTGTCTTATTTATATTTTAACTAAAGAATTGCAAGTTTAGTTGCAAAAAAGATATTTAGATAAATAAAATAGAGCATACATAGTATAATTTCAAGATAAGAAGATTGGCACTCATGAAAACTTAGGCGTGATACATCACAACAAGTCAAATTAAGAAAATTGCTGCAGTTAATGGCTCCGTTATCTTGTACCAGAAGTATCAACTAAGACTAAGAAGCGATCTCCTCAGCTGGACGACTTCTTTCTGCTGCTCTTCTCCTTGATTCCTGATTGGGAAAATCTTTTCCTCATCACTTCAAGGACATCCTAAATGTTCACATGCCTCACGGAAAGCAACACCATTGCATCGTACATCAAGTCTGCCATTTCTGATGTGACCTTGGAGTAGTCTTCCTGGCCCAGCAATGTCTGGACAAGCTCCTCAACCTTATGCTCTTCTTCATGATGGTGCAACAACAACAATAGCTCGAACAAAAGAAGACAATAAGGATGTTAAAACTGGCCGAGAAAGACACAACTCTTTCGCAAAGATGTTAGTAGACCACTGAATCATTGATATATGTATATCCTTTTTTTATACACATGTAATAGGGGCAAGGTATACGTCCTCCCCATGTACATTCGATGGTTCATTATAAATGAAAGTAAGATTGTTGGCATAATGAACATAACTTGCTCTAAATACTATAATGTTGTTACTAAAAGAGCTTGTGTACTAACAAGTTACACACAATATATATATATATATATATATATATATATATATATATATATATATATATATATATATATATATATATGAATATATAGTCGAACTAAAGCATATATGTATGTGTACTAAATGACACTACATATGTATCTAGAAGCATAATCAATTACATATATATGTATATAGTAACTGCTGCCTTTCCCTACACATTAAATACATTTAATATGTATTAACTTCATGTTTTTTTCTACATACTGGCTATATATGAAATTGTAGTCATACATTTAGCTACACTCATACTTATATTTAAATATGTAAGGACAATATCTAACTATGCTTCCGGATACATATGAATTTGTAGCGTATGGATAATGTAACTACATATTTGAAAAATATAGTAAAAGGCTTTAGCTATACGAGCATATACTACAATTTGTTTGTGTAAATAAATATGTAGTTAAATCCTGTAGCTACAAAATATGGGGTTTTTGCTACAATTTTTTTTTATAGTTAAAGACCATTTTTTTAGTAGTGCTTTCTGAATAATGTTGAAATAATGTTTTGCCTATTTTGGACTAAAGTGCAAATTACCCAAGTCGAGGGGTTAATGTGGCATCCAACTCACAAAAACACGATTAACTAATGCGGAAGCATATCATTCGTAGTGGATTAACAAAAATCACTAAAAATTTAAACCTTTTGCAAAGAGATCCATTCATAGGAAAACTCTTTCAACAAGAACCAATGCATTACATTTACATCCTGGTTCATAAGTACATAAATTGTACCATCTCTTATCGAGGGTTATAACATCCACTGCATTTTTAAAAGCTAAACACTGATAGCATAAGAACCTCAAGCTATTAAGCCAAAATCTCAGAATGATTAATTAAAAGTACTTACTATTAACTCCGAGGACCTGAGAGTACAAAGACGACACATATGACTTCTATTTATAAGACATGACCGACAGTACACTCAACCTGAGTTGTCACTGCTGTCACTACTGTTGCTGATGTTCTTCCTCTACTAGATATTCTCAGCCTCCTCTGTGCTTCTCCACCTAAAAATGTTGGATCCCACGGGGGTGAGACAATTGTAAATTGCCCCAGCGAGAGATATAACTCTCTGCCAAAAACATTATTATTGCAGTTTAAAGGTATAAAACTAGGAAGAGGATAAGCAGTTTAGAGCATTCGCATATTAAAGCATTGTAACTATTTATGATAGAACAACATATCAACTATTCTCTTAATAAGGAATAGGAAGAACATGTATATCATTTAGCTATCAAATTATACCATCATGTCAATCTTCTCTTGTGACACTCATTATCTTGATATGTCACCCATGAGACATTATTGTTTCAATCTATTGGCCTTAGCCAATCTGCTAAACAGATAAGGGATTATATCTACCATGTACTCATGTATCGTCAACACAGGCATTAGGTTATTACCAATCCTGCGTCATCATTACCGACATTGGGATATTATCAATCTTGTGTCATTATTACAGGCATTAGGTTATTACGAATCATGTATCATCATTACATGCATTAAGCCTCTACCAGGTATTGGACTCTTCCGAACCTGATTACACCGCCAGGCATTGGACACTACCAATCCTAATATCACAACCATGCATTGGACTTTAACCAACCCTGATTACAAACATTATACCTCTGCCATGTATTAGACTTTAACCAATCCTGATTACATAGCCAGGCATTGGACTGTAACCAATCCTGATTACACAGCCAGACATTGGACTCTAACCAATCCTAATTACACAGCCAGGCATTGGACTTTAACCAATCCTGATTATGCAGCCAGGCATTGGACTTTAACCAATCCTGATTACAGGCATTACACCTCTTCCAGGTATTGGATTTTAACCAATCCTGATTACATGCATTACACCTCTGCCAGTTATTGGACTTTAACCAATCCTAGTTACATGCATTACACCTCTACCAGGTATTGGACTTTAACCAATCCTGATTATAGGCATTACACCTCTGCCAGGTGTTGGACTTTAACCAATCCTGATTACATCCCATGTCTGTTTACACAGCACTGGGCACCACATTCTTTTACTAGTATTAAACTTTGGCCATGCAAATCATGCTCAACACATTATTTATGTATTACAAGTATTCAATACTTCTTTTATCCACACATGTATGATCCAAGTTCCATTATTATAATTATATCCTTTTGTTATTATTATTATGTTACTAAGTTTCCATTCCTTGGTTTATTATGAACATTATCATCCCTTACAAGAGACTTTTATAACCATCTTGATACCTCTCACTATGCCACAATTCTTCTCATGGCTTATAAGGCCAATAAAGCATCTCATCACCTCTCACTAGGCAACATCTAACCATATGGCTCACAAGGCAATTAACATCTTATTACCTATCACTAGGCAACATCTAACCATATGACTCATAAGGCCATTAAACATCTTGTTACCTATCACTAGGCAACATCTAACCATATGGCTCACAAGGCCATTAACCATTTTGAGCATTCAATGATGTTTATTATTCTTAACATTTATCATTACATGATTATTAGTACAAGGTATGAGTTCATTTCACATCTTTATCATGGTATGATTATATCATACTCATTAGTTTGGCTTAACCCCATTCTCAAGGTATATTAGCCTATACATATCAAAGTATATCAAACTCATTACATTTCATTGTAATAGTTTACATAACACACTTCATGTGCTTCTTGTCCAAGTATATTGGATTTGAGGTGCATCAAGGTATATCAACCCTGGAATACTAAAAGTGATATCTATCATATCTTGATGTATCACTTTCCTCATCACTTCCAACTTTCTTGAGTTATCAAATTATCTTGAATTAAGGTATTTCCCATCCTAATACTTTCATCCACTAACCTATCACTCTTACCATGAAGTGTATAGGTCACACATAAGAATGGTCCAACTACCTTTAACGATATGGACTCATTTCAGATTAAGGCATTGCTTTCTATAAGGTTACCTATAATCAATCACTTTAGGTATATGCCTTATCTGTGTATTAGTTACCATTTCATTATTTGGATTAGTGTCTCCCATACCATCACCCTTTATTAGGGTTAGGATTTCACATCACATTGCCCATAATTTAGGGTTTACTATTCATTGCAACCAGGGTTTCTCATGACATCACTCTCAATTAGGGTTTCTCATGGAATCAACCTTGACCATGGTTTCTCATGGAATCACCCTCAACTAGGATTTCTCATGGCATCACCCTCAATTAGGGATTCTCATGGAATCAACCTAAATTAGGGTTTTTCATGGAATCACCCTCAATTAGGGATTCTCATGGGATCAACCTCAATTAGGGATTCTCAGGGAATCAACCTCAATTATGGTTTTTCATGGAATCCCCCTCAATTAGGGATTCTCATGGGATCAATCTCAATTAGGGTTTCTCATGGAATCAACCTCGACTAGGGTTTCTCAATTTCATATCAATTTGGAGATACTCTTCACAATTAGGGTTTCACTCTCCATTCCCATAATTGGGGTTTTATATTATGTTTCCCTGAATTAGGGTTAGGGTTCATATTAACCTTCTGGATTAGGGTTTCATGATCTCTTTACTAAGGATCATAACTTAATCACCACATGATCAATACTCATGTATGAATTCCTTTCTATCATCCTCTAAAATTGATTAGGTTACATCAACCTTTCAGTCAAGTACATACATCTATGATTGACATAGTGTACTGAGTTATTACTTACTTAAGCTTCAAGGATTAACTCACCTAAGGATTATCAATCACTTAGTATCTTAAAGGTAAAACCTTAGTGATTATCTTTGAGATAAATCAGTAAGAAACATTGGTTAATTTTATCTTTCATCACCTTAGGTTTCCAATTAACTTAATCACATTAAAACATCCAAACGTTCTTGACCATTGATGCTCCAAACGGTTTGAAACCGTTTAAGCAAAGCAATGATGAAACCGTATGGACAATTCACACTTAAAACCACTTGGGTCTCCAAATGGTTTGAGACCGTTTGGTCTCAAATGGTCTTGAGACCATTTGGACTCAAACGGTCTTAAGACCGTTTGATCCAAACTCTCTCAAAACCGAATGGAACAAAAAGATCTTCCATGACTTAATCAATTCAGGGTTTCAATAATTGGACCATCTATCAATTGAACCACTGATTTATTATTCAATTGAACCATTGCATCACCATTCAATTGGACCTTCAATTAGTGTTTTGAACCCAATTGAACTAGGGTTTATAATCAAGAAACCATCAATTAGAGTTTTGAAATTGATGAACCATCAATGGTTGACATTGTGGAACTAGTCCAATTGAAATCATTAGGTCATCATCAAACCATGACATGACCTGACCTAAAACGGTCTTGAGGTAATTTGGATGACCTCCAAATGGTCTTGAGACCATTTGGGTGACCTCCAAACGGTCTTGAGACCATTTGGGTTTAGTCATCCCAAAAATTAAATCAATCAATTGAAATTTCAGCACTTAACCCGATTAGGGTTTCTAATTGAAGGATTGTCCATAAATTGAATTAATAAATTGGATCCATTACATAATCATTCAACATGAACTAGGGTCCTGACCTCAAATGGTCAACACATCCAAATGGTCAACCCATCTAAACGGTTTGGGATTCATACCTCCAAACTCTTTGCAAACCGTTTGGTCTCCAAACGGTTTGGTGAAACCGTTTGGACTAAATCATTGAAACCGATTGGTCCAACATTTTGAAACTATTTTCCTAGGATATTTTTGAGGTGTGTGATTAGGATGACGTCATAATCATCAAGCTACAATCCTTCATATTTTTCTGTAATTTTCATGGTGGTTCTAACGATTTGATCAAGTGAATTTGAAGAAGAACAAATGATCAACAATTGATAAGGAATTGAATGCAATAACAATAGTAATGGTTCAAGTTATAAAACCCACCTCCAATTGAGCTTCAAAGCTTTAGGATCACGTCAAAAATGGTGGATTCAACTCCTTTCACTATCCCAAGGCTTGTCCTCAAGCTTTGAGTGAAAAGGAATGGTTAGAATTGAAGATGGGATCATGATAAGAAGAAATCATGCATTGATTTTCGATTTCCACCATGGAATCAAGTTAAACGAAGGTCAAGAAGCTTACCAACAGGTTGGGGGTCGTCCTCCTGTTTATCCAAGCTCCCTTGGTCTTTTTTGCAAGCAAGAAGTGAAAGTGGATTCGAAATTCCCTTTCAACTCATGGATAAAGGAGCATATATATGAATTTTATTGAAAATTCATTTAAGAGAGAGAATGTAGGGATTATCTCCTCCATTTCCTTTCCACTTTCCCCCTTCCCTTCCTTGGTTACTAGGATATCCACTTTGCCTCTTATTCCTCTCAATTATCCATGATTTAAAGAAAAGTAAATTAAGCACCTTAAATCATATTATATTAATATCCATAAGTGACTGGATATTTCTTTTTCTTATAATAATGTGAGTGAGTTATCCACTTCCTTTGGATATTTTCGTGCCTTTGCAAGTCACAAGGACGTCCACATATATGGATTTCAACCCACATAATTTTGGTTGAAGAGAACTTCAATTAATATATTTATTTTTGCATTAAATTGAAGTAAACTTCCAATTTATGCTTAAATCTTGATTATTTTAATATGAAGATTCTCTCTCCTCCAAAGTGATTCAAATGAGGCGCCCCCCTCATTTTATTTGCTCTACAAGATTCCAAGAAACATTAGGGACTATTTTTAAGTGGTAATTGCATATTGAACCCTAGGTTTTGGGTAAATTGCACATTACACCAAAACTAGGTTTTAATGCACAAACATTGCTTTTTAAGCTCTTTCTTGGTACTCAGGCTACCACAAGCTTTACCTCTGCATCATCTTCATTATCCTGATGAATCAACACATGAGGAACATCTTATCATGTAACATTTGCAATTTAACCCCATAACTTGGGTAATTTGCATTTTAGTCCAAAACTAGTAAAATAATGTTTCAATATTATTCAAAAAGGACTAAAATTGAAACATAAGTCCCACTTGAGCCTTAATTACTTTTCAAGAAATAAGAGCAAGCATGTAATTAACTTTATTAAGCAAAACACCTAAGGTTAAGGCATAACCCAGGTCAGGGATGTTACAAATCATAAACCCCTAACAAGGATTTCATCCCCAAAATCCCAGATAAAAGGAGACAAATATTATTCATTTGTTACATCATTAAGTCTCCACATAACATCTCATTGTTATGGAGACACCATAGAACTTTGATCAATACAAAGTTATTCCACACAAAATTCTCATTGAATCAAACACATAGGACTCATACTCCACTGTCCTTTCATTATTGACTGTGGAGTTAATTCTGTGTCAGGTAACACTTTTCTTATTTAGATAGATGTTATTTGTTAATTTAATTTGATAAACTTTTATTGTAATAATTTTGCAATTATTCCTCCAAATAGATCATTCTCATCAATGTTATGTTTATGCAAAGCATAAACCCCTAACATATGATGTCCATACTTCATTATGTAACTGGACTGATTCCACAGTTAACCATTCCAGGTAGCTATCATAAAATATCCTGATATTTCTCAGATACCAGAATCCCTTACCTTGGTATCTAACACATGTGTTGATAACACATCACATTCTCATCTTCATTTTTGTTTATAAGTTGATTTATAATTAAATCAAATTCCTCCGTATATCAATTAGAATGTGGTAGAAATATCCATGCCACATCTCCTTCCTGATTAGGTTTCTTTGGATTGTTTTAGAATGATTACTTGACCAGAGTAATCAGAAAGATAACAATCTAGGTATGTCATACTTACCTTGCCTTCAATAAATGAATACCTGGCCAGGGTATTCAAGAACTAAAATTAGGTAGTATGTATTTATTTTATTTTATGTTTTCATCTCTTTAAATTTGATATACTTAATATCTTAGATTTCCTCTGAGTTCCTTTTTCATCTCTTCCCTTTCTTAATGAAGATAGAGAAATTTCAAAACATATAAAAGAATTTTAAACTAAACACAAGTTTTTTCATACTACTTATCACTTCTTCATATCCTCAAAGGATTATACAGATAAACTAAATAACACTACCTTTCTTATAGTAGGGGACATAAGATAATTCAAAATAAAAAGTTCTATCTTGACCAGTCTACCTTTTACAAGTTATCTAGTGTATTGTATGTTGGGTCACCCCATAACTTTCTATTTGGACATTGCCACCTCAGATGTCCTATGTGTCCACATCTATAGCAGGCTCTGAGACTTTTAGGTGACTGTTTCTTGGGTGCACTACATTATGGTTGAGTCAGTACTACTAAAATCTTTGATTGTTTAGTACCACCAATTCCTTGTTCCTGTGACTGTTTAGACTTCCTTTTAAGGTATGTCTCATGTTTCTTTGTCATAGACCCTTCTATCCTTCGAATTGACTCCACAAATGTGGCAAACCGCTCTCTAATTTCTAGGGAAGATGCCAGAATAGACATCTCTGCATTCAATCCTTTCTCAAAACGTCGAATCTTTTCCTCCTCAGTAGAAGCCATCTGAGGACAAAATCGTAAAAGTTCCATGAACTTAACCTCATATTCACTTATTGACATGGCTCCCTGTCGTATCTTCTCAAACTGTGAGATCTTTTCATCTAAATAAGTCCTTGGAAAATACTTATTAACAAATTCTCGACGGAATTCCTCCCATCCAACCTCTTCATCATTCCTTTTTATTTCTTCTATAGCCCACCAATGTCCAGCACTACCCCTCAAAAGGTACACATCATGTTTAAGTTTGTCTGCATCTGGGATAATAAGGATCTTAGAAGCCTTTTCTAACTCAGTGAGCCAGAGATCAACATCTGTTGGGTCAGATGTCCCAGCATATTCTATGTCTCCTACATGATGTAGTCGTTCAAAGGTCTTACCAGACCCATATCCCTCATTGGGAACTGGTGCCTTGGATGGTGGTACCGGCATTCGATCTATTATATGCGTCACTACAATCATGAATTGCCCAAAAAGTGTAGAAAAAGCTAGGTTTCTCATCATGACCTCATCAACAAGGGGATTCTCAGGCACTATTTCTTCTCTTTCCTGATCCCTGGTACCTTCTACTGGTGCAACAACATTGCTCTTAGCAATGTGTTCCTCATGTTTTCCAGACATCTTGGAGTTATATATCTTCTTGTGCATAAGAAGAAGGCACTATAAGATACACTGAGGTACACTTAGAACAGACTCGATATCTTAGTCCTATGTCTCTGTAGACTCAGTGAACCTAGAGATCTGATACCACTAAATTGTAGCATCCAACTCACAAAAACAAGATTAACTAATGCGGAAGCGTATCATTCGTAGCAGATTAACAAAAATCTATAAAAAATTAAACCTTTGGCAAAGAGATCCATTCATAGGAAAACTCTTTCAATAAGAACCAATGTATTACATTTACATACTGGTTCATAAGTACATAACTTGTACCATCTCTTCTCGAGGGTTATAACATCCACTGCCTTGTTAAAAGCTAAACATAGACAACATAAGAACCTCGAGGCATTAAGACAAAATCTCGGAACGATTCATTAAAAGTACTAACTATTAACTCTGAGGACATGAGAGTACAGAGACGACACATAGGACTTCTATCTATAAGACATGGCAGACAGTACACTCAACCTGAGCTGTCACTACTGTCACTACTACTGCTGATGTTCTTCCTCTGCCAGATATTCTCAACCTCCTCCGTGCTTGTCCACCTAAAAATGTTGGATCCCATGGGGGTGAGACAATTGTAAATTACCCTAGAGAGAGATATAACTCTCCGCCAAAAACATTATTATTGCAGTTTAAAGGTATAAAACTGGGCATAGGATAAGAAGTTTAGAGAATTCTCATCTTAAAGCATTGTAACTATTTATGATTGAACAACAAATCAACTATTCTCTTAATAAGGAATATGAAGAACATGTATATGATTTAGGTATCAAATTATACCATCATGTCAATCTTCTCTTGTGACACTCATTATCTTGATGTGTCACCCATGAGACATTCTTGTTTCAATCTGTTGTCCTTAGCCAATCTGCTAAACAGATAAGGGATTATATCTGCCATGTACTCATGTATTGTTAACACAGGCATTGGGTTATTACCAATCCTGCGTTATCATTACCGGCATTGGGATATTACCAATCCTGTGTCATTATTACATGCATTGGGTTATTACCAATCATGTATCATCATTATAGGCATTAAGCCTCTGCCAGGTATTGGACTCATCCAAACCTTATTACACCGCCAGGCATTGGACACTACCAATCCTGATTTCACAGCCAGACATTGGACTTTAACCAACCCTGATTACAGGCATTATACCTCTTCCAGGTATTAGACTTTAACCAATCCTGATTACACCGCCATGCATTGGACTCTAACCAATCCTGATTACAGAGCCATGCATTTTACTCTAACTACTCTTTATTACACAACCAGGCATTGGACTCTAACCAATCATGATTACACAGCCAGACATTGGACTTTAACCAATCCTGATTACACAGCCAGGCATTGGACTTTAACAATTCCTGATTACACAGACAAGCATTGGAATTTAACCAATTCTGATTACAGGCATTACACCTCTGCCAGGTATTGGATTTTAACCAATCCTGATTACATGCATTACACCTCTTCCAGGTATTGGACTTTAACCAATCCTGATTAGAGGGATTACACCTTTGCCAGGTATTGTACTTTAACCAATCCTGATTACATCCCTTGTCTGTTTACACAGCACTGGGCACCTCATTCTTTTATTAGCATTAAACTTTGTCCATGCCAATCATGCTCAACACATTATTTATGTATTACAAATATTCAATACTTCTTTTCTCCACACATATATGATCCAAGTTCCATTATTATAATAATATCCTTTTGTTATTATTATTATGTTACTAAGTTTCCATTCCTTGGTTTATTATGAACATTATCATCCCTTACAAGAGACTTTTATAATCATCTTGATACCTCTCACTATGCCACAATTGTTCTCATGGCTTATAAGGCCCATAAAGCATCTTGTCACCTCTCACTAGTCAACATCTAACCATATGGCTCACAAGGCCATTAAACATCTTCTTACCTATCACTAGGAAACATCTAACCATATGGCTCACAAGGCCATTAAACATCTTGTTACCTATCACTAGGAAACATCTAACCATATGGCTCACAAGGCCATTAACCATCTTGAGCATTCAATCATGTTTATTATTCTTAACATTTATCATTACATAATTATTAGTACAAGGTATGAGTTCATTTCACATCCTTATCAAAGTACTCATTAGTTTGGCTTAACCCCATTCTCAAGGTATATTAGCCTATACTTATCAAAGTATATCAAACTCATTACATTTCATTGTCACAGTTTACATAACACACTTCATGTGCTTCTTGTCCTAGTATATTGGATTCGAGATGCATCAAGGTATATCAACCCTGGAATACTAAAAGTGATATCTATCATATCTTGACGTATCACTTTCCTCATCACTTCCATCTTTCTTGAGTTATCAACTTATCTTGAATTAAGGTATTTACCATCCTAATACTTTCATCCACTAACCTATCACTCTTACCATGAAATGTATAGGTCACACACAAGAATGGTCCAACTATCTTTAATGATATGGACTCATTTCAGATTAAGGCATTTCTTGCTATAAGGTTACCTATAATAAATTACTTTAGGTATATCCCTTATCAGTGTATTAGTTACCATTCCATTATTAGGATTAGGGTCTCCTATATCATCACCCTTTATTAGGGTTAGGATTTCACATCACATTGCCCATAATTTAGGGTTTACTATTCATTCCAACTAGGGTTTCGCACGACATCACTCTCAATTAGGGTTTCTCATGGAATCAACCTCGACCAGAGTTTCTCATGGAATCACCCTCAACTAGGGTTTCTCATGGCATCACGCTCAACTAGGGATTCTCATGGAATCAACCTCAATTAGGGTTTTTCATGGAATCACCCTCAATTAGGGATTCTCATGGGATCAACCTCAATTAGGGATTCTCATGGAATCAACCTCAATTAGGGTTTTTCATGGAATCATCCTCAATTAGGGATTCTCATGGGATCAACCTCAATTAGGGTTTCTCATGGAATCAACCTCGACCAGGGTTTCTCAATTTCATATCAATTTAGAGATACTCATCCCAATTAGGGTTTCACTCTCCATTCCCATAATTGGGGTTTTACATGATGTTACCCTGAAATAGGGTTAGGGTTCATTAACCTTCTGGATTAGGGTTCCATGATCTCTTTACTAAGGATCAAAACCTAATCACCACATGATCAATACGCATGTATGAATTCCTTTCTATCATCCTCTAAACTTGATTAGGTTACATCAACCTTTCAATCAAGTACATACATCTATGATTGACATAGTGTACTAATTTATTACTTACTTAATCTTCAAGGATTAACTCACCTAAGGATTATCAATCACTTAGTATCTTAAAGGTACAACCTTAATGATTATCTTTGAGATAAATCAGTAACAACCATAGGTTCATTTTATCTTTCATCACCTTAGGTTTCCAATTAACTTAATCACATTAAAACATCCAAACATTCTTGACCATTGATGCTCCAAATGGTTTGAAATCGTTTAAGCAAAACAATGATGAAACCGTATGGACAATTCACACTTGATACCACTTGGGTCTCCAAACGGTTTGAGACCATTTGGTCTCAAATGGTCTTGAAACCGTTTGATCCCAAATGGTCTTGAGACCATTTGGACTCACACGGTCTTAAGACCGTTTGGACTCAAACGGTCTTAAGACCATTTGATCCAAACTCTCTCAAAACCAAATGGACCAAAGAGATCTTCCATCACTTAATCAATTCAGGGTTTCAATCATTGGAGCATCTATCAATTGAACCACTGATTTATTATTCAATTGAACCATTGAATCACCCTTCAATTGGACCTTCAATTAGGGTATTGAACCCAATTGAACTAGGGTTTATAATCAAGAAACCATCAATTAAGGTTTTGAAATCGAGGAACCATCAATGGTTGACATTGTGGAACTAGTCCAATTGAAATCATTGGGTCATCATCAAACCATGACATGACCTGACCTAAAACGGTCTTAAGGTCGTTTGGATGACCTCCAAATGGTCTTGAGACCATTTGGGTGACCTCCAAATGGTCTTGAGACCGTTTGGGTTTAGTAATCCCAAAAATTAAATCAATCAATTGAAATTTCAGCACTTAACCCGATTAGGGTTTCTAATTGAAGGATTGTCCATAAATTGAAATAATCAATTGGATCCATTAGATCATCATTCAACATGAACTAGGGTCCTGACCTCAAACGGTCAACCCATCCAAATGGTCAAACCATCTAAACGGTTTGGGATTCATACCTCCAAACGGTTCGCAAACCGTTTGGTGAAACTGTTTGGACTAAATCATTGAAACCGATTGGTGCAACATTTTGAAACCATTTTCCTAGGATATTTTTGAGGTGTGTGCTTAGGATGATTTCATCATCATCAAGCTATGATCCTTCATATTTTTCTGTAATTTTCATGGTGGTTCTAATGATTTGATCAAGTGAATTTCAAGAAGAACAAATGATCAACAATTGATAAGGAATTAAATGCAATAACAATAGTAAGGGTTCAAGTTATAAAACCCACCTCCAATTGAGCTTCAAAGCTTCAATATCACGTCAAAAATGGTGGATGAAACTTTTTTCACTATCCCAAGGCTGTCCTCAAGCTTTGAGTGAAATGGAATGGTTAGAATTGAAGATGGGACCGAGATAAGAAGAAATCATGCATTGATTTTCGATTTCCACCATGGAATCAAGGTAAACGAAGGTCCATGTCCTTGAACCTTAATTACTTTTCAAGAAATAAGAGCAAGCATATAATTACTTTTCAAGAAATAAGAGCAAGCATATAATTACTTGGGTAATTTGCATTTTAGTCCAAAACAAGTAAAACAATGTTTCAACATTATTCGAAAAAGGACTAATTGATACCAAGAAACAATGTTCCCCTTGAACCTTAATTACTTTTCAAGAAATAAGAGCAAGCATATAATTAACTTTATTAAGCATAACACCTAGGGTTAAGGCATAACCCAGGTCAAGGATGTTATAGTTAACTTGCAAATGTTACATGGTAAAATGTTCCTCAAGTGTTGAAGTATAATAAGAATGAAAATGATGCAGAGGTATGGCTACCACAAGCCTGAGTACCAAGAAAGAGCTTGTTGAGCAATGTCTGTGCATTAAAACCTAGTTTTGGCGTAATATGCAATTTACCCAAAACCTAGGGTTCAATATGCAAAATATCACTCCTAGAGAGTCCCTAATATTTCTTGGTATCAATTAGAGATAAAAAAATAAGAGGGGAATCTCATTTGAATCACGTTGGAGGAGAGAGAATCTTGATATTAAAATAATCAATTTTAAGCATAATTGAAACCCTAATTCAATTTAATGCAAAAATAAATATATTAATGGAAGTGCCCTTTAACCAAAAATGAGATGGTTGAATTTGCATGTGTGAACGTCCTTGTTCCTTGTAAAGGCCATGAAATATCTAAAGTGAGTGGAGAGCCCACTCACATTAGTTAACTAAAAATTAATATCCACTCAATTTTGGATATTATTATTATATTGATTAAGGTGCTTAATTTGTTTTCTTTTAATTCATGGATAATGAAGATGAATTACAAGGTGGGGGAGATGGCTTTGTATGCAAAGAATTGAGGGGAGTATGTGGCACCAATTTTGGGAATTAAAGGATTTTATTATCACTTTCTCTCTCATTGGAATTCCCTTATATACATCCCATTTTCAACCCACATGAAAGGCTTTTTCGATCCCTTTTTCTTTCCTTGCATTGGCCGTGCACAAAGGATCTTAGGAGAAATAGGAGGACGTGCCCCAACCTGTAGGTAAGCTCCATAGTCATCTTCAACCTTGATTTCATGGCAGAAATCAAAATTCAATGCTTAATTTCTTCTTTTCTTCATTCAATCTTCAAACCTTAGCCTTTCATTTCACTCAAAGACTTGAGGACGAGCCTTTGGAAGTTGAGGAAGCTTCATTCACCATTGAGGACGTGAAGCTTGAAGCTTGGAGTCAATTTGAAGGTGGGTTATATAACTTGAACCCTTAAATGTCATTATTGCTTGCAATTCATTCATTATGTGTTGAACCTTTCTTCTTTCTCGATTTCCTTTTGATTAGTTATTAAAATCATCATAAGAATCACAACTAATTTCGAAGGTTTGAAGCTTGAAGATGATGATGTCATCTCAAGCACACACCTCAACAAAGGAATGGGCAAACGTTTTTCAAAATAGATTGAGTTAATTCGGTTTTCAAAATTGATTGAGTTGATTTGGTTTCAAAACCGATTGAGTTGATTTAGTTTCAAAACCGATTGAGTTGATTCAGTTCCAAGACCGAATGGGTAGTTGTACCCAAGACCGAATGGGTAATTGAACCCAAGAATGAATGGGTAATTTAATTTAGACCGAATGAGTAATTTACTTCATACCAAATGGGTAATTTACTTAAAACTGAATGGGTAATTAAGTTCAAGACCGAATGGGTAATTAACTACAAGATTGAATGGGTAATTGAGTTCAATACCGAATGGGTAATGGATCTCAAGATCAAATGGGTAAATTGAACTTCAAAACTGTTTGGGGTTAATTGCTAATGTGAATGATGAGATTCCAATGGCTCAAATTGATTTAATTATAATGGATTCCAGAATGAATGATCCATTGATTACAAACTCCAATCGATTGATTGAAGAAATCCTAATTGAATTGGATCAATTTCTTGGTTGATGGTCCAAATGGTCTCAAGACCATTTGGAGGCAAACAGTCTCAAGACCGTTTGAGACCAAACAGTCTCAAGACCATTTGGAGTTCAAGGGCTTTGATGGATGGTTGGAGATCCAAGGGCTGTAATTTGATGTACTCTCAATGGTTCAATTGACGATCGATTCAATCAAGCAAACCCTAAAATCAATTGATTGGTTGGAGGAAACCCTAGTTGATGCAATCGGTTTCAAGATTTTTTGGACCAAATGGTCTTGAGACCATTTGGGATCAAACGGTCCTCAGACCGTTTGGAGAGCAAATGGTCTCAAACTGTTTGATGTTCAATCAGTTTCAAGGATAAGTTGCTAATTCAATTTCAAAACCATTTTGGATTAATTATATTTTATTCAAGTGGTCTCAAACAATTTAGGGACTTTGAGATCAAGACCGTTTTATGGTCTAACGGTCTTAAGACCGATTGAAGGTGTGGTTCAGGACCGTTTGAAGGTCAAAGAACTTTATGACCGATTGAAGGACAAAATACTTCAAGACTGTTTAAAGGTCTAATACCCCAAGACCGTTTGAAGGTTTAATTGATTCAAACCTTGTAAGTACAATCAACCCCATGATTTTTGATAATGTTTATCAAAGGTAATCCAAATGGTTGTACCTTTAACTTACTTAAGTGATTAGTACCTTTTGAGTGGTTAATCTTTGATGCTACGAAAGCAATGCCTCAAAACACTATGTTAACCCTTCTTTCAAGTTAACCTAATTTAATCAAGTTTGAAGTAATTAACATCCTATAGAGGATGAGAGAGAGAGAGTAATACATACATGTATAATAATCATCTAATGGTTAAACATCAACACGCTCAACATGAATAAAATATGTAATTAGGGTATGATTCTTGATAAAGAGATCATGAGACCCTAATTGAAAAGGTTGATGAGTCCTAACCCAAAATTAGGGCAATGCTAGATGAAACCCTAATCTATAGTAATGGTGTAACCCTATTCTAGGGTGATGATATAAGAAATCCCAATTCAGGGCAATATAAAGAAAAACCCTAATTTAGGAGGATGCTTCATGAAACCCTAATTTCGGGAAAAGTTACATAAAACCCTAATTAATGGTGATGACATGTGAAACCCTAACTAAGGGTGATGTCATGTGAAACCCTAATTATGGGTGATGTCATGTGAAACCCTAATTAAGGGTGATGTCATGTGAAACCCTAATTAAGGATGATGTCTTGTGAAACCCTAATTAAGGGTAATGACATGTGAAACCCTAATCAAGGGTGATGCCATGTGAAACCGTAATGAAGAGAGGTAATGTGAATCCCTAATCAAGGGTGATGTCAAGTGAAATCCTAATTTAGAGATGTGATATGAACGTCAATCCAGGGTGATGCTATGTAATACTATATGAAATCCTACCCTAATATAGGGTGAAGGTATGTGGAATCCTAATTTTGGATTATAGTGTATGAAACCCTAATGTTGGGTAATATGATGATAAACCATAACCCTAATTTTGGGTAATGGGATGAGTATCCCTAATTGACATGAATTTGGGAAACCCTAACCATAATGGGTGAATAGTGATGCTACCAATACACTGCATAGTGCTGATATGTAATTGATATATCTGTTATCGTGTGTACTAATCATGCATGTATCATGAGATGTTGAACATAGCCATGTATGAACTATGATGATTTATTATTGAAATTTGTTTTATGGGCCTTGTGAGCCATAATATGCTTTGTTGCCTAATAAGGGGTAACAATAGATCAATGGGTTTTGAGAGCCAAGTGAGATGCATGTATTGCAAGTATCATGTTTACCTTGGTCAAATGACCTAAAGGTATTAGTTACCTGATGAGTGGTAACACATGTTCTTTAATAAATTGAAGGTTTGAATACCTATATTCCATAATCATGATGATGAGATATTAAGGGATCAGAATATCCATGATGTGACAAGGGATTGAGATCCCAATGATTTTATTAAGTTTCAAAAAGTATTTGATAGAAGTATTACATATTTTGAGTAGAAATTATTATAATTATTTATGTTTGAAAACTTGCCTAATGATAAAATAATATCGTAATTCACTTAATTAACCAAGTGAAATCTTATCATGTAGAGCCCTGGCTATAGATCCATCATCGTCAGTAGTTGGTGATGGTGAAATAGGTTTTTCTACAGGAACTCTTGGAGGGCATACTGTTGAGTATGTGGGGGTTATGGGAACAAATATCCCTACACCCTAATGGAGGAATTGATGTGAGATAAACATTAAATATCTCAATCCTTCATTATATATACTGGGATGGATGTATAACTAATCTCCCGCATGCCGGGATGGATGTATCACTAATCTCCCGATGATGTTAATACCGGATTGGTGTGAGATAAACATGAAATCTCTCGATTGTGAAGAGAGTACAACTACCACTATAACTCTATAGCGAAGTTGCTAGTATACACTGGAAAGCTATTTAGTAGAGACACAAGATGTCCTGCATTTTATCCTCACACTAATTGAGGAAGATGAGGTCATGGGAATCCGGCTCTTCCATTGACCTATGTATGGTACCGATTTAGATTTCGTAATGGTTGGTTGGAGTATGAGCGATATACCTCATCTCCTCAGGGATTAAGTATGACTGTAGAATGTAATAAGCCATGTAGCGTATTTTCTTAAGGTTGAAATACGAGAATAATTGGTTGATGATATCTTTCTTATCCTAGATGGATAAATGTTATACATGTTCTTCATATTCCTTATTGGATAAATGACATACTGCTTATCAAGTTACAAGCTGGAATACTTTGAAGAAAAACATTGCTCTAATATGCTTAGATAATTGATTTATCTACTGTTAAATACTTATGATTCCTTTGATCAATTTTATTCCATTAATTTGCAATAATAATATTTCTGGCGGAGAGTTATATCTCTCTCTAGGGAAATTTCAATTGTCTCATCCCCATGGGATCCAACTTTTTAGGTAGACACAGAAGAAGAGGCAAAAACCCTACTGCATGGGAAGAGTAGCAACAACAACAACAGGGACAGAAGTGATATTCTAGGTGGAGATACTAGTTGTCGTGTTTTGTATAGAGAGTCCTATATGTCGTCTCTGTACTCTCAGGTCCTCAGAGTTAGTAGTCAATACTTTTAATGAACCGATATGAGATTTTGGCTTGATGCCTCAAGGTTCTTATGTTGTCTATGTATAGTTTTAACAAGGCAGTCAATGCTTGTAATCCTCGAGAAGAGACGGTATAGAATATGTACTTATGAACCAGGATGTAAATAAAGTACATTGGTTCTTGATAAAAGAGTTTTCTTGTGTTTGGATCTCTTTGAAAATGGTTTTACTTTTTAGTGATTTTCAGTAATTCCACTGCTTACGTTTAATTCCGCAATTAATTACACTGTGACGGTCTGATCTGGTGTCAGGTCATCTCAGTTCAGTTGGTATCAGAGCTTAAGGTTCGCTGAGTCTACATAGAAGTCAAATTAAGGTTGTTGAGTCTATTCTAGTGTCTTCCAGTTATCTGATAGTGTCTTCTGCTCATATAGGAGGAGAAGAAGAACTTAAAGATGTCTGGATCACACGAAGAACATGCTGCTGAGAGCAGCATTACTATACTGGGAAGAGGTGCAAGGGACCGGAATAGGGATGAACCAGAACCTAAACATCCCCAGCTTAACCTAGATGCATTGGAAAACCCAACCTTCCATGATCTATTTGGGCAGTTCATGGCAACCATGACACATATGGCAGATAGGATGCCACCACCTGCACCTAGGGCACCAACTCACTTGAAGGACATGGAGCCAGCAAGACTTTTGAATGACTCCCCCGGGTTGGAGCCACAGAATATGCTGGTACAACTGACCCAACATATGTAGATATGTGGTTGACTGAGCTGGAGAAGGCCTTCAGAATCCTTAATATCCCTAAAGTAGAGAAGGTGAGGCATGTAGTGTACCTTCTAAAAGGGAGTGTTGGCCATTGGTGGACAATAGAAGAGGGCAAGAGGCCAGGTGTTGAGATTGGATGGGAAGTATTCTGACGAGAATTCATCAATAGATACTTCCCTAAGATGTTTCTAGATGAGAAAATCTCTCAGTTTGAGAGGTTAAGGCAAGGAACAATGAACATTAATGAGTATGAAGCTAAGTTCATGTAGCATTTGCGGTTCTGTCTGCATATGGCAGCTACTGATGAAGAGAGAATTCGATGTTTTGAACAAGGGCTAAACACCAATTTGACCACTCCTGTGTCTGCTTTAGAGAATAGAGAGAGGTTCACCACCTTTGTGGAGTCCGTAAGAAGGATAGAAAGGTCAGTGATTGAGAAGCATTAAACTAAGAGTAAGAAGTCGTATACTCAGTTTCAAGGATAAGGGTCTAAAGGTTTCAAGAAACCAAGATTTTCTGCACCAATAGCACCACCAAAATTCAATACCCAAACACAATGGATGTCAAGTAGGGGTAGAGGCTGTAGTTTACCACCAGAAGGAGCCCACAGCTCAGCATCAGTGTCGGTAACAGGACCACCCAGGCCACAATCAGGGAACATAGGCTGTTTTATATGTGGAAAGATGGGGCATTTAATGAAAGATTATTGAGCTAGAGAAGCAAGTGTGACTCAACCTCAGAGGTAAAGTCAGCAAGGCTCTTAGAGACGACAGTTCTTGAGTGGTGCTAGAGGACATGGACAAGCATCCCAAGCTGGTTTGTCGGCACCCAACAATTGAGCACAGGGTCAACAACAAGCAACGATGAGATTCTATGTGATGAATCAACCCGAAGCAGTAGTCAACCCTCGAGTTGTGATAGGTCAGATGCAAACTATTTCATTCTGATTTGTCTTCATCCTGCTTCATATCTGTTTTAATTGATCTGGGTGCTACACATTCCTTTATCACTTGAAGAATGATTCATGAATGCAACATGACTGTCAATCATGCATAGAACAAATAGTCTGTTATTAGAAACCCCTTTGTTGGGATCTACAGTGCTGCAGGAGGTGTGTTCTCCTTGCATTCTTTCCTTTTCTGAACATCATATTCAAGTGGATCTTATACCACTTGATATGCACGGGTTTGATATAATTCTTGGGATGGACAACCTAGAAAAGTATAAGGTTGTCTTGGATTGTGATTCCAAGCAAGCTATGTTCACAAATGACGGTGACACATGGATCTTTCAGGGAGATAGAAAGATTCTTCCAACTTGTCTTGTGTCATCTATGGTATCTGAGAAGCTAATGAGACAAGGATGATTTGTATTCTTGGCACATGTGGTAGACACCACAATAGAGAGATCTTATCCTTCTGAAGTTCCGATAGTTAGGGAATTTGCGGATGTGTTCCCTGAGGAACTTCTAGGTGTACCTCCGCCCCGAGAGATTGATTTTGAGATTAATCTAATCCTGGGCACACAACCTATAGCACAAACACCGTATAGAATGGAACCTATTGAGATGGCAGAGCTCAAGAAATAGCTACAAGAGTTGCTTGAGAAAGGTTTTATCCAATCGAGTACTTCACCATGGTGTGCTCTGGTTCTTTTTGTTAAGAAGAAGGACGGATCGATGCGGCTTTGCATTGATTACAAATAGTTAAATAAAGTAACCATAAAGAACAAGTATCCTTTGCCAAGGATCGATGACTTGTTTGATCAGTTGCGCGGTGCAACTATCTTCTCTAAGATTGATCTGAGGTCAGGATATCATCAGTTGTGTATTAAGGAGAGTGACATACCTAAGTTTGCCTTTAGGATAAGGTATGGCCACTATGAGTTCATAGTTATGTTGTTTGGACTAACTAATGCACTAGATGCATTCATGGAACTCATGAATAGAATTTTTCGACCTTTTCTTAATCAGTTCATAGTAGTCTTCATAGATGACATCTTGGTATACAATAGAGATGCTCAATAGCATGAGCAGCACCTCTGCCAGGCTTTAACTTTACTAAGAGAGCATAAGTTGTATGCTAAGTTTAGCAAATGTGAGTTCTAGTTACTAGAAGTTTCTTTTCTAGGACACGTAATATCTACCTCAGGTATCCGTGTTGATCCTAAGAAGGTAGAATCTGTCCTGCAGTGGGAACAACCAAAGATACCAACAGAGATACACAATTTCCTAGGGATGGCAGGATATTATAGGAGGTTCATTAAAAACTTTAGTTCTATAGCTTTACCCCTAACCAAGTTGACCAGGAAGGAGGTTCCTTTTGTTTGGAATGACAAGTGTCAACATTCTTTCCAGCTGTTAAAAGAAAGGTTAACATGTGCACCTGTGCTGGTGTTACCTGAGCAAGGGAAGGGGTATATAGTTTTTTGTGATGCATCTAAGAATGGTCTAGGATGTTTGTTGATGTAGGATAATCAAGTGATTTCTTTTGCCTCTCGACATCTTAAGAAACACAAGAAGAATTATCCTACACATGATCTAGAACTAGCTACTGTGGTCCATGCTTTGAAAATCTGGAGACATTATCTTTATGGAGAAACATTTCAAATTTTCACAGACCATAAGAATCTAAAATATATGTTCTCACAACACAAGTTGAACATGAGACAACGCCGCTGGATGGAGTTAATCAAGGACTACAATTGTACAATTGATTATCATCCAGGGAAGGCTAATGTAGTGGCTGATGCACTAAGTAGGAAATCATCATCACTAGTCTTAGATAAAGCACAGTTGAATTCCTTAGTGTGCTTAAAAAGAGATATGCTCATCTCCTTAAGGCAAAACAATATACAACTTAAGGTATCATTGTTAGCCGGGCTGTTAGCTGAGATGCAAGTGAAACCTACTCTGAGACAACATATTAAAGAAGCACATCAAGTTGATACGGTGGTTCAAAAGATCATGTCAGAGTATGGTAGTGAGAAACAAGATGGCTTTCATGAGTCAGAGGATCAAGTAGTCTATTACCATGGTAGGATGGTAGTACCTGATGCCAATGACTTAAGGAGGTTAGTCTTAGAGGAAGCTTATTCTTCAATGTATGCAATCCATCCAGGGAGCACCAAAATGTATCATAACTTGAAGGATATGTATTAGTGGCCAGGATAGTTGAGTTTGTTATGCGATGTTCGGTGTGTCAGCATGTTAAAGTTGAACGTTAGAAGCCCACAGGAACAATGCAACCTTTGCCTATACCACAGTAGAAATGGGATCATATGACTATGGACTTTGTGGTTGGTTTACCTAGAACAACCAAAGGTCATGATTCCATATCGGTGATTGTTGATAGGTTGACTAAGACAACACATTTCCTTCCTGTCAAAACAACCTACACTACTGAGAAGCTTGCATAGATATATATAGATGAGATAGTGCGGTTGCACGGGGTTCCAACTACTATTGTTTCTGATAGAGGTCCCCAGTTCACGAGTCATTTTTAGGAACGACTACATAAAGCTTTGGGTACATAGTTAAGGTTTAGTACTACCTTTCACCCATAGATAGATGGACAATCTGAGAGGACCATACAAACATTGGAGGATTTTCTTAGGGCATGTGTCCTTCAATTTGTAGGAAGTTGGGATCTACACCTGAGCTTGATAGAATTTGCTTACAATAATAGCTATCAGCACAATATTGATATGGCACCATATGAAGCATTATATGGTAGAAATTGTAGATCTCCTTTATGTTGGTATGAAATAGGAGAATATCAACTTTTGGGTCCTGAGCTTGTGTAGCAGACAACAAAGAAGATTAAAGTAATACAACAACAATTGAAGACTGCACATGATAGACATAAATCATATGCCAAAAAATGGCGAAGACCTTTAGAATTCCAAGTTGGAGATAGAGTATACCTCAAGGTCTCACCTTGGAAAGGTGTCCTTAGATTTGGAAAGAAGGGAAAGTTAGCTCCTAGATTTATGGGGTCGTATCCAATCATTGAACGGATTGGAAAGGTAGCCTATAAGATGGAATTGCCACCTGAGCTGCATAAGTTGCATCCAATATTCCATATCTCCGTGTTGAGAAAGTGTCATCCCGACACAGAGTTAGTTCTGCAACCTGTGGAGGTAGAATTAAATCATGATATATCATATGTTGAAGGACCTGTGATGATCCTTGTTAAAAGAATTAAAAAGCTAAAAAAGAAAGACATATGTCTTGTGAAAGTTCTCTGGCATCATCGTGGCATTGAAGAATCTACGTGGGAGCTTGAGGAAGAGATGAGGAGGAAGTACCCTTCTCTTTTCTCTTGATGATTTCAGGGACGAAATCCCTATTAGGGGTGGATAAATTTGTAACATCCCTGACCTGGGTTATGCTTTAACCCTAGATGTTTTGTTTAATAAAGATAATTATATGCTTTCTCTTATCTCTTGAAAAGTATTTAAGGTTCAAGAGGAACTTATGTTTCAATTTTAGTCCTTTCTGAATAATGTTGAAACAATGTTTTTCCTATTTTGGACTAAAGTGCAAATTACCCAAGTTTTGGGGTTAACTTGCAAATGTTACATGGTAAAATGTTCCTCAAGTGTTGAAGTATAATAAGAATGAAAATGATGCAGAGGTATGGCTGCCACAAGCCTGAGTACCAAGAAAAAGCTTGTTGAGCAATGTCTGTGCATTAAAACCTAGTTTTGGTGTAATATGCAATTTACCCAAAACCTAGGGTTCAATATGCAAAATATCACTCCTAGAGAGTCCCTAATATTTCTTGGTATCAATTAGAGACAAGAAAATGAGAGAGGCATCTCATTTGAATCACTTTGGAGAAGAGAGAATCTTGATATTAAAATAATCAAGATTTAAGCATAATTGAAACCCTAATTCAATTTAATGCAAAAATAAATATATTAATGGAACTGCCCTTCAACCAAAACAGAGATGGCTGAATTTTCATAATTGTGAACGTCCTTGTTCCTTGCAAAGGCCACTAAATATCTAAAGTGAGTGGAGAGCCCACTCACATTAGCTAACTAAAAAGTAATATCCACTCAATTTTGGATATTATTATTATATTGATTAAGGTGCTTAATTTGTTTTCTTTTAATTCATGGATAATGAAGAGGAATTACAAGGTGGGGGAGATGGCTTCGTATGCAAAGGATTGAGGGGAGTATGTGGCACCAATTTTGGGAATTAAAGAATTTTATTATCACTTTCTCTCTCATTGAAATTCCTTTATATACATCCCATTTTCAACCCACATGAAAGGCTTTTTCGATCCCTTTTTCTTTCCTTGCTTTGGACATGCACAAAGGAGCTTAGGAGCAATAGCAGGACATGCCCCAACCTGTAGGTAAGCTCCATAGTCATCTTCAACCTTGATTTCATGGTGGAAATCGAAATTCAATGCTTAATTTCTTCTTTTCTTCATTCAATCTTCAAACCTTAGCCATTCATTTCACTCAAAGACTTGAGGATGAGCCTCTAGAAGTTGAGGAAGCTTCATTCACCATTGAGGACATGAATCTTGAAGCTTGGAGTCAATTTTGAAGGTGGGTTATATAACTTGAACCCTTAAATGTCATTATTGCTTGCAATTCATTCATTATGTGTTGAACCATTCTTCTTTCTCGATTTCCTTTTGATTAGTTGTTAAAATAATCATAAGAATCACAACTGATTTTGAAGGTTTGAAGCTTGAAGATGATGATGTCATATCAAGCTCACACCTCATCCAAGGAATGAGCAAACCGTTTTCAAAATCGATTGAGTTGATTCAGTTTTCAAAACCGATTGAGTTGATTCAGTTTCAAAACTGATTGAGTTGATTTGGTTTCAAAACCGATTGAGGTGATTCAGTTCCAAGACCGAATGGGTAGTTTTACCCAAGACCGAATGGGTAATTGAACCCAAGACCAAATGGGTAATTTACTTCAGACCGAATGGGTAATTTACTTCAGACTGAATGTGTAATTTACTTCAAACCGAATGGATAATTAAGTTCAAGACCGAATGGGTAATTAACTACAAGATCGATTGGGTAATTGAGTTCAAAACCGAATGGGTAATGGATCTCAAGATCGAATGGGTAAATTGAACTTCAAAACCGTTTGGGGTTAAATGATGATGTGAATGATGAGAATCCAATGGCTGAAATTGATTTAATTATAATGGATTCCAGAATGAATGATCTATTGATTACAAACCCTAATCGATTGATTGAAGAAATCCTAATGGAATTGGATAAATTTCTTGGCTGATGGTCCAAACGGTCTCAAGACCATTTGGAGGCAAATGGTATCAAGACCGTTTGGAGTTCAAGGGCTGTGATGGATGGTTGGAGATCCAAGGGCTGTAATTTGATGTACTCTCAATGGTTCCATTGATGATCGATTCAATAAAGCAAACCCTAAAATCAATTGATTGGTTGGAGGAAACCCTAGTTGATCCAATCAGTTTCAAGATGTTTTAGTCCAAACTGTCTTGAGACCGTTTGAGTCCAAATGGTATTGAGACCGTTTGGGATGAAACGGTCCTCAGACCGTTTGGAGGGAAAACGGTCTCAAACCATTTGATGTTCAATCAGTTTCAAGGATAAGTTTCTAATTCGGTTTCAAAACCATTTTGGATTAATTATATTTTATTCAAACGGTCTCAAAACGTTTAGGGACTTCAAGATCAAGACCGTTTGATGGTATAATGGTCTTAAGACCGATTGAAGGTGTGGTTCAGGACCGTTTGAAGGTCAAAGGACTTTAATACTGATTGAAGGACAAAATACTTCAAGACCGTTTAAAGATCTAATACCCCAAGACCGTTTGAAGGTTTAATTGATTCAAACCTTGTATGTACAATCAACCCCATGATTGTTGATAATGTTTATCAAAGGTAATCACAATGGTTGTACCTTTAACTTACTTAAGTGATTAGTACCTTTTGAGTGGTTAATCTTTGATGCATATGAAAGCAATGCCTTAATACACTATGTTAACCCTTTTTTCAAGTGAGCCTAATTTAATCAAGTTTGAAGTAATTAATATCCTAGAGAGGATGAGAGAGAGAGAAATCCATACATGTATAATAATAATGTAATGGTTAAACCTCAACACTCTCAACATGAATAAAATATGTAATGAGGGTATGATTCTTGATAAAGAGATCATGAGACCCTAATTGAAAAGTTTGATGAGTCCTAACCCTAAATTAGGGCAATGCTACATGAAACCCTAATCTAGGGTAATGATGTAACCCTAATCTAGGGTGATGATATAAGAAATCCCAATTTAGAGCAATATAAAGAAAAACCCTAATTTAGGAGGATGCTTCATGAAACCCTAATTTCGGGTAAAGTTACATAAAACTCTAATTAATGGTGATGACATGTGAAACCCTAACTAAGGGTGATGTCATGTGAAACCCTAATTATGGGTGATTTCATGTGAAACCATAATTAAGGGTGATGTCATGTGAAACCCTAATTCAGGGTGATGTCTTGTGAAACCCTAATTAAGGGTAATGAAATGTGAAACCCTAATCAAGGGTGATGCCATGTGAAACCCTATTGCAGAGAGGTAATGTGAAACCCTAATCAAGGGTGATGTCAAGTGAAACCCTAATTTAGAGATGTGGTATGAAACTCAATCCAGGGTGATGCTATGTAATACTATATGAAATCCTACCCTAATATAGGGTGAAGGTATGTGAAATCCTAATTTTGGATTATAGTGCATGAAACCCTAATGTTGGGTAATATGATGATAAACCATAACCCTAATTTTGGGTAATGGGATGAGTATCCCTAATTGACATGAATTTGGGAAACCCTAACCCTAATGGGTGAATAGTGATGCTACCAATACACTGTATAGTGCTGATATGTAATTGATATAGCTGTTATCATGTGTACTAATCATGCATGTATCATGAGATGTTGAACATAACCAAGTATGAGCTATGATGAATTAGTATTGAAATTTGTTTTATGGGACTTGTGAGCCATAATATGCTTTGTTGCCTAATAAGGGGTTACAATAGATCAATGGGATTTGAGAGCCAAGTGAGATGCATGTATTGCAAGTATCATGTTTACCTTGGTCAGATGACCTGAAGGTATTAGTTACCTTATGAGTGGTAACAAGTGTTCTTTAATATATTGAGGGTTTGAATACCTATATTCCATAATCATGATGATGAGATATTAAGGGATGAGAATATCCATGATGTGACAAGGGATTGAGATCCCAATGATATTATTAAGCTTCAAAAAGTATTTGATAGAAGTATTACATATTCTGAGTAGAAATAATTATAATGAATTATGTTTGAAAACTTGCCTGATGATAATAGAATATGGTAATGCACTTAATTAACCAAGTGAAATCTTATCATATAGAGCCTTGGCCATAGATCAATCCATCATCATCAATAGTTGGTGATGGTGAACAAGGTTTTCCTATGGGAACTCCTGGAGGGCATACTGTTGAGTATGTGGGGGTTATGGGCATGAATATCCTTACGCCCTAATGGAGGAATTGATGTGAGATAAACATTAAATCTCTCAATCCTTCATTATATATGCTGGGATGGATGTATCACTAATCTCCCGAATGTCGGGATGGATGTATCACTAATCTCCCGATGATGTTAATACTAGATCGATGTGAGATAAACATGAAATCTCTCTTTTGCAAAGAGAGTACAACTGTCACTATAACACTATAGAGAAGTTGCCAGTTATTAGGTTTTAGGGGAGGCAGAGAAGGCAGTGGAAACAAAAAATTTTCTCCCCCAAGCCCAGAACAAGGAAACACGTCAACGTCTATATAATAGGAAAGGATGGTTTGTGGAATCATACCTTGTCCCGAGGCTTGCTCAGCGACAATACCTCACAGCTTGCGCGGTCTTCAACTCCGGTCTTAGCTGGTGTCTGTGCAACTTTTGGTCACACCGGGACTGATGACTCCTCCTCTCACCGGGACTTTCGGGATTGACAGTTGTCCTCCTCAGTGGCAGAAACCTCCCGCCTCTGAAGTAGTCCACACGGACCACCTAGAACTCCACACTCCTTGTCCCACAAGGAGTTGGAAGGAGTCACACCCTCCTGTTGATGTACTAGTCACCAACACACTCTCCTGCCTCCAGTTGCAACTGTAGTTGTCTTTCCCTTGCTGCGCCTCCCCTTGCGGGTAGCACTTGCTCGGGCTCTCTCAGTTACCAAAATCAGAGAGAACGACAACTTTGCAGAGCAACTGGTTGCACTGAGTTGTCCTTTGAGAAGCCCCCAATACACCTATATATATAGGAAGGTCATGGGACAGGGTTCTCCATCCCGGGCAATGCGGGACTAAAAGTAGGAGTAGAAGGGTTCAAGATTTTCTACAAAAAACAACCAAATCGCAACCTGAACCGATCGTTTCACAACTGAAACGGTCGGTTAGGGACCTGAGCCGGTCGGTTGACACCTCAACCGGTCGGTTGGTGGTCCTGGTCGGTTTCTGATTGACTTTCCTTCTTTTGTTTCTAAATGGTATCGAATACCAATCCTATTTCCCAATCAATTTGGGCAATTGAAACGAAAGGAAAATTCTCACCAATCCTATTTTGCCAAGTTGCTCGGTTGCACCGGTTGAATCGATTGTTTCAACACTTAGAGCAATCAATTCACCCTGATCTTGAGCCAATCAGATCAACACTTGAGCTGACCGGTTCACCAAGCTCAGACGATCGGTTCATCACATGAGCCGAATGGTTGGGAGTGCAGATTGTGCAGAATCAGTCAATTGCGAATTCAATCAATCTGATACTCTAATCAATCTGTCAACACCTTGAACACTATGATTTTGAGCTATCAATCAATTGAGTGTTTAATTGAACTACTAAACTCCTTTAGTAATCAATATAAACATTGTTTGTGGACAAAACTCCTCTTCCAGGTTAAATACTATGTGTGTGACTCTGCAGGTCCATTTCACGTTGTCAGTGAAAGTCCATAACACTTATGACTTCACAAGGAAAGAGCAGTGCCTAGTCACACATCAGTGCTACCCAAGTGAAAGTAGAAAGTTGGAGAACAACTTTCAATCCTACAATCCGTGAATGGTGTTACAGTGAATGTATAATTCCTTTGTCACTGATATCCCGAATGAACTCGAGGCATGGAACAATCATCATGTCAACGTTCATTCACTTTCTAGATCTCAGAGTAGATTGAATGAGATATGTATGACATCAATATCACATACTGATTCACACATGCGTGCGCATGCCTATCTCAATCCTACTCATCAAGTGGCCTTAGATATCAAACTCCCTCAGGAGGGACAAATCCCATATCTATCACTCACCCCTCAAAATCCCCATGTGTCAAAGTCACCCAATCATCACCTTTATAACAACCCATGTTTCAGGACTGTGTTTGAGGATGTCAAAGTGTGACCAATGACATGTGTTGAGTGTAGTGATTTTAGGTCAAAGAATCACACTCACCACCATCACTGTGAGTACTGACTGTGACTACCATGTCATGGTTCCATGTGTCAAACTCACAGTGGGTCTGTCCGGTACACTTGTTCTCTAACAAGTACCTATGTGTTTGGTTTGATATCTCTATATCATGACTAATGAGATTCTGTCATCAACCAAAACCATAATCTAGTCTTATGTGTCATTGTTGTCTATCTATCTTCCACAATGACATCCGACTAGGGACATAACAAGAATGTACAAACTCTTAGCATCCATATGATCTCATCGTTCAGGTCCTCAACCTAAAAGCATACGTCATTGAGTACTGTCATTCTCTAGACATTCAATATGTTCTATCACTATCTCATATGACTCAACCAGAAAGAATTGGAAGCTTGCCTTTGATGTTTATCAAATCAATCTTAATGTATCCCACCAATCATCCCATGATTGGCTCTCAGGGCATACATACCAACAGACTCCCACTTGCACTGTGAGCCAATCACCCTTGAATCATATTCATAGTGATCTTCAAACATGTCCCACATGTTACTGTTCTCTAGTGCTAACATAGTGAGTAATGGCAACACCTTGCCAAAGTCAGTATTAATTGCATGTCTCACATCTCTTCACTGTACGTCACACGTATGAGATGGAGTTGCCATAATATGTGATCTAGTATTCCTTTGCTAACTTTTAGCCACATTGCATGATCAAGGATTCCATACTTTATAAGTTCATCTCATGAACTTCCAGATCCATATAGTATCCACTGCTATTCTCTAACACACAGATACTCGACATTTCCTTTTAAACGACTTTATTGGAACATTTCCAATTATCAACAAACTTTCACTTTTATATATCCTATATATATTTTGCGATTAATTTTTCTGTCCTTTCAGAAGTTCGCATCAATGTAACTCTTTACATTGAACTCTTCCTTATCTCCATAGAACCAACACTTCTCAAGTACTTATCAAGTTCTCATGGTATTCCAGTAACCCTTACTGGAAGTAGATAGACATCCACTCATCATGTCTCACATACGAGCTAACAGGATGAGCACATCATATTTCTATGTCCTACATACAAGATGATGAATGCATTTTGTTCTTGCCATGTCGATACATGCAAGATAATGGGATGATTACATACATGATAGATCCATATCTATTCTTAGTGTTTCCATTCTTCATAAGAATTGAACACTTGGCCTTGGGATACTAACTCCATGTAACATGGACAAGTTTTCTCCCACTAAATCTGTGCATACTGAACTCTTCAGTACAGATTGTCAATGTATGCTCTCTCTTTTCTAGGTCAAGAGATTTTTGAGAACTGTCTCTATAGATCTCTATTCCTATCACATAGGAAACATCTCTATCTTCCTTAAAGATAATTTCCACTTTTGGATTTCCATTCTAGAACATTTCCATTTCACATCAACATGTGGAATGTGAACACGCTCCCACTAAATCACAGATCCCTTCTTTATCTTTGACATATCAGTCAAACCTTTTGACTATATCATCAAAGTAAAGATCCAATTATGAGTTTCTTGTACTCAATCAATTACATTAATTAGTCCATTATAACTTATAGACTTCATTTGCATTAGTGGACTCATAAACCTTATAGGTTGTGTCACGTACACATCCTTGTTTTATTCCTCACAGGAATGCGGTTTTAGTATCCATATGCCAAATGTCTTAGTCATTAAGTTGCAATCAACAAGCATCATCCTTCTCAAAATGTTATCCATGTGTCTTAACACTTAAGACTTATTCACACTTATGGATTTCATCAAATGGGTGCTACCATTAAGGTCATACCTCATGGTTCACATGGATGTCATTTAGGATGTAATGATCATAAACCATAACTCAAAATTCAATTCCTCATATTCATCTAGATAGTTGACTCATCACATGAACAACTCATCACATAGATAATTGAGGTGTATCTATTAAGGATATAAGAACTCACAACTCCTTGTGATTCTCAATGTCCTCTATTAGTGTGGGGTATTCTTTTATTAAGAAGAATTTAGTTATTTGATAATCATTCTCTAACTCAGTGTATGATTCCTTCTTGATTTAGACATCACCATGCCTTAATCATGAGTTCACTATGATACACTATCATAATCACTCATAAGGATCTCAAACATTTTGGTCTAAGTATTTCATTCATTGATCTCATCAAGAATTAACACTTTACCAAATACATACTTCATCTATGATATTCTTGAACACTTCAAGATATTCATATTGGTATTTCTCTAAACACCTTTTGAAGTATTAGCATTTGTTCCAATAGGTATGTAAATACATCACATGTATTATACCTAATAGGATAATCATTCTCCCACTACCATTAGTGAAGATTGATTAATCATGTCCCAGATATTCATGTCTCTTACTGGTTCTCTAACCAAAAGAGTGTAAATTAATCCATCACATGGACACTAGAAATGAATATCTCATGATTGATGCTAATTTGATTGTTTGAGTTATCTATAATTTTAGGTATCATTTTATCTTATGCATACCATGTATCACAAGATAAACAAGGCATTGCCACAAAGATCATATCTTTAAGATTGAAACATCTCTATATTGATTCCCATCATTGTCATACAATATGCAAAATAAAGTGTTTCTATCTATTGGCAAATTTGAAAAAGAAGTTCATAACTGTATTACATGACTTTTAGGCTGAAAATAAACTAAAGTACTCCTATCTATGGCGGAAACACTTGCCCCATTTATTGAGTGCTTTACACTTTACATCTTGGTATCATATACATCAAAAAGTGTTACAAGTTTACTTTCATGACACCTTTAAGTAGAGACATCAGTTGCCTCCTTCTTTTGTTCTTCCAGATAGAGAGGAAAATTCCTTTTCCAATGTCCTGGCTTTTGACAATGGTGGCAATGTCCTTTCTTGGTCACACCTCCTTTGGCCTTGAGAGCTAAAGATGTCTTGGGCTCCTCGCTAGCATCAGAACCTTTCTTAGCTTTGCCCTTGCCCTTGTTCTTGGACTTGCCTTTCTTGTTCGTGATCACCATCACAGACTTAGGCTTGTCCTTCTTCATCTGTATCTCGACTGTCCTCAACATGCCCAACAACTTTGATAGTGGCCTATCAAAGTTGTTCATGTTGTAGTTCATCACAAAATGACTGTAGGATTCTGGCAACGATTGCAGTATCACGTCAGTAGCCAACTCTTGGCTCAGTGGAAATCCCAGTATCTGTAGGTTCTCCACATACCCAATCATCTTGAGTGTGTGAGGACCAATTGGATCTCCTTCTATCATGACACACTTGAACAGTGCCCTTGAGACATTGTATCTCTCTTGCCGTGCCTGATCTTCATACATGTTCCTGAGATGCTGAATCATCTCAATGACACCCATGTTCTCATGCTGTCTCTGCAACTCATGGTTCATGGAACACAACATCAAGCACTTTGCATCAATGGCATCATCAAAATGCTTCTTGTAAGCATCTCTTTCTGCCTTTGGTGCATTAGGAACGGTTTCCTCTGGAATTGGAGTATCCAGGACATAGAGCTTTCACTCTTGAATGAGAACAACTCTCAATGTCTGATATCAGTCGTGGTAGTTTGTCCCATTTAGCTTGTCCTTGTCAAGGACCGATCGCAAAGAAAAATGATTCTTGTTTGTTGCCATTTGTACTACAAAAGGAAAATATGCAATTTTAGTCCAAAAACTCATTTTTGACTTATTTGATTGATTTGAAAAGTTTGACGATATAATTAGGCCTTTAATTAATTATCGCTCCCACTATTTTACTTCAAATTGATAGCCCTCACCATCAATTCGGAAGATTGTAGCGTACAACCTTCTAGTGGGCAAGATCCTAAAATCCTCTAAGTCATGGACCAGCTAGGGCTGTCACCCACAACATAGATCTCTCAGGTAGGCAACTCTTGCCAATTGCATCATATGCAACTCTTGATAAGATGTCATATGCAACTCCTTGCCATGAGCATCTCCATGCCTCAAGGTACTAGATCCCATCTAGATCACCTTGTTAAGTCTGACCCAAAGAAAACACAATGAACATGCACCCTGCTAGGGCAGACCCACACATTCATCCTTCACGCTTCCACGAGATAGACGGTGCACCACGCTAGGGCGTGCCCACACTTGGTCGATCAAGGTTTTCACGTGTGTCACATTTGGAAGGCATCTAAAACTTAATATTTTAATGAGGGATTTGGTTTTATATACATATACATATCCAATCACCACAATACATAGTACATATCATATACATGCTATATCCCACAGAAAACATGCAAAATGATAAAAGCGATGATTATGGCCATCCTAATGTGATTCCTCAAGCCAAGAGGAATCACGGTCATCTAGGTCTACATCACATGCAACATGTACAAGATGAACTCTGTGCTTTGCCTTCTGAGTAGGTCAACTCATCTCATGAATGACTTGCTCATTCTGGCCCTGTCGTCTGCGTGCCACCAGCCGATCGGATGGCTCCTCCAACCAATCGGTTTGCCTGGTCATCGTGCATCTCATCATGGCTGCCACTCGCTCATCTCACTCTTCGGACCGGTCATCAACTGATCGGCTCACTCCTTGAACCGATCGTCTAGTACATCAATCGATCGGTTCACGCCTAGAACCGAGCGTCTCAGCTGTCGTCTGGATGTCCGTCGTTCTTTGACATAACAGGAAATAAAATCTATCATGATTTTACATTGCTTAAAAGGGAAACTCCGAGTTACATTCGGGGGGAGCAAAGGTAGGAAAGAATCTTGAATTATTTCAAGTTACATCAGGAATAGGAGAGGGAAGATCAGTGCGCAGACCGAGATGCAAGAAACCACATACAACCATACACAGATATGGTTTATTGGCCATAACCACGCTATACATCCACCACAAAAATCGAGTGCATTAATAATACATATCATATATGTAATTGGGATTTGTGGATTTAGGATTGGACATGCATAATGCCAATATTATTCGCATCGTATGCAATAAATAAAGGTGACAAACCAAAATCAATCATATCTATATTCCTAAAATATAGAGCAGTTGACGTGGCTCTGATACCACTGTTGGGTTTTAGGGGAGGCAAAGATGGCAGCGGAAACAAAATTTTTTCTCCCCCAAGCCCGGAACAAGGAAACACGTCAACGTCTATATAATATGAAAGGATGGTTTGTGGAATCATACCTTGTCCCGAGGCTTGCTCGGAGACAATACCTCGCGGCTTGCGCGGTCTTAAACTCCGGTCTTGGATGGTGTCTATGCAGCTCCTGGTCGCACCGGGACTGACGACTTCTCCTCTCACCGGGACTGTCGGGATTGACAGTTGTCTTCCTGAGCGGCAGAAATCTCCCGCCTCTGAAGTAGTCCACATGGACCACCTGGAACTCCACACTCCTTGTCCCACAAGGAGTTGGAAGGAGTCGCACCCTCCTATTGACGTACTAGTCGCCAACACACTCTCCTACCTCCAGTTGTAACTGCAGCTGTCTTTCCCTTGCTGCACCTCCCTTTGCAGGTAGCACTTGCTCGGGCTCTCTCAGTTACCAAAATCAGAGAGAACGACAACTTTGCAGAGCAACTGGTTGCACTAAGTTGTCCTTTGAGAAGCCCCCAATACCCCTATATATAGGAGGGTCATGGGACAGGATTCTCCATCCCGGGCAATGCAGGACTAAAAGGAGTAGAAGGGTTCGAGATTTGCCACAAAAAACAACCAACTCACAACCTGAACTGATCGTTTCACAATTGAAACGGTCGGTTGGGGACCTGAGCTGGTCGGTTGACACCTCAACCGATCGGTTGGGACACCTCAACCTGTCGGTTCACAAGTGAACCGATCGGTTGGTGGTCCTGGTCGGTTCCCGATTGACTTTCCTTCTTTTGTTTCTAATTGGTATCGAATACCAATCATATTTCTCAATCAAATTGGGCAATTGCAATGAAAGGAAAATTCTCACCAATCCTATTTTCCCAAGTTGCTCGGTTGCACCAGTTGAATCGATCATTTCAACACTTGAAGCAATCAGTTCACCCTGATCTTGAGCCGATCGACTCAACACTTGAGCCAACCGGTTCACCAAGCTCAGCTGATCGGTTCATCACATGAGCCGATCGGTTGGGAGTGCAGATTGTGTAGAATCAGTCAATTGCGAATTCAATCAATCCGATACTCTAATCAATCTGTCAACACCTTGAACACAATGATTTTGAGCTATCAATCAATTGAGTGTTTAATTGAACTACTAAACTCCTTTAGTAATCAATCTAAATATTGTTTGTGGACAAAACTCCTCTTCCAGATTAAATCCTATGTGTGTGACCCTGCAGGTCCATTTCACGTTGGCAGTGAAAGTCCATAACACTTATGACTTCACAAGCAAAGAGCGGTTCCTAGTCAGATATCAATGCTACCCAAGTGAAAGTAGAAAGTTGGAGAACAACTTTCAATCCTACAATCTATGAATGGTGTTACAGTGAATGTATAATTCCTCTGTCACTGATATCCCGAATGAACTCAAGGCATGGAACAATCATCCTGTCAACGTTCATTCACTTTCTTGATCTCAGAGTAGATTGAACGAGATATGTATGACATCAATATCACATACTGATTCACACATGCGTGCGCACGCCTATCTCAATCCTACTCATCAAGTGGCCTTGGATATCAAACTCCCTCAGGAGGGACAAATCCCATATCTATCACTCACCCCTAAAAGCCCCATGTGTCAAAGCCACCCAATCATCACCTTTATAACAACCCATGTTTCAGGACTGCGTTTGATGATGTCAAAGTGTGCCCAACAACATTTGTTGAGTGTAGTGATTTCAGGTCAAAGAATCACACTCACCACCATCACTATGAGTACTGATTGTGACTACCATGTCATGGTTCCATGTGTCAAACTCATGGTGGGTATGTCCGGTACACTTGTTCTCTAACAAGTACCTATGTGTTTGGTTTGATATCTCTATATCATGACTAATGAGATTCTGTCATCAACTAACACCACAATCTAGTCTTGTGTGTCATTGCTGTCTAACTACCTTCCACAATGACATCCGACTAGGGACATAACAAGAATGTACAAACTCTTAGCATCCGTATGATCTCATCGTTTAGGTCCTCAACCTGAAAGCATACGTAATTGAGTACTGTCATTCTCTAGACATTCAATCTATTCTATCACTATCTCATATGACTGAACCAGAAAGAATTAGAAGCTTGCCTTTGATGTTTATCAAATAAATCTTAATGTATCCCACCAATCATTCCACGATTGGCTCTCAGGGCATACATACCAACACCAGTATACCCTGGAAAGCTATTTAGCAGAGACACAAGATGTCCTGCATTTTGTCCTCACACTGATTGAGGAAGATGAGGTCATGGGAATCCGGCTCTTCCATTGACCTATGTATGGTACTTATTTTGATTTCGCAATGGTCGGTTGGAGTATGAGCGGTATACCTCATCTCCTTAGGGCTTACGTATGACTACAGAATGTAATAAGCCGTGTAGCGTATTTGCTTAAGGTTGAAATACGAGAATCATTGGTTGATTATATCTTTCTTAGTATATCCTAGATGGATAAATGTTATACATGTTCTTCATATTCCTTATTGGATAAATGACATACTACTTATCAAGTTAGAAGATGAAATACTTTGAAGAAGAATATTGCTCTAATATGCTTAGATAATTGATTTATCTACTGTTGAATACTTATGATTCCTCTGCTCAGTTTTATTCCATTAATTTGCAATAATAATATTTATGGCAGAGAGTTATATCTCTCACTGGGGAAATTTAAATTGTCTCACCCCCATGGGATCCAACTTTTTAGGTAGATGCAAAAGAAGAGGCAGAAACCCTACTGTAGGGGAAGAGCAGCAGTAGTAGCAACATGGACATCAATGATATTCTAAGTGGAGACACTGGCTGTCATGTTTTGTTTAGAGAGTCCTATGTGTCATCTCTATACTCTCAGATCCTTAGAGTTACTGGTCAATACTTTTAATGAACCGATATGAGGTTTTGGCTTGATGCCTCGAGGTTCTGATGTTGTCTATGTATAGTTTTAACAAGGCAGTCAATGCTTGTAATCCTTGAGAAGAGACGGTACAAAATATGTACTTATGAACCAGGATGTAAATAAAGTACATTGGTTCTTAATAAAAGAGTTTTCCTGTGTTTGGATCTCTTTGAAAATGGTTTTAATTTTTAGTGATTTTTAGTAATTCTACTGCTTACATTTAATTCCACAATTAATTACACTATGACGGTCTGATCTAGTGTCAGATCGTCTCACTTATCATGTTCAAATGGTTTAAATAAAGTTAGCTCATATATCAAGCTGTCATCAACATTTTATTGAGATAATTGTTAAAACATGTTCAATATCAACATATGCCTTTTAGGAGGGAGTTAAGTACAGTTAACCCACTTTATCCATCTAGATTATCTCTTGTTTTTCTTCTTTATGTAACATGTTTTATAGATGTTTCACCATCTCTAGAACATTGATGTTCTCATTTTACTTCTGAAGCTTATGATTCATGGAGCATAGCATGATGCAATTGATGTCAATAGAATCATCAGTATGATTATGATAAGCATTCCTTTCCTCCCTAGGAACATTTAGATCTAGTTCTTCTAGTAGTTGAGTATCCAAGAAAAAGAGCCAACAATCATGAGTAATAATAATACTCAATGACATATACCAGTTAATGAAATTATTCTCATTGAACTTTTCTTTCTCAAAGACCCATCAATGAGAAGTAATCACTAGTGTTCATTGTTTGACTATATTTTTCATCTTGATTAAGCACTAAGATTGACACCTCATGTAACAAGTTTCATTCATATGTCTTATTTCATTGCTCATTAAAATTTTGCAACATTTACTAGTGATTTCATCAAAATATTAACCAACAATATCACATTATCATCATTATTCATGTATATGGTTAACCATTTATGCATTCATATCTATTAAACCATCTCTAGGTATTCCAGCATGTCATATATATAACATCTCGAGATTAGATCACATACTTACATAT
Source organism: Alisma plantago-aquatica (assembly GCA_963693085.1). NCBI lineage: Eukaryota > Viridiplantae > Streptophyta > Magnoliopsida > Alismatales > Alismataceae > Alisma > Alisma plantago-aquatica. The sequence goes on along the minus strand of OY856413.1, from coordinate 279,601,784 downwards.
ATTATATCATGGTTGTGCTAAACAAACTTATGTGAGTGGCTCCTCAAACATATATCAAAACTTCATCTAGTCCAATTGAGGTTCTCCTGACCCATATCATGAGGGTAGTGACATGCTAAGTCTCTTTGAACTAACCCAACTCTATGAGTATCTCATATGCATATACTTTATCTTTCGTCCCTTAGTCTAGGGTTCTCAGATTACCTCATTGGCACTAGTGATAGCCATACAAGCTCTAGCCACATAAACACAAACCAAAACATGCTATGATATACTCTCCATAGATTCTATACCCATGAAACATGCTTACCCAAAACATAATTATATATGCAACCACTAGATTCCTACTAGGAACCACCAACCCAATCTTGAAGCTTCACAGAAACTAAAACATAGTTACCTCCTCTAGGGTCTTGGGACTCTCTCTCCCTCACCCAGATGGTAGGTACTCCTATTCTTATTTACATGCACATTTATAACCAGCCTCTCTCTGCCTCTAGGGTTTGGTCCTCCCAAGGATATCTAGGGTTCAACAAGACTATAGGAATCATGCACCAAGAAACTCAACTCAATCACTTAGGAGTAGTCTAGTTTAGGACATATCATATCACATATTTCTCGTAATTATAATATCTTGGAGTTTAGGTTCTCTAAACTTCTCCCTTTGGGTCCCACTCTCTCTGGAGTTAACTTTATAACTGGTCCCAACACTAGAGGTCCTCATTTGTAAAAGATCTTGAGGCTCATGCTGACTCACAACCTTGTCTTAACCTATCCTCAATCACGAAAAACACATATACTTGCATGATCAAACTTATCTCAAAACCTGAAATTTGAACTTAGGTCCTCAAGACAAACATATATCATTACAACTATATTATATTATCTCTATACATCTTAGATCATCATTTAATCTTATTCCATGTATTCCATCTATCACATATTCCAACGAGGTTCTAGACATCTAATCTAGAACTTTTCTCTCTTCTAGATTGATTTCATTCACTTTCACTTAGGTTGCATGACCACCTTATACTCATACATGAGTGGGGACACATTTTTTAATACTTACATATATTATAAAATATTATATAGTTTTTCTCCTATAAAACATGTGTTACAGAAAACTACCAAGGTTCGATCCAATTGGAATCAAAAACCAAATCCAGAAAATGAGTGTCCCACACATAGTAGAGAGCATAGTGTCATGAAAACTGGTGAAAAGGGTGAAAACATGGTGTAGATTAGTGTAGCTAACCTAGACAACGAACACTATATGTATAGGATTTCTCTTTCCTTGATGCACATCATTTCCAAATAATGCGACATCCCATACCGCTGAGGAAAGAACGACATCTAAGGACCTACTATACAATAAGAACTAGTCTAGATCTAGTTCTCTAACATCTAGGTGTTAACCTAAAGGCTAGGTCAGATCTAATCTCAAAAAGATGACTAATCTAATCCTAAATATTTTTACGTTCAAGGTTTTCTTTAGTTTGAGTTGCATAATGAGCAAATGTTAGACTTTGCTATTTTTCATGCTCTGATACCACCTGTGATGCCCCCTAATTTTCTAAAACTTAATCTAATGTGTGATGTCCAAATTGAAAGCTCACCTCAGTGAGAATACCAATTTCAACATAGCACTAGTCTAAGAAGAAGAAAATCAAAGGAAGTCAAAAGGAAAGAATAGTAGTGCATGCACATGAATAATAATGAAACCATACAACACATGTTCACCATTCAACATATAATTACATAATGAATTGTTAGAACATTTGATATTACATATTGAACAACAAACTTCTACCAATACATGTACTACATCTACAATAGGATCTTAAGACAACAGGTCCACACGTACATCAGCTTGCCATACAACTCACACTATCTGGGTTCTTTAAGATCATATGTCCACAACCTAAATAAAAGATTACATGTGGTACATGTCAGTACAATATTCAAAAATATCGTACTGAGTACACATTCATGTCTTTTATATACCTCTCATTACTAAGCTCGGAAATAAGATTGAACTAGAACTTGGAAGTTATAATGAAATATAAGAAAAAGCATATACTTGCACAAAGATGTTCATTAACAAAAGAGAACAAATATTTTAAGCTCATTTTCCAATATATCATCCATGCATTTACTACTTGAGCATTGAATGCATTAAGGCCTTTATGATCTACTACCAAAGAGTTTGATCATTTCACAATGTGATCGACTACCAAAGAGTTGGATCACTTCCAAGTACTTTACTACCAAAGAGTTGAAGTACTTCACTTTCCAAGTTAATTACCAAAGAGTTGAAGTGCTTGGATATAATGGAATAGACAAATTATGTTTCATGTTTTCATAGCCATAAGTATGGAAAATAAAGCAAGATATCATATAAGAACAATCATTTCATACAATATCATATGCCAAGTGTTTACTACACATATAATGCAAGCATACTATATAATAAGCCAAGTAAGAGGCAATGGCGTACCTTGATCACATATACTCTAATCATCACATATTCCTGAGTCATCTATATCCTTGGTCAAACCCCTAATTAAGACAAGATTATATGTAACCATCAAGTTCTCATCATCTTAACCCTAGTTGATTCATTTTAGGGTTTCGTTAATTATTATAGATATTTTCATCTTTACTTGTATTCTTGTCTTGGAGAAATCTTACTAATGTTATCTCCCAAATTATGATTCATTAACTGGATATGCCCATGTGTCACATTATTATGTAAATATATTAACTTAGGTTACATTCACTAGTCAAATTAGGGTTTTCTCATCATTTTAGGATCATTTAACATGTAACATGATTTATATGCATAATTATGATCTCAGGAACACATATTAGCTTCCAATTACATATATGAGGGTGTTCCATAAATTCCATCATTTATTATGTATGTATTTATTATATCTTATTTAGGGTTATTAGCCCAAAATAGCTGTATTGAGAAAATTACAAGATTTTGTGCATCAACATCATAATATCTGACGGAAAATGGATTATACATCATATTTTAGAGTTAGTTGTGCATTCACATAATTTTAGGTCTTCATTTGATATTTATTATCCATTAACCAAGTATATTACATCTTACATGATATTACTAATGTTTAAGCTTCAAAAGACTGTTATCATGGTCCCATGTTGTTCTACTTATTTTTCTAAACATTTTGGTATATTATTTGTGTTTTTGGATAAATGAGTTAATTTCTACGAATTATCCAAGAACTGAGCATTATTGAGGTATTTACCTTCTTATGGCTAATCGCCGGCCGCCATGTGCCACATTAGGGTTGCACTGCTTCTCACTTGGGCCAGCTGGTTCGGGTTGGTTCTCTTGGTTTGGTTGGTTCCGGTTCAAGTCTAACTTAAGCAATTTTTCTCTCTAGACCCGGTTCAACTTCTCCCCCTTTATTTTTCGTGAGGACGCGACTCTATCCTTCCATGAACAGGTCTGCCATTGCTAAATCTATCTCCAGCAAGAGAATTCTACAGCTATCATCCTCCTCTTTAACCTCAAACACTGCAAAATTCTTAGTCTGACCTTTCTTCATACCACCAGACTCGAGGTCTGTCTCTATTTTCAATGCTCTCAAGGAATGAGAGGAGCGCTGCCACAGGGAAGGAGTGCGACAGAGAAAGGGGGAAACACATACCCTTCTTGACCTCATACAACTCTGAGGCTTTAGATAGTTATCCAAACCTTAACAAACTCAACCACAACCTCGATTTGAAGTGGCGAGGTCTGAGAAGCTCTGCTGAGCTTGCTTCCCCTTTGTTAGTGAATTGGGCTTCATCCTCCACGAAATCTTCCATGACAGTTCACGTTAATGATGGGGATCACTTACTCTTAGTATGGTCTTCCTTTTCCTCCTCCTAACATCCTCCATTATGCCTTCTACCTCCCTTTTCTAGCTCCAGCCATCTCCTTCTTGCTGCAATGGAGACCATCAGAAAAGCGGGAGTCCATTCTTCCTCGTCTCTACTCCTACTATCCCAAATGAATGGTCAATCAGGAGATCTTGGAAAGGCAATGAAAACTTCCCGCTCATCACCCCTTTGTTAGGCCATGACCACAATGTGAGGTGGTGGGGTGGATTGGGAGAAGATATGTTCATGTACCTTGTCTAAATGCAAGCTATAAGAAGACATATAGACCCTCCAATCTGACTATCCAAGGGCTATTAGGGCTCCATGATGCAGGGGTTTTGAGTCATTTTTATAGACTGGTTTTGCATACGTTTTATGTGTATTTTGATAATATTTGTGATTAATATCACATGATTCACTACCTTTAGTCTATAATCTCATTTTGCATCAAATTTACCTTGTTTCATCTTATTCTGTATAAAAGATCAGATTTGTTGGGTTTGATTGGTGTTCTTCTCTTCATTTCAGGAAATTCAGATATCTGAATACGTCGATACCATCGACGGATGGTCGATACCATCGACCTGGTCACAGTGCATTGCCAGAGAAGAGCAACCAGAAGTCGATACCATCGATGGGACTGTCGATGGTATCGAGAGAGCGTCAGTGAGCTAGATTTCCAGATGTCAATACTATCAACCCAAAGTTGATACTATCGACCTCACCTCAGCAAAATCAACTTCAGCGTCAGATTCTAGAGAAAGTGACACCTAAGGCATCGATGGTATCAAGGCAACATCAGAGAGAACCCCAAGAATTGCACAAGCGCCGGTGCCTCATGCAGGTCGATACCATCGACCCGCATCGATGGTATCGACACCGTCAGATCAAGTTTTTCTAAAGATCATGTCTAATCGTATGGTGGTGATCTTTGGGTGACCTAAAGTGGTGCATATACCTAATTACAGCGGCCCGAAGCAATCGATCACGTCTGGAGCCATTGCACAAGTCTCGAGGAGGAGAAGGAGAGAAGAACAGAGCCCAGAACCACGCCCTGATCATTCTGAGAGCCATGGAAGGAGTTTCCCACTACCGAAAGGCTGTAGATCACTTATCCTATGCTAGGGAATGCCCAGATCTCCTCTGTTCAAGGGTTTACATCACATCTATTCACGTTGTCCATTTGTTTTCCCTTTCTCTCATCATGTCTTTCATTGAGATGAACATGAGGGGCTAATCCCCTTTATCTTTAGGACCGGGAGTAGCCCGAGTAATCGTTGTATGACAGTTTTGACATAGTTATCATAATTTGTCTCTAAAATCCGTGGTATGATTTCATTTTGTCCATTATATCATTATGATTGATCAACTAATGATAATCTAATACCTTTAATTACTTTGAAAGAAGAATTAACGATCGAAAAGAGACAAACATCACATTAACTAATAAATCCTTTGAACAAGGTGATGTACATTTAATGGTGGAAACCCATAGTGTGATCTTCATGCACCTAATTTAGGGTATAGGTTACTACTACTGTGGAACCAACCTAGATTTAGGTAGTGAATTGTATCGCGACAATGAACAATTCTGACTACTGGCCACTACCTGGAATAGGAGATGAATTAGGATAATTGTGTAGAAATTAGTACAACGAGAACCTGCGGGGAAACCACAATCCTAAAGATTCCATCTTTAATTGATTAAACCAACCATTTAATCGATTGTTTTGCTTTCTATTTTTCTTTTCTTTTTCAATCAACTCTCAAACCATTTTAATCGGTCTAGCTGATTGCTAATAGTTAGTAGTAGTCCACTGAAAATCCATTCCCTGAGTTCGAATCGGGCCTCATAAAGGTCTATATTACATTGATGCGTGCACTTGCATTATACGCACGGTAAATCAGTGTCAAGTTTTTGGCGCCGTTGCCAGGGAATGACAATTTTCGGTACTACGAGGGCTGCATGCAGCTACTCTAGGCCACATTTTTTTTTAAATTTTAAATTCTAGAAATTAATCATCTATCTTTTATAATATGTAATTGTCTAGTACTGTGCCTAATTAAATTTATTACTGTGCATGTACTAGTGCATGGTGAGTACGCGTAGAACAGACTACACACAATCATCGCCAGAGGTCCCATTTTTGGGATCAGACTACGAGGAGAACGACACCCAAAATCAACTCGAGAACAAGAATTCAGATTCTGAACCTGAATCAATGGTCGAGGAACAAACAATTTGGAAAAAAAATTAAGGCGTCATCCTCTTCTGCATCTAAGGGGCTAATTAAGAAGCAGGTCATCAACATTCCTAACTACAAAATTGACCCATGCCTAATTAATGTGGTCAAGTTTAATGTGTTTCATGGGCTCAAAAATGAAGATCCGATGACCCACATAAGCCAGTTCATGGAGAACTTTGATATGGTCAAGATAGACCGGTTTCCACAGGAGATGCTCTACTTGAAGTTATTTGCCAGTTCTCTAGCGGGAAATGCTCGAGAATGGCTACATAATCTGGACGACGAATATGTGGAATCTTGGGACCACATGGCTGAAGTTTTATTCGAGAGATTTTTCATGCCTGAGAAGGCAAATGATCTCATAAGAAAAATCCATAACTTCAGTTAGAAAGCTTATGAAGCATATTCCGAGACATGGGAGAGATTCTAGATAATGCTGAGGAGATGCCCACATCATGGACTGGACAAAGAAAAGCAGGTCAAGATTTTCTATTTTGCTCTTTCTGAGCATGATAGAAGTAATATATATTCAGTAGGATCGGGGTTCTTCCTGAATAACACTGATATAAGGTGTTGGGAAATTCTGAAAAACATGGGTAAAAAGTAGTCATGGGGTGATAGAGATGCTTCAAAACAAGTTAAGGTTGGGGGAGATGCCAAAGCCATCAAAGAACTCAATGAAAAGATGGACCTAATTGCTAAAAGGCTACTTGCACAAGAGGAGGAAATAGATGAAGATGCGCAAGTTAAATACATGCGTCAACAACTAGGGTACATGAATAATGATTCATCTTGGAGGAAAGATAAGAAATTCTCATGGAAGGATCCAAATAATTTTCTCCAGGATCCAGATGCTAAGCCACATCCCACAACATTGGATAAGAGCAATGATTTTCTCAACTAGGTGATAAAGCAGAATCAAGAGCTGATGAGCACCTTTGGTCAACAAATCAAGCAACAAGGAGAGTTTATGAATCAGTTTGGGCAAACTATGCAAAGTCATGGAGCTCAAATGAGTACACTTGAGACATCTTTAGCATAGATGGCATCAGAGATTTAAAGTTTAAAGAAACCAACACAACAAGGCTTTCAGGAAATACAAATGTTCCAGGAGGAAATCAACAAGCCAAAGCAATTCTGTTGAGGAGTGGAAAGAAGACTTTAAACTCTAAGTCCGATGAACCAAGCACACCCCAGCTAGAAGCCACAGGTGAGGCCATAGAGGAAGACACAATCACAGAGATAGTGGATGATGCTACAGAGAAGGCCGCAAAAGAGCCCATTGTAGAGGAAGAGACTGAAAAGAGGACGCCATATGTACCACCACATCAGAGGGCACAGATCGTCCCAGTCCCTTATCCAAATAGTCTGAAGGAAAAGAAGGTGGATGCTCAGTTCAAAAAGTTCCTAGATAGTTTTAGGAAACTTTCGGTTAACATCCCTTTATTAGAAGCTATCGAGCAGATACCCTCTTATGGTAAGTTTCTGAAGGATGTAATTACCAAGAAGAGGATGATTCCTGATACAGAGGTGGTAGTTCTTAAAGAGCAGGTTAGTGCCTTTATTTTGGGCACGTTGCCACCAAAACAACAAGATCCTGGCTGCTTCAATATCTCATGTTACATTGGTAAGGTGAAATTCGGCGAAGCATTGTGTGATTCTGGGGAAAGTATAAACTTGATGCCCCTTTCTACATTCAAGAAACTAGGTCTTAAGGAATCTAGACAAGGCAACATGACAATTCAACTAGCCGATAATTCTGTGTTATGACCATATGGTGTTTGTGAGGATGTTTTGGTAAAGGTTGACATATTTGTATTTCCAGCTCATTTTATAGTAATGGAGATGCAAGATGAGAAAACGAATGAGATACTCCTAGGAAGACCCTTCCAGGCCACCATTGATATGATTTGAGAACGAAATAGGTAGAGGCTGTCTAACGAAATAGGTAGAGGCTGTCTAACATTGGGTATAGTAGATGATAGATTTGAGATGGTCATGCCACCAAGGACAAAACAATCACAGGCAAAGGAGCAATGTTGTATGGTGAATCACTTTGATCAGAACATTTCTCTTTGTTTAGGGAAGTCATTTCTAGATATGTCTCATGTGATGACTAAGGTAGATAAGGGGACACTGGCCGTGGATATCACAGAACAAACAAAAGTTGTTTCTCTTTGTAAAGCTGTGGGTTATCTGAATGATGAAGAGGAGGAAATTCCTCTATCTATGGAGGATGATGTAGTAGTAGTTTCTATGCTTGATTCATATCTAAAATTGCCCCTTGAAGCTTGCCTTGTTAACATCATGCATGATTGGATGAGAAGCATGTCATTACAAGAATGTGTCAAGATGCTTCAAGTGCTCCCTTGCTACTATGCCAAGCACTATGAGGATCTTGGACCGCTCCCACCACCACTTCAATCATCATTGATCTGTCCACCAGAATTAGAGCTGAAGCCACTACCCCGTCACTTGAAATATGCCTTCTTAGCTGATGGTGAAAAGCTACCGGTGATGATCTTGGCATATCTGAGTGCCGATGAAGAAAAACAATTGATGATCGTGTTGTAGAACCACTGTGGTGCATTCGGGTGGTCAGTTGCTGATGTTAAGGGGATTTCCCCTACTCTTTTCCAGCACAAGATCTGCCTCGAGGAAGGTGCCAAGTATGTAATTCAGCCGCAACATCGACTCAACCTGAGTATGATGGAGGTCGTTAAGAAGGAGGTGATCAAGCTCCTTTCTGCAAGCATCATCTATGCCATTTCAGACTCAATGTGGGTAAGTCCAACACATGTAGTCCCTAAGAAGGGGGGAATCACTGTAACTCAGAATCTTATGAATGAACCTGTCACTACCCGATTGGTAACCAAGTGGCGAGTGTGCATTGATTACCGTCGCCTCAATTCTACCACTTTAAAAGACCATTTCCCTCTCCCATTTATTGATCAGATTTTAGAGCTGCTGGTTGGCCACTCTCATTTTTGCTTTTTGGACGGCTATTCCATCTATAATCAGATTTCTATAGACCCTAAGGATCAAGAGAATTCCACCTTCACTTGTCCTTATGGGACTTTCACATATCGCCGCATGCCATTTGGGTTATGCAATGCACCAGCCACTTTTCACCGTTGTATGCTTGCTATATTTTCTGATATGGTGGAGCGCTGCCTAGAGGTTTTTATGGATGAATTTTCCATCTATGATGCGTTGTTTGATGAGTGCTTGTATAATTTGGATAAAGTGTTACAAAGATGTGAGGACACACATCTAGTCCTAAATTGGGAAAAATGTCATATGATGGTTAGCAAAAGAATCGTGCTTGGACACAAGGTGTCTAGCAAAGGACTGGAGGTAGATCCAGTAAAAATCGAGATTATTGCCAAATTACCTCCACCGAATTCGGTGAAGGGAGTGAGGAGTTTCCTTGGTCACGCAGGTTTCTATTGCCATTTTATCAAATATTTTTCCAAAATTACTAAACCATTGTCTGAATTACCTGAGAAGGATGCCACATTTGATTTCAATGAGAAATGCATACATGCCTTTAATGTCCTGAAAGAAAAATTAATTTCAGCATCGGTTGTCCAAACGCCGGTTTGGACTAAGCCCTTTGAGCTTATGTGTGATGCGTCAGATTTTGCTGTAGGGGCTGTTCTTGGGCAGTGTTTTGAGAATAAACCCACAGTAATTTTCTATGCATCTAAAACTTTAAATGATGCACAACTTAATTATACCACCACTGAAAAAGAGCCTCTTGCCGTAGTTTTCACATTTGAAAATTTTAGGCAATATTTAGTGGGGTCAAAAGTTGTGGTTTGGACGGACCACGCTGCCATCAAATACTTAATGGAAAAGAAAGATGCCAAGCCTAGATTGATTAGGTGGATCTTGCTCTTGCAAGAACTTGACATCAAAATTAAAGATAAGGAGGGCATTGAAAATGTGGTTGCGGACCACTTGTCTCGGTTAGAGCGGGTAGATGAGAGAGATATCAATATACCCATTATCGAGACATTTCCCGATGAGCAAATCCTTTCAATAAAATCTAAGGATCCGTGGTTTTCAAATATTGTTAATTATCTTGCATGTAAGGAAATACCGAATGATTGGACTTATCAAGAAAAGAAGAGATTTTTCCATTCTTTAAGATATTATTTTTGGGATGACCCCATTTTGTTGAGATAATGTAGGATGGCATCTTACGCAAGTGTGTACCAGAAGGTGAATATGATAGTGTGCTCAGTCATTGTCATACACTACCCACCAGCGGTCATCATGCGAGCACAAGGACAATGGCCAAAGTGTTAGAGAGTGGCCTTTATTGGCCTACACTCTTTCAGGACGCCGATGACTATGTGAAAAGATGTGATTCGTGTCAAAGGGCGGGTAACATCTTAAGGCGGCAAGAGATGCCCTTCAACGTGTTTCAAGAGGTTGAGGTATTTATTTATGGGGCATCGATTTCATGGGACCATTTGTGTCCTCAAATTCCAACTTATATATTTTACTTGCCGTTGATTATGTGTCGAAATGGGTAGAGGCAATACCCACAAGGACTAATGACGCTGTGGTAGTATGTAGGTTTGTGAAGGAATATATTTTTGTAGGTTTGGTGTGCCATAGATGATTATACGTGATGGAGGCACCCACTTCATGAACAAGAAATTTGCTACACTATTGAGTAAATACGGGGTCAAACACAATGTTGGTACCCCATATCACCCATAGACGCAAGGCCAAGTCGAGGTTTCCAATCGAGAGATCAAGAAGATATTGGAACGTAGAATGGAATATTCTAGGAAGAATTGGAGTGCACTACTACCAGATTCTTTATGGGCATATAGGACCGCCTTTAAAACACCTATAGGCACTACACCTTTTAGGATGGTTTATGGGCAGGCTTGTCATCTACCGGTCGAGTTAGAGCACAAAGCACATTGGGCATTATAGAAGCTTAATATGAGCTATGATGATGCATAAAAGAAGATAATGTTAGAGATCAATGAGTTAGATGAGCTTAGAATGAGTGCTTATGAGAACCAGAGGATCTATAAAGAACGGACAAAGCAACTCCACGACCGCCACATTCAAATGTGCATTTTCAAAAAGGGTGATTTCGTGTTATTGTTCAACTCAAGATTAAAGTTGCATCCCAGGAAACTGAAATCCCAGTGGAGTGGACCTTTTGTGGTGGAAGATGTCTGACCAGATGGTGCTATTATGGTGAGAGATGGAGAGCTAACGTTCTTAGTGAATGGTCAAAGATTGAAGCTCTACTATGGGGAGGATTACACGAGAAAGGTGCATGAGGCTAAAATCATGGCACTTAAGGAAGAATGATGAGCTTGATTGCGTCTAGCCTAAGACGTTAAAGTAGGTCACTTGTTGGGAGCCAACCCAACCATTGATAGTTCACATTTTTCTAGTTATTTTATTTTCTGTCGTGTTTTCAAGTTAGTTTTGGTTAATTTCATTTTTAGTGTAAAAATGATACCCTAATAAGTTTGCTGAGTGTGCAGTACTGATAGAAAGTCGATACCATCGACCACAATGTCGATGGTAGTGACGTGGGTGCAGGCAAGAGGCTACAAAAAAGTTTCTAAGATGATACCATCGACCGCCTCGTAGATGGTATCGACCTACCATCAGTGACATCGTAAAAAAGAGAGTGTCGGGTCGATAGTATCGACCAAGAAGTCGATGCTCATGAGATCCCTAAAGGTTTTTAGAGAAATATGTCTCAGTAAAGTCGATACCATCGACATCCCTATCGATGGTATTGACCCGACAGTAGTGAGGAAGAGGCGCCCGACTCTCAAAAGGGTATTTGAAATAGAAAGGGTCGATACCATCGACCAATTGTCAATGGTATAGACGTGACATGTCACCAATCCACAAGAAGATATCAACGAAGCCTGCAAAATCAAGAAGTCAATCCGTGGTTTGGGTCGATACCATCGACCCCAGTCGATAGTATCGACATGTCACCTATCTGGCGCCCCACATCCAGCAATCGACGTCCGTCGATGGTCGCGAAGTGGTAGATTGTGCTACAGGTGTCGATACCATCGACACCCCATCTATGGTATCGACGAAGTGACAATGGCGTCGATTTCAGTTATAAAAGGAGGGATAGTTTCTCTTTTCTACTCACACCTTCAGAGTCAATCCCCTCAACCCTTGCACTGAGCATTACCGAGCAACCGGAAATCTTCACCGAGCATCTAGCAATCGAGCAATCATCACCGAGCTCTTTTTAGACATTGGAGATCATCTTCTCTTATCTACTCTGACCTTCACCGATGCCCCCATATGATCCAAACTTATAGGGGCAATATCCATCATGGGATCCCAATGCCCCATAGTACCTGCCACCTGAGCAGTAAACAGTATCACTGTTCCACCTGCTGAGATTGTTTTTTCTATGAGGCCATAGTCAAATTCAATCTTAGGGGGGGAGATGGAACGATTTCTATCTTTTATTTCCTTTTCTTTTTAACAATTTTATTAGTTTTTAGTATCCACATGCTATCTAGTGTATCCGTGGATGTCTAATGTAATGTGTCATCTCTATGCTTTTCACATGGGAATTAGCGGTGTGAAATTTGAGCATATTTAATTTTTTTTTCAGGAAGTTGTAAGTTGAACTTGTTTGATATTGAGCACTTAACCTATGAAAATAACTGGGTTTGTCAACTTTAAAACATAAGATCATAACTGTACAACCGTATGATTCGAGAAATGTGGACAGACATGGATGTTGAGCCTAAACTGACCAAACGGTAATGGGACTTTAATCAAAAGTGAGACAGAGAAACCCTTTGATTTATTGTTACACAGTTCACTAAAGAGGGAAATATAATATATTCCAATGGTTTTGTACATTAGTCTTGTGATCTATCCATTCCATTTCATTCAATATCCACCATAAGAACTGGAAGCACTTATTGTTTTTCATCTCTTGATTGCATGACATGTAGATAGGATTTCATTATAGCTAGATTTTACATCTATGCATTCACACATTCTTAAGTGCATGTCATTATAGTTGCATTTTGCATACTCTAGAGCATATATGACTTTTTGTACCTTATTTCTTCTGGAAAATAAGAAAAATAGGAAAATTGTTACCCTCTGAAAAGTAATTTGTAAGGCATCAATGATGTTAGCTAAGTGGAAATAAGCCCAAAAAAAATAAAAAAAATATTGTGAATGTTCTTCTAGTCAATTGAAAAATGAGGGCTTGAAAAAAAGAAAAAGAGAAGAAATGTAAGTGAAAAAAAGGAGAGGGAGAAAGGAACTTGTTTCACCTGCATGTATACATAAAGAAAAGAGGAATAAGCACATAATGTAGTTTTAGTAGTCATTCCATCTCATCTTGAGACGGAATGATAGTGCATGCACCATTCTACCTAAAATTTAGGCATTAGGGCATTTTCATATGCATATGCATCATTTAGGTCATTTTGTTGCTTTTGCATGATAAAACTATATGGTGCTTCGCTTTCTTCCACAACCACCCATTTCATCCACTCGTTGCTCAAAATGGTAGCCACCCATGATTATCTCCTCATTATTTTATACTAGGAGATCTTCTTCCATTTAGATGGTAGTTAGGACTTGAGCAATGTAGATAGGAGATCACAAGATGCACTTAGTCTGAATCAGAGGAATTCATTATATCAACTGCTTTATTTGGTAGTGTTTGATGATCTTGGGGTAAACATTTCTTATGGATGATCATTGTCACCTTTAGGGTAGTTATCGATCTATGGTCAGTGAGGGCCGACATGTGCATGACAGGTGGGAGTCATATTGAGATGTCTTTTATGCTAATATGTTCATTAGTTGACTCGCGCAATTCTATTCTACAGTTTTGTGCTTGAGGACGAGCAATATTCAAGCTTAGGGGAGTTTGATGCAAGGGTTTTGAGTCATTTTTATAGATTGCTTTTGCATAAATTTTATGTGTATTTTGATCATATTTGTGATTAGTATCGCATGTTTCACTACCTTTAGTCTATAATCTCATTTTGCATCAAATTTACCTTGTTTCATCTTATTCTATATAAAAGATCATATTTGTTGGATTTGATTGGTGCTCTTCTCTTCATTTCAGGCAATTCAGATATCTATATACGTCAATACCATCGATGGATGGTCGATACCATCGACCTGGTCATAGTGCATTATCGGAGAAGAGCCACCAGAAGTCGATACCATGGATGGGACGGTCGATGGTATCGAGAGAGCGTCAGCGAGCCATATTTCTAGATGTCGATACTATCGACATCGCCTCAGCAAAATCAGCTAAGGTGTCGATACCATCGACACACCATCTATGGTATCGAGGCAACATCAGAGAGAACCCCAAGAATCATACAAGCGTCGGTGCCTCATGCAGGTCGATACCATCGACCCGCGTCGATACCGTCAGATCAGGTTTTGCTAAAGATCATGTCTAATCATACGGTGGTGATGTTTGGGCGACCTAAAGTGGTTCATATACCTAATTACGATGGCTCGAAGCAATCGATCACATCTGGAGCCATTGCATAAGTCTCGAGGAGGAGAAGGAGAGAAGAACATAGCCCAGAGCCATGCCTCGATCGTTCCAAGAGCCGCGGAAGGAGTTTCCCACTGTCGAAAGGCTGTAGATCGCTCATTCTACGCTGAGGAATGCTTGGATCTCCTCTGTTCAGGGGTTTACATCACATCTATTCACGTTGTCCATATGTTTTCCCTTTCTCTCATCATGTCTTTCATTGAGATGGACATGCAGGGCTAATCCCCTTTATCTTTAGGATCGGGAGTATCCCGGGTAATCGTTGTATGACAGTTTTGACATAGTTATCATAATTTGTCTCTAAAATACGTAGTATGATTTCGTTTTCTCCATTATATCATTACGATTGATCACCCTAATGATAATCTAATACCTTTAATTACTTTGAAAGAAGAATTAATGATCGAAAAAGATGAATATCACATTAACTAATAAATCCTTTGAACAAGGCAATGTACAGTTAATGGTGGAAACCCAGAGTGTGATCTTCATGCACCTAATTTAGGGTATAGGTTACTACTACAGTGGAACCGACCTAGATTTAGGTAGTGAATTGTATGTCGACATCGAACAATTCTGACTACAGGCCACTACCTAGAATAGGAGACGAATTAGGATAATTGTGTAGGAATTAGTACAACGAGAACATGCGGTGAAACCACAATCCTAAAGATT
Organism: Alisma plantago-aquatica; assembly: GCA_963693085.1. Taxonomy (NCBI): domain Eukaryota; kingdom Viridiplantae; phylum Streptophyta; class Magnoliopsida; order Alismatales; family Alismataceae; genus Alisma; species Alisma plantago-aquatica. The sequence goes on along the minus strand of OY856413.1, from coordinate 279,586,391 downwards.
CCATCTTTAATTGATTAAACCAACCATTTAATCGATTGTTTTGCTTTCTTTTATTTTTCTTTTCTTTTTCAATAAATTCTCAAACCATTTCAATTGGTCTAGCTGATTGCGAACAGTTAGTAGTAGTCTACTGAAAATCCGTTCCCTGAGTTCGACTCGGGCCTCACAAAGGTCTATACTACATTGACGCATGCACTTACGTTATACGCACCGTAAATTCGTGTCACTCCACATCTACAATCTGTGGCCTCTCATAACAAAGGAAAAAAAGGGGTCATGACACATCAAATGATCAACAACTTAGGTCCACAAATAATTAAATATAAACATTATTTTTGCATATTTCAAACCTCAATAACTCCCTCTAGGATACTCCAATTGCCACCAAATTTTAACCATATCTTTTTTACCCCTCAAGCTACATTTTATTAAATTTTGGTGCCAAAATATCATTGCTTGGCCCATAAAATAAATACCTAAAAAAGGAATGAACGTATGGATCTTAATCATGATATTAACCTCAATCAACCATCATGATTTACCAAAACACTTACAACTCTCAAATAACTCAAACTTGAATTTCAATATGTCATTGAGAATTCCAAGGTTACAAAAGTCCACTCCATCACATACTACACTCCTTAAAAGATATTTTGTCCTCAAAATTAATATAAAATCCCTTCTTTCACATTATTATTCTACAACTTACAAATGACTCAACAACCACATAATTGTGATGCAAATATTTGCTATGTTGGTACCTTCCCTAGCTTAATATTCAAAATGTCACTCCTAGGAAGTTGGACCTACACTTGAAGAAGTCAAGCATGCATGCAAACCCCAAAAAACTAATTAGGTTCATTAAATGTTTCTAAAAATGAACTAGGATCATGTCAAAGGATCAGTCATGAAGACTATCAAGATGACCTTTACCTTTAAAATCATTGAGTCAAAACTCATGAAGTCTTACATAATATTCATTCCCTAAACAAGCATCATTGAGACATGCAATGACTGGATGAATATCTCTCTTACCAACATTTGTCTTAAAATCATCTCAAAGATCCTATTTGAATGGATCAAACCACACTCGAATGACTAGATTTATCCAACTCAATCAAGATTCATTACTAGCTAAATGATAACTAACACTATCAAGATTGCTGGGGATGGGTTCCGCGGGAGCGTCTGAGGGGGCGACGGATGGGGCGACTGATGCGGCGGTGGCTGCATATCCTCCAGATCCGGGAGCTGCTGACCCTGCTCAGTTTCCTGCTAGGTGCAAGGCGTTCTCTAGATGCACTTGTAGCATCTCGGTCGCAGAGCATCCAAAGCAATGGTCAGATTTGTTCAAGACGGACAGTGTAGGTCCTGTTAAGCTGAGAAAGGAAGAGGTCTGTTTTTAGGAAGGGAAGTTGATCTATCCGAAGTCCATAGCGGAAAGGAACCTCAGAAGATGGAGTCGAACATCATCAGGGAACGTGATTGGACTGAAACCTCACTGGCCGGCGCTTGCTAGGCACTTGGCTCAGATCTGGAATGCTAAAGGGGCGATTGAAGTCAGATCCAGGGGTCGCAGTTTCTTCATAGTTATGTTCGAGAAAGACGAAGATCTCACTATGGCTGTGGATGGTGGTCCGTGGTTTGTGGCAGGGAAACTGCTTATCATCAAGAAGTGGGAGCGGGGGGAGCTGCTAGAGAAGATGAAGCTCACAGAGATTCCCATATGGTTGAAGATTCATAAGCTTCCATTAGAATTATGAGATGCTGAGATGTTCAACATCATCAGGTCTTATCTGGGAAGGCCCCTTCGGCCGGACAAGTTTACATCTGAGTTTAGGAGGTTGGAGTACGCTCGTTTGCAGGTGGTTATCTCTTCTAATTTCAGTTTTCCAGAGGAATTGCAAATTATGAGTGATGATGGTCACAGTGATACTATCAAGTTTGAATATGAATGGAAGCCACCCAAATGTCTGGCGTGTGGTTTGTTTGGGCATGAAACATTGTTGCGCGATTCTTCTAAAGCTGTGGAGGAAGGCCCTCAATGTTGGGTTTTAGGGGAGACAGAGAAGGCAGCGGAAACAAAAATTTCTCCCCCAACCCATACCGAGGAAACGCGTCAACGTCTATATAATAGGAAAGGATGGTTTGCAGAATCATACCTTGTCCCGAGGCTTGCTCGGCGACAATACCTCGCGCAATATGCGGTCTTCAACTCCGGACTTCGACGGTGTCTGTGCAGCTCCTGGTCGCACCGGGACTGACAACTCCTACTCGAACCGGACTGTCGGATGACAGTTGCCTCCTAAGCGGCAGTGTCCTCCCGCCTCTGTAGTAGTCCACACAGACCACCTGGAACTCCACTCTCCTTGTCCCCCAAGGAAGTGGAAGGAGTCGCACCCTCCTGTTGATGTACTAGTCACCAACACGATCTCCTGCCTCCTGTTGCAACTGCAGTTATCCTTCCCTTGCTGCACCTCCCTTTTGCGGGAAGCACTTGCTCGGGCTCTCTCACGGTTACCAAAACCAGAGAGAACGACAACTTGCAGAGCAACTGGTTGCACTGAGCTGTACTGTGAGAAGCCCCCAATACCCCTATATATATAGGAGAGTCATGGGACAGGGTTCTCCATCTCGGGCAATGCGGGACTAAAGCAGGAGTAGAAGGGTTCGAGAATTTTCCACAAAAAGCAACCAGTTCGCAACTTGAAATGATCGGTTCACAATTGAACCGATCGGTTCGGCCATTGAGCCGATCGGTTGGACCTGAGCCGATCGTTTGGGGCACTCCAACTGATCGATTGGTGCCCTGAACCGATCGGTTCATGGTCCTAATCCGGCTCAAAAAGACTTTCCTTATTTCTTTCCCAATTGGTATCGAATACCAATATTATTCCCAATCGAATTGGGCAATTTGAAACCAAAGGAAAATTCTTGCCGACATGACTTTTCCCAACTGGTCAGTTGCACCAGTTGAGCCGATCGGTTCAACCCTTGAACCGGTCGTTTCAACCTGGGCATGAGCCGATCGGCCTGGACACTCCAGCCGACCGGTTCAGCAACATCAGCCGATCGGTTCATCACATGAACCGATCGGTTGGGAGCACAGGTTGGGCAAAATCAGTCAATTGCGATTTCAATCAATCTGATACTCCAATCAATGCGTCCAACACCTTGAACCATACGATATTGAGCTATCGACTGATTGAGTGTTTAATTGAACTACTAAACTCCTTTAGTAATCAATCTAAACATTGCTTTGTGGACAAAACTCTTCTTCCAGGTTAAATCCTATGTGTGTGACCCTGCAGGTCCATTTCACGTTGGCAGTGAAAGTCCATAACACTTATGACTTCACAAGCAAAGAGCGGTGCCTAGTCACACATCAGTGCTACCCAAGTGAAAGTAGAAAGTTGGAGAACAACTTTCATCCTACAATCCGTGAATGGTGTTACAGCGAATGTATAATTCCTTTGTCACTGATATCCCGAATGAACTCGAGGCATGGAACAGTCATCCTATCAACGTTCATTCACTTCCTTGATCTCAGAGTAGACTGGAAGAGATATGTATGACATCAGTATCATATACTGATTCACACATGCGTGCACGCCTTTCTCAATCCTACTCATCAAGTGGCCATGGATATCAAACTCCCTCAGGAGGGACAAATCCCATATCTATCACTCACCCCTCAAAAGCCCCATGTGTCAAAGCCACCCAATCATCACCTTTATAACAACCCATGTTTCAGGACTGCGTTTGATGATGTCAAAGTGTGCCCGACGACATGTGTTGAGTGCAGTGATTTCAGGTCTAAGAATCACACTCACCACCATCACTGTGAGTACTGACTATGACTACCATCTCATGGTTCCATGTGTCAAACTCACGGTGGGTCTGTCCGGTACCTTGTTCTCTAACAAGTACCTATGTGTTTGGTTTGATATCTCTATATCATGACTAATGCGATTCTGTCATCAACCAACACCACAATCTTGTCTTGTGTGTCATTGCTGTCTATCTACCTTCCACAATGACATCTGACTAGGGACATAACAAGAATGTACAAACTCTTAGCAACCGTATGATCTCATCGTTCAGGTCATGAACCTGAAGGCATACGTCATTGAGTACTGTCATTCTCTAGACATTCAATCTATTCTATCACTATCACATATGACTGAACTAGAAAGAATTGGAAGCTCTCCTTTTATGTTTATCAAATCAATCTTAATTTATCCCACCAATTATCACATGATTGGCTCTCAGGGCATACATACCAACAGACTCCCACTTGCACTGCGAGCCAATCACCCATGAATCATATTCATAGTGATCTTCAAACATGTCCCACATGTTACTGTGCTGTAGTGCCAACATAGTGAGTAATGGCAGCACCTTGCCAAAGTCTGTATAAATTGCATGTCTCTCATCTCTTCGCTGTACGTCACACGTATGAGATGGAGTTGTCGTAATATGCGATCTTGTATTCCATTTGCTAACCTTTAGCCACATTGCATGATCAAGGATTCCAGACTTGTCATCAATGAGTGGAATATAAGATCATCTCATGAACTCTCAGATCCATATAGTATCCACTGTTGTTCACTAACACATAGATACTCGACATTTCCCTTTTAAATGGCTTTATTGGAACACTTCCAATTATCAACAAACATTCACTTTTATACATCTCATGTATATATATTGCGATTAATTTTCTGTCCTTTCGGAAGTTCGCATCAATGTAACTCTTTACATCGAACTCTTCTCCATAGAACTAGTGCTTCACAAGCACTTATCAAGTTCTCATGGTATTCCAGTAACACTTACTGGAAGCAGACAAACATCCACTCATCATGTCACACATACGAGTTATCAGGATGAGCACATCATATTGCCATGTCCTACATACAAGATGATGAATGCATTTTATTCTTGTCATGTCATACATGCAAGATAATGGGATGATTACATACATGATAGATCCATATCTATTCTTAGTGTTCCCATTCTTCATAAGAATTGGACACTTGGCCTTGGGATACTAATATCCATGTAACATGGACAAGTTTTCTCCCACTGAATCTGTGCATACTGAACACTTCAGTACAGATTGCCAATGTATGCTTTCTCTTTCAGGTCAAGAGATTTTCGAGAACTATCTCTATAGATCTCTATTCCTATCACATAGGAAACATCTCTATCTTCCTTAAAGATAATTTCCACTTTTGGATTTCCATTCTAGAACAATTCCATTTCACATCAATATGTGGAATGTGAATACGCTCCCACTAAATCACATATCACTTCTTTATCTTTGACATATTAGTCAAACCCTTTGACTATATTATCAAAATAAAGATCCAATTTTGAGTTGCGTGTACTCAATCAATCACATTGATTAGTCCATTGTAACTTATAGACTTCATTTGCATTAGTGGATTCATAAACCTTATAGGTTGTGTCACGTACACATCCTGGTTTTATTCCTCATAGGAATGCGGTTTTAGTATCCATATGCCAAATGTCTTAGTCATTAAGTTGCAATCAACAAGCATCATCCTTCTCAAAATGTTATCCATGTGTCTTAACACTTAAGACTCATTTGCACTTATTGATATAATCCAATGAGTGCTACCATCAAGGTCATACCTTATGGTTCACATGGATGTCATTTAGGATGTAAAGGTCATAAACCATAACTCAAGATTCGGTTCCTCATATTCATCTTGATAGTTGACTCATCACATGAACAACTCATCACATAGATAATTGAGGTGTATCTATTAAAGATATAAGAACTCACAACCCTTGTGATTCTAAATTTCTTTTATTAGTATGGGGTATTCTTTTATTAAGAAGAATTCAGTTATTTGATAATCATTCTCTAACTCCTTAGAGTATGATTCCTTCTTGATTCAGACATCACCATGCCTTAATCATGAGTTCACTATGATACACTATCATAATCACTCATAAGGATCTCAAACATTTGGTCCAAGTATTTCATTCATTGATCTCATCAAGAATTAATACTTTACCAAATTTGTACTTCATTTATGATAATCTTGAACATTTCAAGACATTCATATTGGTATTTCTCTAAACACCATTTGAGTATTAGCATTTATTCCAATAGGTATGTAAATACATCACATGTATTATACCTAATAGGATAATCACTCTTCCACTACTCAAGTGAAGATTGTTCAAGATATTCATGTCCCTTACTGGTTCTCTAACCAAAAGAGTCTAGTTTTATCCATCACATGGAAACTAGAAATGAATTTCTCATGATTAATGCTAATTAAATTGTTTGAGTTATCTATAACTTTTAGGTATCGTCTTATCTTATGCATATCAAATATCACAAGATAAATAAGGCATTGCCACAAAGATCACATCTTTATAAATTGAAACATATCTTTATTAATTGCTATCATTGTCATACAATATGCAAAAATAAAGTGTTTCTATCTATTGGCAAGTATGAAATAGCAGTTCATAACTGTATTACATGCCTTATTGGCTGAAAATAAACTAAAGTATTCCTATCTATAAAGGAAACACTTGCCCCAAGTAAGAATGCTTTACACTTTACATCTTGATATCATATATCTCAAAAGTGTTATAAGTTTACTTTCATGACACCTTTAAGTAGAGGTTTCAGTCGCCTCCTTCTTCTTTTGTTCTTCCAGGTAGAGAGGACAATTCCTTTTCCAATGTCCTGGCTTTTGACAATGGTGGCAATTTCCTTTCTTGGTCACGCCTCCCTTGGCCTTGAGAGCTGAAGATGGCTTGGACTCCTGGATAGCTTCAGAACCTTTCTTAGCTTTGCCCTTGCCCTTGCGCTTGGACTTGCCTTTCTTGCTCGTGATCACCATCACGGACTTAGGCTTGTCCTTCTTCATCTGTAACTCGGCTGTCCTCAACATGCCCAACAACTCTGACAGTGGCCTATCAAAGTTTTTCATGTTGTAGTTCATCACAAACTGACTGTAAGATTCTGGCAACGATTGCAGTATCACGTCAGTAGCCAACTCTTGGCTCAGTGGAAATCCCCGTCTCTGCAGGTTCTCCACATACCCAATCATCTTGAGTGTGTGAGGACCAACTGGATCTCCTTCTGTCATGACGCACTTGAACAACGCCCTAGAAACATTGTACCTCTCTTGCTGTGCCTGATCTTCATACATGTTCCTGAGATGCAGAATCGTCTCTATGACACCCATGTTCTCATGTTGCCTCTGCAACTCATGGTTCATTGAACATAGCATCAAGCACTTTGCATCAATGGCATCATCAAAATGCTTTTTGTAAGCATCCCTTTCTATCCTTGGTGCATTAGGAGCAGGTTCCTCTGGAATTGGAGTATCCAGGACATAGAGCTTACGCTCTTGAGTGAGAACAATTCTCAATGTCCGATACCAGTCGTGGAAGTTTGTCCCATTTAGCTTGTCCTTGTCAAGGACCGATCGCAAAGAAAGGTTGTTGTTGTTTGTTGCCATTTGAACTACAAAAAGAAAATATGCAATTTTAGTCCAAAACTCATTTTTGACTTATTTGATTGATTTGAAAATTTGACGATATAATTAGGCCTTTAATTAATTATCGCTCCCACTATTTTACTTCAAATTGATAGCCCTCACTATCAATTCGGAAGATTGCAGCGTACAACCTTCTAGTGGGCAAGATCCTGAAATCCTCTAAGTCATGAGTCAGCTTTGGCTGATCGCCCACAACTTAGATCTCTCAGGTAGGCAACTCTTGCCAATTGCATCATATGCAACTCTTGTTGAATGAACATGCACAACACCTTGCCATGAACATTCCTTGCCTCTGGGCTTAGACACTCTAAGAATCACCAGTTAAGTCTAACCCAAAAGCCGACACGGTAAACATGCACCCTGCTTTGGCAGAACCTACATGTCTACCCTTCACACTTCCACAAGATAGACGGCGCACCACGCTTTGGCGTAACCTACGCTTGGTCGATCGAGCTTTTCATGTGTGCCGCTAATGGAAGGCATATAAAACTTAATATTTTAATGAGGGATTTGGTTTTATATACATATACATATCCAATCACCACAATACATAGTACGCATCATATACATGCTATATCCCACATAAAACATGCATAAACGATAAAAAGTGATAATTATGGCCATCCTAATGTGATTCCTCGAGCCAAGAGGAATCACGGTCATCTGGGTCTACATGCAACCTGTACAAGATGAACTTTTGTGCCTTGCCTTCCGAGTTGATCAACTCATCACATGAATGATCTGTACTCTCCAGCCGGTCGTCTGGGTGCCACCAGCCGATCGGTTGGCTCCTCCAACCGATCGGTTCGCCTGGTCGTCGTGCATCTCGTCATGTCTGCCACCCGCTCGTCTCGCTCCTCGAACCGGTCATCAACCGATCGTTTCACTCCTTGAACCGACCATCTGGAAGGTCAACCGATCGGTTCACTCCTTGAACCGATCGTCTGAGCCGTCGTCTTGATGTCCGCCGGTCTTTGACATATCATGAAATAAAATCTATCCTATTTATTACATTGCTTTAAAAAGGAGAAACCCCAAGTTACATTTGGGGGGAGCAAAGGTAGGAAAGAATCTCGAATTATTTCGAGTTACATCAGGAATAAGAGAGGGAAGATCGGTGCGCAGACCGAGATGCAAGCAACCACAAACAACCACACACAGATAGGGGTTTATAGGCCATAATCACGCTACACACATACACCACAAAACTCGTTTAAGGGCGACGTGTATCGAGTGCATAATACATATCATATATGTAATTAGGGATTTGTGGATTTAGGATTGGACATGCATAAAGCCAATATTATTCGCATCGTATGCAATAAATAAAGGCGACAAACCAAAATCGATCATATCGATATTCCTAAAATATAGAACAGCTGACGTGGCTCTGATACCACTGTTGGGTTTTAGGGGAGACAGAGAAGGCAGCGGAAACAAAAATTTCTCCCCCAGCCCATACCGAGGAAACGCGTCAACGTCTATATAATAGGAAAGGATGGTTTGCGGAATCATACCTTGTCCCGAGGCTTGCTCGGCGACAATACCTCGCGCAATACGCGGTCTTCAACTCCAGACTTTGACGGTGTCTGTGCAGCTCCTGGTCGCACCTGGACTGACAACTGCTACTCGAATCGGACTGTTGGATGACAGTTGTCCTCCTAAGCGGCAGTGTCCTCCTTCCTCTGTAGTAGTCCACATGGACCACTTGGAACTCAACTCTCCTTGTCCCACAAGGAAGTGGAAGGAGTCGCACCCTCCTGTTGATGTACTAGTCGCCAACACGCTCTCCTGCCTCCTGTTGCAACTGCAGTTGTCCTTCCCTTGCTGCACCTCCCTTTTGCGGGAAGCACTTGCTCGGGCTCTCTCGCGGTTACCAAAACTAGAGAGAATGACAACTTGCAGAGCAACTGGTTGCACTGAGCTGTACTGTGAGAAGCCCCCAATACCCCTATATATAGGAGAGTCATGGGACAGGGTTCTCCATCCCGGGCAATGCGGGACTAAAGCAGGAGTAGAAGGGTTCAAGAATTTTCCACAAAAAGCAACCGATTCGCAACTTGAAATGATCGGTTCACAATTGAACCGATCGGTTCGGCCATTGAGCCGATCGGTTGGACCTGAGCCGATCGTTTGGGGCACTCCAACCGATCGGTTGGTGCCCTGAACCGATCGGTTCATGGTCCTAATCCGGCTCAAAAAGACTTTCCTTGTTTCTTTCCCAATTGGTATCGAATACCAATATTATTCCCAATCGAATTGGGAAATTTGAAACCAAAGGAAAATTCTTGCCGACATGACTTTTCCCAACTAGTCGGTTGCACCAGTTGAGCCGATCGGTTCAACCCTTGAACCGGTCGTTTCAACCTGGGCATGAGCCGATTGGCCCGGACACTCCAGCCGACTGGTTCAGCAACTCAGCCGACCGGTTCATCACATGAACCGATCGGTTGGGAGCACAGGTTGGGCAAAATCAGTCAATTGCGATTTCAATCAATCCGATACTCCAATCAATGCGTCCAACACCTTGAACCATACGATATTGAGCTATCGACTGATTGAGTGTTTAATTGAACTACTAAACTCCTTTAGTAATAAATCTAAACATTTCTTTGTGGACAAAACTCCTCTTCCAGGTTAAATCCTATGTGTGTGACCCTGTAGGTCCATTTCACGTTGGCAGTGAAAGTCCATAACACTTATGACTTCACAAGCAAAGAGCGGTGCCTAGTCACACATCAGTGCTACCCAAGTGAAAGTAGAAAGTTGGAGAACAACTTTCATCCTACAATCTGTGAATGGTGTTACAGCGAATGTATAATTCCTTTGTCACTGATATCCCGAATGAACTCGAGGCATGGAACAATCATCCTATCAACGTTCATTCACTTCCTTGATCTCAGAGTAGACTGGAAGAGATATGTATGACATCAGTATCATATACTGATTCACACATGCATGCACGCATTTCTCAATCCTACTCATCAAGTGGCCATGGATATCAAACTCCCTCAGGAGGGACAACTCCCATATCTATCACTCACCCCTCAAAAGCCCCATGTGTCAAAGCCACCCAATCATCACCTTTATAACAACCCATGTTTCAGGACTGCGTTTGATGATGTCAAAGTGTGCCCAACGACATGTGTTGAGTGTAGTGATTTCAGGTCTAAGAATCACACTCACCACCATCACTGTGAGTACTGACTGTGACTACCATCTCATGGTTCCATGTGTCAAACTCACGGTGGGTCTGTCCGGTACCTTGTTCTCTAACAAGTACCTATGTGTTTGGTTTGATATCTCTATATCATGACTAATGAGATTCTGTCATCAACCAACACCACAATCTAGTATTGTGTGTCATTACTGTCTATCTACCTTCCACAATGACATCCGACTAGGGACATAATAAGAATGTACAAACTCTTAGCATCCGTATGATCTCATCGTTCATGTCATGAACCCTAAGGCATACGTCATTGAGTACTGTCATTCTCTAGACATTCAATATGTTCTATCACTATCTCATATGACTAAACCAGAAAGAATTGGAAGCTCGCCTTTTATGTTTATCAAATCAATCTTAATGTATCCCACCAATTATCACATGATTGGCTCTCAGGGCATACATACCAACACTCAAAAGAATACGTCGAAGAAGATCTGGGTCCCGAAGACCAAAAGTATTGATGAAGAGAGTGAAGTTTTTATTGAAGTTGTGGAGGATCATCCGGCTACTGAGATGTTTGCTAGTCCTCTTGGTGAGGTTAGTGATTCTGTGCACTCCGGTGGAGGAGGTTTAGGGTCAGCTATCATCTCTTCTTCTATTATTACTCCTGTATCATCTCCTGATGGGGTGTGGGAGCAAAAGAAGAAGAAATCTAGATCTCCGCCTAGGGTGGTTCTGAAGACTAATTCTAGAGATATTCCTGCTTCTGTGAATAAGTTTTCTCCTCTAGCTAGCTATCCTGAGGGTCAGGTTGGGGAGAATGGATTACATCGTGATGATGGGGGAGGGAGTGCTCCATCTATCCTTCCTAATGGTTAATCCACTTTCCATTCTATCCTAGAACGTCCGCGGTTTGAATAAACTTGGACGCCAGGATGCTGTGAGGGAGTTGGTTTCCAGATATTCTACTTCTTTGGTCTGTCTATACGAAACGAAGATTAGAAGGAAGAAAATGCTTAGAACTTTTAATAGATGTTGGCCTTTTGCAAGCTGGATTTCTAATCATGATATGCATCCTTTGGGAAGAGTGGTGATTATGTGGTCTAATGATTCTATCAAGGTTTCTCCTCTGATGTACGATGATCAATTCATTCATTGTAGTTTTTCCTTTGATGGTTCTTTCTTCTTTCTCACTGCCGTGTATGCACATAATCTGGAGTCTAAGAGGGCGATTCTGTGGCCTAAGCTGCTGAGTATTAGAGATACGGTTGGAAGTTCTCCTTGGTTGATCGTTGGTGACTTCAACTGTGTTCGTTTCTCTGCTGATAGGTTTGGTGGAGCTGAACCTTCTTATAGATCCATGTCCTTCTTTAATGGTTTTGTGAACGATGCTAGTCTCCTGGAAGTTTCTTTCTCGGGCTCGGACTTTACTTGGGACAATAGACAAGAGGGTGCGAACCTTGTGATGTCTAAGATTGATAGAAGTTTCTATAATGTGGAGTTCATAGACAAATTCCCTCACCTTTGGGGTGTCATCTCTGCTTCTATTCATAGCGATCATAGAATTCTTGCCATTCATCTTGAGGAAGGGGTAAAGAAGAAAACTCCATTTAAGTTCATCAATGCTTGGACCAATAGATCATATTTCCTTAATCTGGTTGAGGAGTCCTGGAAGACCGAAGTGACAGGGAACCCTATGTTTCGGGTTTGTGAGAAGCTGAGGAAGCTGAGGGCTGTTCTCTGTGATTGGAATAAAAAAGTTGTTGGGAATCTTTATGATAATAGAAGGATTAAGGAGAGTGAGGCTTGTTCTGCTCAACTTGAAGTGGATAGGAATCCCTCGAATGATTCTCTTCAATTTTTTGCTGTTGTGAAAAGGAAGGAGGCTGTTGATGCCTATAATGCAGAGGAATCCTTTGTTAGGCAAAAGTCTAGAGTGCAATGGCTGAACTTGGGTGATAAAAACTCCAAGTTCTTTCATGCGTCTTGAAAAGATAGGAGGTAGAGGAATAGTATTAGAAGTATCATGATTGATAATACTTTATATTCGGATGAGGAGGCTATTGAAAGGCACATCTTAGGCTATTTCCAGGCTTTATTTTCCAATGATTCTCGGTCTTCTCCCATGGAGTGGAATCCTTTTTGGATTTTACCCAAGTTATCTAAGGAGAGTTTTGATAAACTTTGTGGTATTGTTACTCAGGAGGAGATTGATTATGTTATTCTTCATTCTAATGGAGATAAAGCTCCGGGTCCCGATGGGTATAACTTTCATTTTTTTAAAACCTGCTGGCATATTATAGGGAGTGATGTCTCTAAAGCAGTCCTAAACTTCTTTTCGAGTGGTAAGCTTCTCAAAGAGGTCAACATGACCCATATCACTCTTATTCCTAAAGTTGGTAACCCTACTTCTATCAAGGATTGGAGGCCTATTTCCCTTTGTAATGTGTTGTTTAAAATTATTTTGAAGATTCTGGCCAATAGAGTGCAAAAGATTCTGCCATGTCTTATTAGCTCTTCTCAAAGTGCTTTTATCAAGAGAAGGTCGATCAATGAGTCTATCCTCCTTGTGAATGAGCTGATTAATAATATTCATAAGAGTTCTAAGCCTAAGATGTGTGTCAAAACTAATATTATGAAGGCGTATGACTCTCTGGATTGGAGTTTTATCAAGCTGCTTCTGTATAACATGGGTTTTCCTATGTGTTTCATTCACTGGATTGACGTGCTGCTGAGTACTGCTAGTATGCAGGTGCTCATCAATGGTGTTCCTGGTTCTTCATTTATTCCAGGGAGGAATATCAGACAAGGTGATCCCCTGGCCCTGTATATTTTTGTGATTGCGATGGAAGGGTTTACTAGTATTATGAATTCAGCTGTGACCAACAGGTCTATCTTTCCTATTAAGGCCTCACATGATTTTGATGTCTCCCATGCTATCCTTGCGGATGATGTGGTCATCTTTTCTGAAGCTGATCAAAAATCGATTAAAGGTGTCAAGGAGGTTATTGAATGTTTCAGTGATGTCTCGGGTCTAAACATTAGCCTGGAGAAAAGTGTGGTGATCTGTAATGATGCTGCTATCTCTTATGTTGAGAATTCTGGTTTGGGCATTAAGATCGGCAAGCTGCCTCTTAAATACCTCGGGCTTCCCTTGTTCAGTGGCAGGCTTTCGAGGGCTTTATGCTCTCCTATTATTCTTAAGATGAAGCATAGATTGGCTGGCTGGAAGTCTGCTCATCTATCTTATGCTGGTAGGGTTGAACTGATTAAATCTACCCTTTCTTCTTTTCATGTCTATTGGGCGTCCTCTTTTCCTCTTCCTATTGCTGTTACGGATGAGATTGATCATTTGTGTCGTGATTTTCTGTGGAATGGGGTGTCAGGTGAGAAAGCTTCTCATGCTGTTGCATGGAGTAGTATTTGTAAACCGAAGAAAGAAGGAGGTGTAGGGATCAAATATTCTGTTGATATGGTTAGAGCCTATGTGGTTAAAAACATCTGGAGCATTGCTCTGAAGAAGGACTCTCTGTGGGTTCGTTGGGTGCACTCGAGATATCTTAAAGGTGATTCTATTTGGAGCTGCAGTAGGTCTTCTAATTCCTCTTGGATGTGGTCTCATATTCTTCGAACCAGGGATGGGGTTCTGAGGAGGATTTATGTTAAACCTAATTCTGATTCTCTCATCTGGAGAGAGCCTTGGATCTCTAACGGGGTTTTTTTGGGAAGCCTTCTTGATCACACTGACGTTATGAAGTTTGGTAAAGGCAAATTTGCTAACTTTGGTAGTATTTTGGATAATGGTGTTTGGGTTGAGCGCAAGTCCAGACATTATACAAGGATTTTGGGCGTCATTAGAGAAAAATTTTCACCTTCTTCTGATCTTGTTAGTCACATCTATCTGGATGACATTGAACCTCGGAAGCTGAAAGATTTTTGGGAGCTTCTTAGAGAGAAAAGGGCTCTGGTTGGTTGGGATTATTGGGTTTGGAAAACCAAAGCCCCGATGAGATGCATGTTTCTCATGTGGAGGATTATTCTCGATAAACTTCTTACTCACGATCATTTGAAGAATAGAGGCTTTGCTTTTGCTTCTAGGTGTGAGCTCTGTAGAGACGATGTTGAAGATCTTGGTCACATTCTGTTTGCTTGTTCTTTTTCTCTGAGTATATGGGATTGTTCTCGTAGGGATGGTTATCTCCCTTTGATTCCTGCCTCTATCCCGGATCTTATTCACTTTTCTGGCCAGAAGAGCAGAATTTGTTCTCAGCTGGTTGCCTATGCTATTTGGAGCGAGAGGAACCAAAGGATTTTTGTGGGGCTGGATACTAGTGCTTCTTAGGTCTGGAAGCGCGTTAAAAAGGATATAGATTTACTTGTATAGATAGTCTATTAGTTTTCCATGTATAGTTTTCTTTTGGGCGCCTTGGTAGTCTTATTTATGCCTTGGTGATAGTTCTGTACTTTTTCAAAAATATCAAAAAAAGGGAGCAACACGCTTTGGGAGACCAAAATAATAACTAACAATATCCTACTGGTCCAAGAAGCCATTCATAGTATGTGTTTCATGAAAGGAAGGAAAAACTTGATGGCATTCAAGATTGACCTATCAAAGGAATTTGATAGGTTGAACTAGCATTTCATTAAACATACCTTGCAACAATTTGTAATTCAAAGGGAACTTGTAAACTTAATCATGGAAATTATCACCTCTGGTTCTTCCTTGATTCTCTAGAAAGGAGTTACTTTACCAACCCTGAGAGCATGTCAAGGAGTTTGACAGTGGGATTCTGTTAGCGCTTACATCTTTGTTCTATGTATGGAACAACTTAGTCAATCCATAAACATTGATGTCTATGAAGGAAAATGGAAGTCTATGTACCAATGCAAATACCCTATCCCATGTCTATTTATTTTATGATCCTCTTATTTTTGTTGAAGCATCGATTACTCATGCCCAAACTACTCAACAAGTACTATAAGAACTTTGCTGTTGTCTCAAGTCAAATGATTTCTGCAAACAAGTCCCAATGCTATTTCTCTTCAAACACTAGCAATCCATTGAAGGGGAGAACAAGACAAAAACTAGGGATCCCATGCACTATGATCTGGGGAA
This sequence comes from Alisma plantago-aquatica, assembly GCA_963693085.1. Taxonomy (NCBI): domain Eukaryota; kingdom Viridiplantae; phylum Streptophyta; class Magnoliopsida; order Alismatales; family Alismataceae; genus Alisma; species Alisma plantago-aquatica. The sequence continues at coordinate 279,570,550 of OY856413.1, read as the reverse complement.
CTATCTAGGTGTACTAATCATTGACTATAGAATCACTAAGAATATACACTCAAGCATCCTTGAGACCCTGAAGTCCAAGATGGATAGTGGGATTGTGCAACACCTTTGTTTAGCAGTAAGAATTACCCCTACAATGGCTATTATCCATACCATTCAATCTTACATAATGCAGTCTACTTTCCTATCTACAACAATCTATGATGATATTGACTGCCACTAATGAAACTGCATATGGTATGGTGCTAGAGATAAGTAGTTGTCTCTTATGTCGTGTAAAAATGTTTCCTCTAACAAAGACATAGGTGGACTTGGGATCAAAGATGCATGTGACTACGACCGAGTTGTTATGCTTAAGAATGCATAGTAATTCATCAAAATCCCCAACAAACTTTGGGTTAAGACCATGCCCATGAAATATTTGAAGAACGAAAGGAAGAAGTCAGGCCCTTTACATTTCACTTGGGACTTCATTAGGAACATACAAGCTTTAAAGGATAATTAATAACATACACTTAATAAATGATGGAAATATCACCAAGTATGGAAAGACAACTTGTTTGTTGATTGCAACATTATCGAAATAGACCCTACCAACCGCATTCATTTATTACTAGAAGATCTAAAAGTCACATCAATGGTGGGTGATGATTGAGATAGGTCTTGGTTATTTTTATACCATCACCTTCCTGAACAAACTTGGAAAAAATTGAGGGAATTCCACCACCCTATAAAAACTCAGGTAGTGACATATTGGCATGGAGCCATGAAGTTCGTGGTAATATAACAACAAGGTTTGTGTATAGATGTCTTCAAAAAGATAATGAGTGTCACATCCAACTAGAAGGTTCTATGAAAAACTAATTTTTTTGGAGAAAGCTAAAACCTTTCTCTAGATGATGTCTCATAAAGTTATCCTGACAAATGTGTTGGAAGGAAGAAGGAATATGCATGTCTCTAAGACTTATCCCCACTATAATAATGCAGAAGAAATGATTATGTACTACTAGTGAAAATGTGAATAAAGTGAAAAAGTATTGGAAGCCCTAAACATCCATCCTCATCTCTTCCATGTTAATGAAGATATATGGATCCATATTGTCATTGACATGTCCAAATCCAACACGTCCATAGCCATATCTTGCTAGTAACTGTGGATTGTGTGCAAAAAAATGTACACTCTAGAAAGAGGAAACCTTCTACAAGTTTAATTAGATTCATTATGGAAATATACAATACAATTGACTCTCTCCAAGAAACCTACTCAACCTCTCTACCTTGTCAGACAAGTCATCACACAATGTATCCTCTATGTTTGACAAGTGCATCATCATCTTTGAAGCTTCTGCATTCTACTCAACCTCATGGTCAAGCATATCGAGAATGCACATTGTTAAAAATAAAAGACAATGTATAAGATGTGTGGGACATCATGGACATTTTTTATATGTTTTATAAGATAAGATTCATGCTATGGTGAAGACTTTGTAGCTTTGTCTAGAGATGGATCTAGAAAAAATTTCTTCTTTTCTAACTCATAAGAAATATCCATCTACAACAACAACGCTGTGATAACATCCAATTTTGTGGATGTTTCATGCCTAATTTTGCCCCTAATTTCCTTGAATAGCACATAATTGCTTTAATTTTCTCACATTTTGTTCCTATTTTCCATTTTTCCTTAAATAGGCATTAACTACTTATGTTGTGTAGGAAAATAATGAATCGATGTCCTTACCAAAAAGTCTACTTAAGATAGGCACCCTCATTGATTCTAACAACTGATGGTCACTTCTTATCATCTTTCAAAGGCACCAGCTGATCCATCAACTTAGAGGCCCATTGACTTGACCACCCATTGGCTTCCATAATTGATTGTAACTTCTTATCAGCTTTCAAATGTGCCCAATGATCCATAAGCTTAGAGGCATGTTGTCCTATCCATCCATCAGTCCCCACAATCACAGGTCACCGTTTGGAGTCCTTTTAATGGAAGAACCTACTCTACAACCTAAAGAAGAAGCAAAGGCCTTCCTTCTAAAGGTCTTCCTGGACACATGAACTGATGGATTGTCTTAGAACCATCAGTGAAAAGACACTAGTTGATCTCACCTACTAATGACTCAGTTGAGCATCACCCTTCTAATGGCTCGATAGGGTATCACACTTCCAAAAACCACCGACCACCTACCTATCAATGGTACAGAAATGCTCACCTACCTATGATGGTGTTGCGTACTTCAACAACCAAGTTAGTTGAGTGTGTTCCTCAAGACACTTGTCAAGAAAACTTAGGCCACAAGATGATCTCATCTATGAGAACTTTGAGCCCCACACCAAAGTCTAGAAATAGTGCACCCCTTTCCACTATGAAAGGGTTTCTCAAGATGTGATTTAAAGATTTAGTCTTGCACATGAACATTCTTACCATCGACTGGCGATTGTATCCATTGGTTTGTTGCATCTGAGGAAGGAAGTCTAATGATCTAGTGTACCTTTGTCATCCTTAAACAACAATTGTAGCCGTCCTCAAATGAAGGAGGATGATGGAGCTGACACCCACCTTCCATGTGTCGCCATCAGAGTTAGAGAAGGAGGTCTCCATCAACCTTGGCTTCAAATAGAATTATTGTTGGGTGTATCTTCCATCTTCTTCTTTGATCTATCCACTTTCATCAATCTATATCACTATCTGTCATCATGTCATCTCACACATGTAATTTCAAAATGTCACTTATCACCATAAGTGGTTGATCCATTGACCTGGGTTGGGAGCAGCTACTAAGTCTCTCCCAATGTGTAAATACTTATATCCAATCACTACTACAGAAACAACATTCAACGTCGCTTTTAGAGGCGTCAGTTTTTTAGTAAAACCGACATTGTTAACATTAAACGTCGGTTAATAAGGACATCCGATGTCTATATTTGAAGACCAGCCAGAAACGGGTATCACTTTTCATTCAGTGTTGGTTGAAGAAATAAAACTGACACCTAAAGTAGCCCGCAAAATCCAATTTTTTCGAGCAAAAAAAAATTGTGCCAAAGTATCAGATACAACGTCGGTGTTTTACCTAATAACTGACGCTGAATGAAGATAAAATTTGCAGTAAAAGTTCCAATATGGGCGTCAGTTTTCTTAGCATAACCGACGTGATAAGGGTGCACACGCCGTCCCCACCAAAAAATTTAGGGTAAAGGAATGTCCAATTGACGTCGGTTGTCTTTGGATAACTGATGCTTAATAATAAAGGTGTCGGTTTGTTATGGATAACCGATGCCTTTTAGTAACTTAATAGCCCCCACACACATCAGACTCTTCCCCTTTCTTCTATTTCATTGATCAATTTTGCTCCAGTTCCCTACTGCTGTTGCATCACCTACCGCCTGCCTTCGAGGCGCCACCTGCTGTTGCTGCAGCTACTCGCCACCTCTGCTGACTACCTCTCCTTCTCTGCTCGCCGCTGGCACCTCTTCTGCTGCTTCTCTCATCACTGATGCCATTGCTGCTGCTGCTCATCTCGTCAGTGGTCTCCTGCTCCTCCCGGTCCTCCTACTCCTCCTGTCGTCAGTTACCCTACTCTCCTCGTCGATTGCCCGAAGGTACCTGCTCCCGCTCTTCTTCCTCTGCCCTCAAGTAGGTACCCTGCTCCGTGTGGAATTTCACAACATGCATTAGTGCTAGCAACTGTGTGGGCTGGTCCTTCACCTCTTCTTCTTCCTCCTGCTCCCTCTCCTTACCAAATGGATTAAAGCAAGACCACAACCGTGTGGGCTGGCCACGACCGTGGCTGTGCTGCCCCTAGGCAACATGGCCGTGCTGGCCAGCACAACCGTGGTAGGCCAACACAGCCACGGCCGTGTCCAGTCCACACGGTCGTGGCCTTGCTTTTATCCATTTGGTAAGGAGGGAGCAAGAAGAAGAAGATACATTTGCAATTGAATACTAATGCTTGACCTAATTCTGTAAATTTTGATGCATGTTGAATTAAGATATTAAAACCCTAATACACATTTCACCATAATCTTGAATTAACTATATCGCTGAAATCTTGTGATCAATCTATGTAAGATATTAAAACCCTAATGTTAAATCTCTGATTTTGTAGTGATGTGTCACCCTAACATCTACATGAATCCCTATTGTATGATGTAGATCGATGATAATGCATGGGCTAGTTTGAAATTTTGAAATCAATTATGAATCTCTCCATCCCTAGGTCATACTAATTTATGTGTAATCTTTATCTTGATGATGAACATGCATGGACACTTGAAATGTTGAAATCAATGTTATAGAATGACAACACATGTATTTGTTGGCCTAGATACCCGTCCAAGATTTACTCATTAGGAGTAAATCTTGGATAGTCCCCGATTTGGGACTGTTCTTGAACACCTAATCTCACTTAGGATGTAAGTGTATAATGTGTATTTGGTTTTCAAGAAAATTCCGGTAGCATTTCCCTATTTGTTCTCTAAGTACATCTGTACTTGGATAACATTGGGGAAATGCTACCAAAATTTTTCTTGAAAACTCAATACATATTATACACTTACTAGTGTGATTAGGTGTTCAAGAATGGGATAGGTGGTACACATTTATTATATATAAGAATGACAACACATGCATTTGTTGGCCTAAAGTTTTAACCATTAAAAAACTCTAATCTGTTAACCCTAGACCCTAATCTTGGCGTAATATATACTTGTTTTCTCTTTGATCATAGAATGGATAGATCATGGATGTCCATTCGCTGCACCCCAGAGTTTATATCTGGTGTTGACTAGTTTATTAGATTTGCTGAGGAACATAGGAAACAACCTAGAGATAGGTTCTACTGTCCATGTAGGCATTGCGGCAACAACTTGAAAGTCAGCACTGGTGATGAAATGAAAAATCATGTCATGTGCAACGGTATTATACAAGGCTATACAAAACGGCACTGGTATGGAGAGATTTCAAACCCGAAACCAGTGAATGTCGATAGCAGTGCTTGTGCGGAAGAAGAAATTTCCTGTGGCAATTCGATCTATATTGTCAAAGCATGTAAGGTTTGCAATCACCAGACTTTGTTTCTTTGTCAACAGTCTGTGCAACAAAGTTATTGACCCTGATACTCTCGATAATTTTCAAAGAGAAGTGGTTGTTACCCTATGTTAGCTTGAGATGTATTTTCCTCCGTCGTTCTTTGATATCATGGTACAACTTGTTGTCCACTTGACTAGGGAAGTGAAAATGTTGGGACCACTTTTCTTGAATTGGATGTATCCCTTTGAACGATACATGAGCATTTTTAAAAGTGATGTTTGAAACCGTTATCGGCCTGAAGGGAGTATTATTGACGGTTATGTGGCGAGAGAGGTTATGGATTTTTTCAATGACTTTCTCAGTGGTAATGACACTCTTGGTAATGACAAGAATATTGAGGAGCAATTTGGAAAAGGAATTTTGGGATCATGGGTGAAAGCAATCAGCTATGAGTAGTTGGAAGAAGGTCACTTGTATATTTTACACAACATGGACGAAGTGAGTGTTTATATCGAGGAACATACCAATTTCATCAAGAGACAATATCCTCGAGCCAATACAATGTGGCTTACTAGAGAGCATAACAAGACATTTATTAAGTGGTTTGAAGATAAAGTCTTACATCAACTATCTCAAACACCAGATGATATTACTGAAACTATCAAATGCATCACCTTTAAACCAAAATTGAATGTTATGTCTTATGAAGGGTATGACATTAATGGATTCACATATTACACAAAGTTCCAAGATGATAAGAGTGTCATCCAAAACAGTGGGGTCACCCTTCAAGCGTCGACTATGTTTTTTACAAGTGCAAAGGATAAGAGTCCACGTGAAGCTAAAATGTCAAATTACGGTGTCATTGAAGACATATGGGAGTTTGACTACATAGATTTCAAAATTCCGCTCTTCAAAAGTAATTGGGTTGATAACACTAAAGGAGTTATAGTGGATGAATTGGGTTTCACTTTAGTGAACTTTGAAAAGATTGGCGAGAAGGGTGAACCATTCATATTGACATCACTGGCGAAACAAGTATTTTATATCGATGATCCTGCAAATGATAAATGGTCGGTTGTTCTTCATGGTAAAATACAATTCATTGAAGATCCTATAGATGAAGAAGAGTACTATGATAAGTATGATGACTCCAATCCATTCTCAGTTGGGTTGCCAACACCAGCAAATATTGAAGCTAATGATGACTTGTCTGTGCGCGGAGATCATAGTGAAGGATTGTTAATTGATAAAAAATTACAATATTAGAGGCATGTTTATATTTTTTATATGTTTTATTTTTATGAATGTGAACTTTATAATGTGAATTACTTTACAATGTGAATGTGAACTTTACAATGTGAATTTTACAATGTGAACTTTACAATGTGAATGTGAACTTTACAATGCAAGCTTTACAATGTGAATTACTTTAAAATGTGAACTTTACAATGTGAATGTGAACTTTCAGATGGCTGAGCATTCTCCTGATGACCGTGCTGATGATTACCGTGAGGGTGAGGACATCAATGCACCACCTCACAATGTAAGTTTTAAAAATATATCATATATTTATATCTACATGTCCATTTATAGTTATATCCTGTAAGTGTGTTTATTTTGTCAAATTTTAGGTTGATGATGCACATGTACCCTCTGAAGCACTTGAGGCACTTTATGAGTAGCACCAAAAAGTTGACAAGAGAAGGGGCATCACTATGTTGAAGAAGTTAATAGCGCAAAGGGGCAATGGACCCAAACTTGTTGTGGATTTTGATAATGCAGGAAATGCAATTGGAGTGAATCACAATTCGTTTGTTTCATATCTTGGGTATGTTACTCATAGCCATTGCGGTTGTAAGATAGATTCTTGGCATAAAGTTCCTAAGGGGAAGAAAGACATAATATGGAAGGATTTATGCATGAGTTATTATTAATTTGCAATTCTATTTTGTAGATTACTAATTTTTTGGATACTAGTTAGTAGCAATTCTATTTTGCAGAGTATATTTGAATTGGATGAAAAGTTGCATCGTAGATGCGTGATGCAATGATGTGGGAGAGTCCTAAGGAACTATAGGACAAATCTCACCTGAGAATACATAAAAGAAGGTGACAAGAGGAAGAAGATAACCACTGAGTAGTGGAACTTCGTGGACCAAGAAGAATGGGACACGTTTGTTGCTTCAAGACAAACTGATGAATTCAAGGTATTAGGAGTCACTCCCAATTTTATTAATATACCTTGTATTCACCTATTCAAGATTAACATTTAGTGTTACTAACCAAATCATTAATGTGCATACTGACTAGGCCCTCAGTGAGGCGCAAAGAGCAAGGCGTGCACTGAATGTGCATGACCACACAATGGGTCCAAAGGGGTATGCATGCATTTGCCAAAGACTATAGGCTGAGTCTACTGCTCAGTCTGATGCTACTCAGGAGTCCTCTACTATAGGTACCACACCTCTGCCTCGCCATGATGTCTGGATAGCTGGGAGGAAAAATAAGAAGGGAGAAATAAGGAAGCCCACAACTGCTGAGGTTGCTGCAAAAATGGTAAAATACAACTCTTAAAGAAATCGTTTGAATATTGATTATTTGTGGTGTTTACTTAATTACAAAATTTTGTTTTGGCGATTAGCGGGAGCTGAACGAGCTGAGGAAAAAAGGCAAGTTCATCCCTGAGGGAACAAGGGATGAATTGAAAGTTGCTCTGGGTAACCCAGAGCATCCTGGACGTGTTAGGGTTGCAGACACTGGTGTGGGCATCAAAGCGTTCTTTGGTCCATCCCAGTGCAAACATGTCGTAAAAGGGGGACTTTCACAAGAAGAGGTAACCTATTCTTTCTTTATAATGTTACTATAAAAGAGAATTAAATAGTCTGAAGCTAATGTTTGTTTTATCCATGTATAGGTAGATAAGATAGTTGATAGGAAACTCGAAGAAGCAATGAGCAAGTGGTAGGCATCTCTGACTGCCACTCAGTAGATAGTACCTATGGCGTCCCACTCTACTCCTACTGCAGAGGTTGGGAGTAATCTTGTAGACCCACCACCTAGCACATCCACTGTAAGTATTTTAATGACATAGTAACTAGTCTTTTCAAGATGATATGTTTTCAAGATGATATGTATATATGTATATAACATTCTTCACACAAAAATTTGTAGGGGTTGAAGCCATGCCATCTAAAAAGTAAAGAATTTGTCATTGCAGAGGCGTCGTCTTACCCATCCCTACCAGGGGAATTGTTTCATGGGTCTCCATTACCAGCTGGTGAGGGTTCATGTGAGCCCGGTACGTATATTCCCCAATTTAATGGATCTTCCATTGCCATATGCCCACCCAGATTGTGAAACGCTTGGTGAGGCAGAAGGCAGAGTGATATTGTGGCCAAAAGAAGATGTCCTCTATGCTAAAACTATATGGTAAATTTACATTACGTTAAATTGTTAGTGTGTGTATATGATGTCAATTGATATGAAATTATATATATATATATATACAAGTTAAAAAAAAGACACCCAGAGCATCTAGGCCTCCACCTCCACCTCCTACATTACCAAGTTGGGTTCCACATGACCTACCTATCCCGTTAGGTCCTAATTGTAGGGGTATGGCAATATGGTTAGGAAAACATGATATAAATTTCCCTATAACTGTTTTTATAGATGTGGATGTTACAGGTCAATCATACGAAAGCAAACTATTTATATAAGATATTTTGGAGTTGTTTCGATATGATTGGATGAATACATCTGTGATAGAGCTGTGGATAAGGTGAGATCTTCTTTATACATCAATATACCTTATGTAGGATCTGGTGATCTGGTTTCTTATTTATTAATGCATACGTAATACATGTTTTGCAACTACTTAGACAAGATATGTGCAGATTTTTCATTCGACCATGTAGGATTTTTTATTCCATCTTTGATTAGTCTAGTAGCTAAAGACCCTCCGTCAGTTCAACAATACTACTGTGATGATTTTACAAATTTTGCTCAAAATAACAACACGGTGATAATAGCTCCATTCAATGTGGAGTAAGTTTACTTTGCTTATAATTTGGACTTAAGAAAATTACATTTTTATTGTGAATTTTGAGTTATTAATTTTTAACTTTTTTTACCTCTAGTGGTATGCATTGGGAGTTACTAGTTATTGTCCCTGAGACGTTCACTATCTATTATCTAGATCCTAAGGGGACTAAATTGAATTCAAAATATGGACACAAAATGAAAATGGCATTATTCCGGTGAGAAAGATTTCATTTTCATATCCGTTAACATATGTTATTACATTACTATTTAATTATGTAATGTACTGTGTTACATTAACATGTAGGGGTTTAGATGAGTTCAAAAAGGCTGGAGGAAAGGTCCCCAGGAAAAAGAACCAGCCAATAATTTGGAAAAACGTGGGAGTAAGTTCCCGACTGCAATGTCTATATTATTTATGTGAATAGTGCTTAATTAGTTGTATTTTTTAATATTTTGTATGTTTCAATTTATAGTGTGCTACATAAGACAACAGATGGGCATGTGCATACTATATGATGCGATTTATGCACATGATTATCAAATATGCCGCAGTGGACATCAAGACCATTCCTGAGGTATTATATATAGTATCATTAGATAATATGAAATATATCAATCTTATTTATATATTATTAATTATATATATACATCATTCTCTTTGCAGGTGTTTAAAACTGACCACACTACAGGAAAGGCCTTACCAGATGTACATGTTCCCTATACGACAGAAGAACTAAATGATGTAAGAGAAGAATGGGCAACAACCATACAAGTAGTGGGGTTTTTAACATATAATTGGGATGTTGATAGCGAATAATGACTAAAGAATGATATTTTGTAAATGAATTTCGGAATTATAATATGTGTGAATGTTTCTACATGTGTCTGAATGTTTTTACATGTGTGAATGTGAAAATGAATGAAACTGTTGGCTGCTATATGAATGTTTCTACATGTGTGAATGTGAAAATGAATGAAACTGCAAATTTCTACATGAATGTTTCTACATGTGTGAAAATCAAATGGAAATGCAGGTTGCTAAATGTGTGAAAATTAATGTTCTTAATTTTGTAGGTTTGTGGTCTGTTGTTGGCTGATATCAATGGATTTCGTAAAACCTGTAGTTCATAACTGAACTATAGGTTTCTCATCCTGTGACCAGCCACAATAGGCCTACAGAGTGATAAGAAAAAAAAAGGCAATAGGCGTCGATTATTTATTTAAAACCGATGACAAATGATTACAGCGTCAGATAAATAATTGTAACCGATGCCTAATGCATGTGATGTGGCGTCGGTTATCAATAATAAACTGACGCTGATAGTTCTGGCGTTGGTTTCCCTACTATTAACTGACGTCGATTTCCCTAATGAGGCCAGACACCACGACCGTGCTGGACACCTCGGTCGTGGCAGCGGGCCACACACCACGACTGTGCTGGCCACCTCAATCATGGCAGCAGACCAGACACCACGGCTGTGCTGGCCAGCACGACCATGGTAGCGGGCTAGACAACACGGCCGTGCTGGCCAGCACGACCGTGGCAGCGGGTGAGATGGCATCGGTTATCACTAATAAAATGACGCTGATAGTGCCCCAGATGGCGCCCTTTCTGTGGCACGAAGGTTTATGGCATCGGTTTCAAAGCTAATAACCGACGCCTATACCCCCTGCTGGAGCATTTTCGGTGGCACACGAAGGGTTGTGGCGTCAGTTTGAGAACCAATGCCGAACGGTTGGCCTTTTAGCGATGCCCACATAGGTGTCGCATTAAAACTGACACTAAAGACCTTAAATAACTGACACTAAAGGTCGGTTATGTACTACTGATTGAATTTATATTCTTAGAAATGTTTATCTCCATAGTCTTCTTCTTAATGCTTCACTTTCCTGATTAACTACCATCTTGTGTTATTTGAATGTTAATACATTCAAAGAGTAGTATTCACATGCATCTAAGGGTTATGGAGTTTCATTAATGCATGAGAATGTTGGAATGCTTAAGATAATGATCATATGGTTTATGTTGATTGTTTGTTTTCCATCTTGAGAGAGAGATAACCTTATTATCTATATCTATCCAAACCTTGAGTGAGTAGGGAATATACACTTATGATGATTTCTTGTAAACTTGTAAGGGTATACAATGGGAATGTGTATTACATGTTTGTGAGAAACCTAAGATGTGGAAACCCAATCCAAGTTTCCAATCATATTATCTTACACTATTTTGAACATTGTTGTTTTGTTTTATTTAGGCTTTTGTTTTACTTTTTTATTATATTAACCATTGAAACACCTGCATTTCACAAGAAATGATTACTTACCTTTAGGTTGGTGTAACTAAGCTAAGGCTTTCAATTTCTTAACACATACCACTCTCTTAGTGACACTTACATGGGTATATTAAAACAATTGTTGATGGAATCAAACATTTTACAAAGTTCTCTTAGCCAAACTACTAGATCACTTCTTCAAAAATGTTACATTATTTCCCTTTTTGTAGTGGACAAACCCCCACTCATTCTCTTTAGTGGGCCTCCTTCAACAATTTGGTTCAATTTAATAAACCTCAACTCACTTAGTCTACTTTATTGCCACTAAGCCTAAATTTCTACCACTAACTATATTTCAACACAACTGGACTTAAAGAAAAGCTTGTGGAAAGAATGGGCGAGTTCCCAAGCATGAATGAGCTAGTTTAACATGATCCTTGGAATTTAATGGAGAGATGCATGTAAATAAGTTGGTATACTCCACAATACATTACTTAGGTACATATAAGGGTAATGATCACAAGGAAGATTAATCAATTACTCCAGATACAATAAGATGTTGTTTTATGCTTGTTAAAGATCTTTCCCTTATGTTAAATCTTGTTAATCACCTATACACCCATTCCATTGACCAATAAAAAATGGATCACCTGAATTTTGAGAAACTAGTTACTTCTTCACTTTGTTGTGCCTGTCACTTGTTTTCTTGTGATACAATAAAAGTTTAATATTCGTGAAATGTTGTGCAAGTAGTAGATTCAATGTAATGATTAGTTATATGTATATAGCTTTTCACATAAAATAATTGCAAGGAATTGAAAAAATATATGGATAATACATGAAAAAATAGGATCATAAAAATAATTATAATCATGCAAATTTAAAAAACATGAAAAATTAACAAGGGGTCATGCAATAATCAATAACATAATGTTGGTGTTTTCACCCCATATTTTAGTGCCAATACAAGGAAAACAATCAAGAACCACCCAAAAACACAAATATGTCATTCCAAATGAAGAAGTTTACGATTTATTCATGACTTGGAATGATTTTATTAAGTCCGTCTTCACACACAAGTTTTGGTTTTGTAATGAATCATGGTGTTTTATCAATTATATTTCTATATGAACAAAAATGATAGAAGAAAGTGTAGTTTATCAAACACTAAGATGATGTTATGTGCATAATTTGTGAAACTTAAAACGATATCACACTTCAATATGTCATGTGAATGAGGTTATTCTTAAACTTCAACCTCTGTTGTAATACATCCAGAGAAGCATAGAGATTTAAAAGCAACACCTAATCATGTTTTAAGCCCACATATTTTTTTAGGTTGAAACACATTATATCATGGGAGACATGCATAATTAATATACCAAAAACTAACCTTTCTCTCTAGTAGTTGTTCACATATGAAATTATTATAAATTATTTAGTACTTATAGTTACACATGCATGTTTTATCTAATAACTTCCAAAGATAATTTTCTATATTTGATTAATAAAAATAGAAGTGATAGCCCCACCGTATTCCAACAATATGAACAACATGGATTACTGTAGACAACCTTCACAAGTCACACCTCATAACATCCACTATAGTGGTGGATATTGCTGAGAACACTCCCCTTGAGTATGATACTTGTGTTATTTTCTAAAGTACCCCTCATGAGACCCAAAGTCCCAGTGAGTATTTCAATACACTAGAAGATCTAGATATATGCAAGAAATAAAGATATATTATAAGAATACTAATTAACATAGTGCAACATAGATAAGGAAATTTCTTGTTTAAACTAAAAAAAACCCCATAAAGGTATTTATACATTGAAATGCTACATCTAAAATATTATACTTTTTCCCTGGTCAACTTAGTTGCACTTGCCAACATAGTTACACTTAGGAGTAGGATTTTGAATAACCTACTATTAAATGATTTTCGTTTTTTTTAAATATATATGAATGCTTAAAGCCTATCTTGTGAGACATATCTTACTTCGGGGAGCACACCGACCTATGATGTATGTATCTTTTTTATTTATATAATTTCTACTTAGAATTGTGTCTTACTTTATACTAAAAGTTTAGGATTTGTGATGTTTAAAATCAAACTCATGACATGGTTTCTTTAACTGATCTGAGAATTATGGGTCAACCTTGTTTCACTCTCTCACTATCTAAACTTCCCAAGCCCAAGCAGTGATGGAGTCCTAGTTTGATTTTCTCTCTTGAATCAAACTCATGCTACTAATCAATCCCCAAACGATTGACTTTAATATTTCAGAAATTCCCTCAAATCGACTATCCAACAACATGGAAGACTCTATATTAGACTATCACTCCAATTCCATTTTTTAGCACTCCAACAATATGGGTTTCTCTTTTTTATCCCACTAGATAACACTCCTCAATGTACTATTATACAAAAGGATGGGTGCCACATTGTGATCCCATTTATTTCAAACTCAAAGAACTATTTTTCAAATGCAATGTATATATATATATATATATATATATTTTAACCTCATCAGAGGTGAATCTTATTCATTCAGCTCCCGCATGGCTGGGAACACCCATTGGTTACATTTAGTTCCTGCTGGGAAAATAAATCTGGTAGGGTTTCTAACATTACAGGGAGAAGGGAGGAGGGACTGACCCACAGGGTCGAGGGGAGGATCAAGGTATACTCGATCATCCTGGTAGTTTTTGTGGTGGTGCCTGGCTAGGCCATCCACCAGATGAATGGTTGCTCTGCCGACCTTCAAGACTTCATTATCTTCAGTGTCTGCTAGAATCTTGTGTATGTCCGAGATCCAGGGTCGAATTGCAGGTGTGTATCTTCCTTTGTCCTTCACTGCCTTAGTTGCTGTGGCACTGTCTGAGATGAGAGTGACTCTAGGGCATTGTTTAATCTTGCAAACTTCAGCTGCAAGGTGCAGTGCTCTTGTTTCAGCTTCAAGGACTGACTGAACATTGATTCTCCTCGCACACCCCCCTAGCCAATTACCATCGTTATCCATGGTTGCTACTGCAATGGTAGCATTGTTTCCGTGTACTGATGCATCAGACATACATAGGATGCGTCCTGCTTCATTTATGGGAATCTCGCCTTCTAGCTGTAACTCATTTGTTTTGGCCTTTACCTTGTTCTCCCAGGCTTGGATCACTGATTTCTAAAGACATGATATTTGTGAGACTTGTCGACTTTTCTGTGTGGCTTTTTTGTCGAAGATCTCAGCATTTCTTGCCTTCCATATGCACCAGCAGGTGATGGCGAACTTGGATTGGGTGTTCATGTCTTCCTTCAGCATAGTAGCTATCCAGCTTCTTGAAGGTGCAGACGAGTCCATCAGGTGTATATTTCTGAGCTTCGTAGCCAGCCACACTTCACCTGCTTTTGGACAGTCTCTGAGTGCGTGAAGTGTGGTTTCCTCACTACTCCCACACCTCGGACAGATGGTGGAATCTGTAATTTTTTGTTGCTTCCTTCTTACATTAGTCATGATCGCCTCATGTGCAGCAAGCCATAAGAAGGTTCGAATCTTGGCAGGAGCTCTGATGTTCCATATCTTCAGCCAAACATCATCAGATTGTGCGTTATCTTCAGTGTGAATTAAATCGTAAGCCTTGCCTGTTGAATATTTACCTGTTGTTTCATATTTCCAGCTCCAGAGGTCTTTGCCCTTATTACAGGTGGGGGTGGGTAAGTTGATGATTTTCCTTACGCAGCTCGGAGGCAGATAGCTGCCTAGGAAGTCAGTGTCCCAATTGTCGTTGAGATTGACAAGGCTCGAGACTTTTAGGTCCATAATCTCTTCATCAATGGTTTTAACACATTTATCAACCAGCTTCCCCTCTCCTGGTACCCAATTATCATACCAGACCGAGGTATCCCTGCCATTACCAATGGATCTGATACAGTTAGAGATGACGAACTCTTTCCCTGAGTCAATGGATTGCCAGAAAGGTGTCACACGACAACCTTTGCCTTGGCGGAAGTTTCTGTATTTGTTCAGCAGGCCTTGCCTCCAGAGAGACGGTTTGGCATTGAGGATGGTCCAAGTGTTTTTCCATAGGATGGCTTTGTTCCAGCTATGCATAGATTTAATGCCCAGACCTCCTCTATCAATAATTGATGTTACATGTCGCCATGCGACCAGAGATACAGGTTTGTCTTTGTGGCCTCCTCCCCATATGAAGTTCTGGATGATTTTGTCCAGCTTGTTGCAGATTGACACTGGGATCTTATCCGTTTGCATGGCATAGGATGGTATGGAGTTAAGCACAGCTTTTGCTAGGCAAATTCTTCCTGCGAGCACAGGCACCTTGCTGCGACCCCTACGGAGCATGAAATCTGGAGAATGATTAAAGAAGCAGATCCCTACAAGGCGGCGGGGCCTGATGGATCAGACTACCTCTTCTTCAAAAAGCAATGGAAGGTAATCAAGCAATCTGTGATTAAGTCCATACGAAGCATGTTGAATGGAACACCCATTGATGATAAACTTGCAGATTCCAACATTGTACTCATCCCTAAGTGCAGAAGTCCTACCAACTGTAACCAGTTGCGACCCATCACCTTGAACAACACTATTATGAAGATCGCATCCAAGATTGTGGTGGATCGAGTGAAACAACATTTGTCAAAGTGGATCTCCAAAACCCAATCTAGCTTTATACCTGGAAGGAACATATCAGATAACATCATCATTGTACAGGAATTACTCCACAACATGGGAAGGAACTCAACCGGAGGTTATATGGCTATCAAGGTCGACTTATCAAAAGCCTACGACAGACTCTCCTGGGACTTCATCGAAGACACGCTTAATCACATGGACTGGCCGAGTAACATCCAAAAATATATTATGAACTCTCTCCAAGCAGGTCGAACCAGCATTATCCTGAATGGTGAAAAACTTCAACCCTTCAAAGCTTCTAGGGGCCTGAGACAGGGAGATCCCCTCTCCCCATACCTGTTCGTTCTTTGTATGGAAAGATTCTCTCAACTAATCGAGAACTCAGTTGTGAATAAGAGCTGGAAACCAATCAAATTATCCCAAAAAGGCCCAGCTATATCTCATGTTATCTTCGCGGATGACATCGTCATCTTCGCCCATGCTTCAATGGAGCAGATTACCAACATTAACCAGTGTTTTAAGATGTTCGAATCAGCCTCGGGACAGAAAATTTCGATTGAAAAATCTAAGATCTACTTCTCTAAAGCCGTCTCTCATGCCATACGTAATCAAATATGCTCTGCCAGTGGGATATCTGAGACCAACGACCTGAGAAAGTACCTTGGAGTTCCGCTGCTACATGGAAGAATTCAAAAGGAGACATATGCATACCTAGTGAATAACATTACATCCAGGATTAAATGCAATGTATATTAAATTTGAGAAATAGTCATACTCTATAGTTACATTGAAAAGCTACAAATAACACATTTTCTTTAGAAAGCATATACTCTAACATATATTAAAAATTATAAAGTTGTAGGATAATGTTCCCTAGCCATCTGGGTTGATATAGGGAAACATTCTCCAATTCCTTCATTCATGCCTCAAGAAAATATTTATAGGTTAATGAAGTATTGGTTTAAACTAATTATTAATGATTACTTATCTTAAGAAGAAAAAATTTCAAAAAATATTTTACTATGTGTTTTGAAAGAGAGACCATCCTTAGAATACATGAGACTAGTTTATTTCTATGTGTACAGACATGGGCACTTTTTTAGTTAGATCAACTCATTAGCCTGGTCAAATTATTATATGTAGGTCTAGGGTTTAGTACCCAACTGGTGTATTAGGTGTAGGGTTTTGATGGAAAGGGGCATAACTAAAATACAAATCAATTGCCAAAAAAATTCATAGCAAACATATTCTCTGTAGCCATAAAATGTTGGCATATTAAATATTTAGTAGGGATATCAAACATACCTTGTTGCATAGTAGTTCTCCAACAACTAGAAACGTCTTATATCAATATAGAAATCATACTTGTAGATCCAAATTCAAAGTCATCATTGTTTTATTTTTGTCATCTTGTCCTCGTAGCAACACCTCATATTCTCCTTAAAGATGTCACTATTTTGATAGCCTCCTCACAAGGGCATCATCCTCTATGTAATCCATGTGCATGTGGGAGCTATTGGTGCACCATATTGGTTTCCAAGAGAATACAGAGTAATCTATGTGCTAGGAAATATTTCTCTCATTCACCTCCTATTGCAATTTGTCATCCTTGCGATGATCTTTCCTCTCTCTAAGAGGATGAACTATTAGACAAATTGTGTCTGAATGTGCATATCTCTATATAAACATCCACCCCTTTGTTTAGCAGATTCATTGGCTTCAATTTTCAAATATTCAAGCCTATTCCTAATCACAACACAATACAGAACAAAACTAGTAGATATCAGACATGAGTCCAATTGATTGGCTGAGACTCCTAATCAATCAGTTGATAGATGAGGCTAATCCTTATTTGAATCCAATCAATAAGTTGTCTCATCTTTTCCTATTACTTCCATATTTTTGTTTAGTCAACCAATTGGGTTATCCATTTGACTAGTTGGCCATTTTCCTTGATGATAACAAATTATCAATTGAAAATTAGTTGATTGGTGGCTCTAAACCATCAATTTGACCAACTTGATCACCCAGTCAATTAATTGGGTAGGAAATAATGCTTTATGTAATTAAAAACATTCTCACTCAATTCCATTAACCATCCTTATGTGTGTGATTCTGTAGGTTCCATATCACATTGGTAGTGATGTCAGAAACCTCACACACAAAGAACAGTTTTATTAACAAGTCATTTCTACCCAAGTCATTGGAATATGTTTAAAACAACATCAACTTGTAAGTGAACGATTTTATCATGACCATATATTCTCTTTGTTACATATATTTGGATTGAATCCAAGGTATGGAGCAGTCATCCTCTTAACAATTTATATTTATTGAAGTAGACTATACTTTTGAGATTTTCTAAGCTCAATTTCAAATATTCACATATTATTGTGTATTTCATACTCTCTCTTATTAAGTATCCATGAAATCATTCCAACATGAGGGACAAATTACACCTACATCATTCACAATAATCCATAAGAATCACAATTCACCCAATCACTACATATCTGACAACCCTTACTCAAAGTCACGTTGGTTAGTGTTAAGGTGTGCAAAATAACATGTAATCATTGTTGTGAGTTTATCTCTAAGGATCATAGTTAGCACATGTGATATCATGTACTTTTACCTTTCCTTATATATATATATATATATATATATATATATATATATATATATATATATATATATATATATATATATATATATATATGATGCACACTTTACCCTTGCACTAATATTCACGCTCACCTTCAATTAAATATTTTTTTGATGCTTGATTGGTGTATCTTATGTACATGTATCTTGTGGTGACATTCAATTTGCTTTTAGATCAAAGTTTCAAATCCTTAACATGTCATTATCTTGAGAATTAATTTGAATCTAATGAATATTGTTAACATAACCTATAATGTATGTCAAGTTGTAGATATTCTTATTATCTTTCCAATGACACAAAAATCACTTCAATTGGACCATCACAATGCAAGATATGAACTCTTGAATTTTTTTCTATTTACACTTTATTTTATTGATTTTTTTTTTCACTTATTTTGACCCTAATTGGGCCCAGTCAGGTATGCATACCAATAAGGGGGGAGGATCCCCTTTTTTCTTTGCCTTAGACCAGCAATCCACTTTTACATTGGTGAACAAATCACAAGGCCAGAATCACACCGTTAGGGATATCGACCCTTAGACCTTTTCCCTCAGATATAGCCCCCCATTCAATGACCACCTTATTATCTACTACATTCGTACACCTTGGCCGGTAGCTATGGTGTCAGACCTCACCAAATGCCTCCTCAACAGTATTTTTAGATCATTTTTAAGGCACATTCTCCTCTTTCTTCTTCCCCATCCTTCCTTCTACTTTTTTCTCAACATCTCGGGAGCCCTGGTGCCCCAATTTCTTCTCATTCCTTCTCCTATTCATGGCAGCACCTCCAGTGACTTGGACTAGGGTTTTCCTCCTTGTTCCTCCTTTTGCTTCTATGTTCCTTCTGTTACCTTTGTACGACTGAGGGCATGTAGGGTGGCACCTTCACACGCTGTGAGGTGCCTCGTACCATTGTCTTTCTCGAGGCTATTGAGGTGTGCATGTCATACCTCTGCCTCTTCTCACATAGTCAGACACTCAAAAATGATGACCTCGAGGTGTTGGATTCCATCTCATGTTTTTGCATGAATAAAATCCAGACATGGGGGAGAGATAGGGTCCAATGGTGAGTGACCGAAGGCGACCGACAACTATTGGTCAAGCGATGACCAGTTCCCAAGGGAGGCTATTAGCATGAAGAACTAGTACACACAATGGACCCAATTCATAGTATGATCTGACAGTGGTCCCACTATCCAACCAGTGGTGGCCACCCAACAAACCCCTCCCCTCTCTTGGCCCTTCGATCCTAATCCGACAATCAAAATCCATCCATTCAAGGTGAATATTAAAAAATGCATACCTTTGTCATACCAGGCCCAAATATGGAGTTTCAATTTATCACTTTGATAAGGAAAAGGAGACCTAACAATACTTTCAAAGTCTATTTGTGCTTGTATATCCACTGATATCTCTAAATGTTTGTTTTCGAAGTCCTTTTAAGAGGTCTTAACATATTCAATGGATGTTCATGATCTATGATGCCCTAAAACATTATGTTAGTATAATATCAATAAATTTTAATTTGTGTTAAACTAATATTCGTATTAGTTCATACTTGTACTCCTTTTTGACCTTATGATGTGAGATGAAATATGAAAGTTGTTTCTTGTACACTTTGGAAATTAATCTTGCACCTTGTTCAAAAATTGATCTAATTCTATTTGAATCCTTTATGTGACCTCTAAATCAGTAATGCTACTTTCTTTGTACCCCTAAATTATATGAGGATCATTCTTGTACATTAATGTCACTAAATACCTTAATCTTGATTATAAATGTAATCTAGTATGCATGTTGATAACTAATCTCCAAACTTATGCAAATCCTTCCCTAATGATGACCCATATTATATTAAGATCTCAAATCAGTTGCTTGATGATGTTTATGACACTAGATCAATTAGACCTCATCTATATTCTAATGATGACAATCTTGCATGATATAACTCAACATGACCAGTTATGCTAATGTTGATTCTTATGTTCACTAAGCTTGCTCATATGTTATGATTTCTCTATTTAAGATCATGAAACTCTAATCTTATGACCCTTAATCTTAGTGTGATGTGTCACCCTAGGTTCTTGATGAATCCCTGATACTTGTTGTAACATGATATGATAATGCATGACCTAGTTGAAGATATGAAATCAATGATACAATACCTAGATCTAGGTGATACATCCAAAAAATGTGATAATGATTAATGGACCTAATCTTGCTGATGTTAATCCAATTGTACTTATTTGGAATTTCATAATCTATATAGAATCAATTGTCATGATCTAGTGATGTCTCTAGTTATAGTTTTCAAAATCAAGTAGTTAATATTGTTCTCTATGCAAGGTATGTTTTATCCTTCTATTGGCCAGACTAGTGGTATTGAACTTTCTTGTATGAATGTGTGCTTAAACTGCTTGGCTTTATATACTTGTTCCCTATGGTTAGTATGTTCATTTTGCTTGAAATATGTTGAACAAATCTTAAATAGAATTGAACTTGTCCATTATACAAAACTTGTGTACCTACCTATATTCTTAGGGTAAGGGCACACTACATGTTGAAAAAGGGTTAACTCATTGACTTAGGTATTGAGGTCCCTCACGTATAACAAAGGATTATCTAATCTTGAGCACCCTCACAAACCATTCCTTTGAGGGAGTTGGTCAATGGACATATATTGTTATTTAAGTATAATGGTAATGCGCCTAAAACGCAGTTTCATGTTAATAAGAATTATTTAATGTTGTTGATTTCATTCTTTCTATTATATCAAGTTTTTCCAAGCATATATGTTCTCTTAAACCTATAAGTTTTTGTATTTTATATCGTACTTAATACAATTGTGTTGATTTGTACCCTTTTTATGGTTTTAGATAACACATACACTAAAAAATTCATTCTATGATTATTACTTCTACCATTTTATGATAATTTGCTTCACTTACTCTGATGATATCAAATGACATGATAATGAAATTCTCATGTGTTGATATATGGGACTAAGATATTGTATCAGGTACTAGTTTAGTTCCTCTTATGTCGTTTTGTGTCTTATCTTGTTCTTGGTTGTGGTTTTATTCATGCATATGTTATGGGATCCATTCTAGGGATGGATGCCCATGTTCACTCACCTTTGTCTGTTTAGCCGTTTGGAGTGTGAACTTAGGATAATAAATGACTCTGTGACATTATATCCACTATGCATGTTTAACATGAGCAATCACATATCCACTATGCATGTTTAACAACCCAATTCCACATACCCGAGAGAGTCTTCTAGAATCTCATGTCTTCGTTAAGGAAAATACTAAGCCACCCATTAGATGATTAGTTTTCTTCTCATCTCCTCGTGTGATTCTTCTACTTGTGACTATCAATCACATGATCTTTCGATCATGGGTAGCTTATGTATTGGGAAAGACTAAAGTTTCAATGAAATGATGAATTTTGAGGAATGTAATCTGACCTTAAATTGAAAAATCAAATATGACTAATGAAATTACTCTTGGATTTAAGCACTCATGTATGACCTCTCAAATCATGTAAAATCAACTTTACCAAATCTAGACTACATGGTTTCTAGGTTTGAGGTGAAATGATAACAATCTTTATAAGATGCGATAAGGAGAATTTGTACATTATATATCATAGTTTATGAGGCCCCTATTTGATTGAATCCACATGTTTCCCTATTCTTGACCATACCTCAAACATGATTCAAAATTTTCCCCCTATTTGATATGTACCATGATCATGAAATTGAATGACTAAGCTCTTGGACTCTCAAAATCATGATGAAAGACTTTGATACAAGAGGCATCTTCCCTATTAATTCCTATGTATGCTTTGCAAATGATCTTGTGCTATTCGAAGAAGCATCCATTCATCAAATGGAAGTCATTATTTAGTTCTTAAAATAATTTTTCATCTGACACTCTCTAAAGAAAAGTCACAACCTGGTTGGTCAGACATATGTGATGCCTCTTGGTAATCTCTATTTCAAACAAAGTGATGGACATGGATCTCACCCTTTCCTGACTATGCTCTAACTCTTGAACTACTAAATTTGACTTTTTGACTTGTAAAATATACCTTTACCATGACCATTAAAGGAAGGGAACATGATTATGACAATAATATTACCCAATCTTGAAATTTGGTTTCCTATTACGACCTTGATCTTGCAAAATCTTGAAATATGGTTGCCCTATTATGATCTTGATCATTTATATTGTGACTCTATGAAGAATGATTTGATACTCTCCCTATTTGGATATGTTTGATGGATCATGACTAATGTAGACTATATTTCTAAGATTAGGGTAGTATTTGACTTATAACTCCACTAACCTAGGTCACATCCGCATTATGCCTGCCTCATATTCTCATCTTGTTGATTATTTAGAGTTTGGAAAGGTAACCCCTTCCACCTGATTGTGATTTCTAAACCTACATCTCTGAGAGGTTAGACTTAAGATGATACTGATACTTAGTCTTGAATCTCGATTGGATGGTGATCTTGAAATATGACAACAACTTGTGATGATTTCCTTGAACGACCTAGGTCAAGGACATTCATCAACTTTGTCTACATTGATAATGCACTTGATATTCATATCTCAAAATGTTGTCTGAATAATACTAAAAATGTTGCTCCATTTATGTATACAGATGGATGATCACATCAAAGGTATACAGTAGGAATCTAAACCTAGCTTTGAAAATTTGAGTGTATGACCTAGATTTCCAATCTAGACTTGCGATATTGATTGGTAAAATTTTGACTCATTATTATTGATCTTGATTTTGATGTGACTCCTATGATCACCCTATTTGGATCATGAGAGAACCCACTGTGACAAATTGGATTTTATCATAATAATGATATAATTACTCTTTTGACCTCTATACTTACTCATGGTCCCAAATTGTTTTTCTTGTCTTCATAATCAATGTTGAGACTCACATTCGAAATATGGTGATCAATGTGAATTTTATACACGTCGTGACACCACATATTTGATTTATTTTTCACTTTTGTCCAAATAAGAAAATTGTTCAATCAAACTTCATCTTTTGGTTCTCAATATTTTTCTAAATATTCTCCACATTTTTTTGAAGCTATGGTTCAAATTTCATCTCATTTGGACATTCCTACTATTTACTACGATTTCTTGAAGATAATGTATTGAAAAATCCATTTATTTGCCTTTTTAAACAAGTTTATCCAAGTCAGCGATCTGCGAGATGAACAAAGGGAGAACTATGGCCCTTAGATCTGAACCCCATGGATCCCGGCCTAATTTGAAGACTATCAAGTCATCTCCTACCTCCCGTAATCTATGGGGAGGAGTAAATGAGACCATGATGATTGATCTCCTCCTCTTGACCACTATTTGAAAAAATAAGTGAGCCAAAATCACTGCCTCACGATTTGGAACTCAACAAACCCTAGTTTATCTAGATCTAGTGCACCTTTATGCCACCAACAAGACTTATTTGCTCTCCTCTCTCACTCTGGTGGCTATGGTTGCACCCTGATCTTGATCTAGCCTTAAACCTAGCCCCCAACCTTATATAAACACCCTCGAGATCTGTAGCAAGCACACCTTTCTCAAAGCCACAATCCCATGCACTCAATAGCCTCAAACACCCCCATATCATCCCTAATATCCTGCTACTCCAACCAGTGCTGCCGCACAAGCCCATTTGGGCATTTTGAGATCTCACCCTCTCAAAAAAGCGGATGGGGCTGGCCAATCTCGCGAAGGGCAATGAAAATATTTAGCTGGAATTGTCAGGGGTTGGGCAACCCTGACACGTGTAAGGCTCTTTGGGCATGGATTTGGAGAGAGCGCCCAAACATAGTTTTCGTGGCGGAAACTATGATCGCTGAAACAAAGCTAGAGGAGGTAAAAAGAATTTGCGGTTTTACTGACGGGTTGTGTATCTCGAGCAGAGGTAGGTCTGGCGGTATAGGCTTCTGGTGGAAAGAAACTAGTGTGGAAATTCTTAATTATTCTAAAAGGCACGTGATAGGAATGATAAAAGACGACAACGGAAAGAAATGGAGAGCGATCAGAATCTATGGATGGGTGGATCAGGCAAGCAAAGTGAAGACTTGGGAACTGATGCGGAAACTAAAGGATGAGGCAGAGGAACCTGTCATTTTCTTTGGGGAGTTCAATGAGATTGTGTCCAACACGGAAAGCAAGGAGGACCACCAAAGGACAAAAAATTCATGCATAATTTTTGGGACGTCATAGATGATTGTGGACTGATTGATGTGGGATTTGAAGGAAATATCTTCACTTGGAAAAGGGGTGTGACTGAAAGAATGCTGGTTCTGGAGAGGCTCGATAGATTCCTACCTGAACTTGAATGGAGAAATCTTTTCAAAAACTATAAGGTGTTCCATTTTCCTATTTACGAGTCTGATCATGCCCCCATTATGCTTAAAGCAGACAATAGGATTAGCGGCAAGAAGAAGAGGAAAAACTACTTTCCTTTTGAACCAATATGGGACGCCGAAGAGGAATGTGGGAAGATTGTAAAAGAGGCATGGGAGAGTGAAGCAGGGGGTGCCCTAAGTAATAAACTTAGGAGATGTAAAAACATGTTGAGAGAACGGGCAAAGGAAAAATTTGGAGAGAGAAGTCAAAAGGTTAAAGAGCTGGAAAACGAGTTGAATAGACTCCAAGGACTCCCCCGTGGACCATGCTAATCTTAACAAGGTGGAGGAAACATCCAAAGAATTACAATATTGGCTGCAAAAAATGAGGAATATTGGGCTGCCCGAGCACGTGTAAAAGAATTAAGAGAGGGAGACCGGAACACGACGTACTTCCACCAAAAGGCTTCCAACAGAAGATGAAGGAACTGGATTGATGGTATAGAAGATGATAATGGCATCCTTAGAAAGCAGGAGAATGAGATCATACATATTTTTCTAAGGCACTTCTCAAACCTCTTCCAGTCTAGCAACCCCTCGGGGTTTGAGCAGGCAACAAAAGGCATTAGGGAGGTGGTGTCAGGGGAACAAAGGAGGGATATGGAGGGTGATATCACAGACGAGGAAATCCGGACAGAGTTAAAGCAGATGCACCCAAATAAAGTGCCAAGGACAGATGGGATAAAAGCTTTGTTCTACCAAAAATATTGGGACACTATAGGGCAGGATGTGGCAAACTATATCAAGGGATGGTGGAAAGGTGATCACATTATAGGAGCTGTAAATGAAAATTTGGTGGTACTCATGCCAAAAGTTGAGAAGCCAAAGATGGTTGGGGAGTTTCGACCTATCAGCCTGTGCAATGTGATTTACAAAATTGCCTCCAAAGTGATGACTAACAGACTGAAGCCTCTCATGAATAGTGTGATTTTTGAAAATCAAAGGGCCTTTGTCCTGGGAAGGATGATTATGGATAATGCGCTGATTGCTTATGAGCTTTTCCATTATTTGAAGAGTGATAAAGGAAAGAAGAAAGGCAGCCTTGCAGTGAAACTAGACATGTCAAAGGCTTATGACAGAGTGGAGTGGGATTTTCTGAGCTTTCTGATGGAAAGGATGGGATTTGGCACGAAGTGGATAAACAAAACCAAAGACTGCATTACTACTGTCCAGCATGCGTTCGCCATTAATGGAGACCAAACCCAAAGCACAACCCCAGCATGAGGACTTCGCCAGGGAGACCCTCTTTCCCCTTATCTTTTTCTTTTGTCCGCAGAAGCTTTTTCTACCTCACTTATTACTGCTACACAAGGCAATCTCTTGCACGAAATCCAACCGTGTAGGGGAGCACCACGTATCTCACATCTTTTTTTCACAAATGACAGTATTCTCTTTGCTAGAGCAACCACTGCAGAGTGCCTAAAGTTAGCTGAAATAATCAGCCAATATGAACAGGCATCCGAACAAAAGATCAATTTCTCGAAGACAGAGGTGGTTTTCAGTAAGGGAGTAAAGAGAGAAAAGTGGTGGTGCTTGAAGAACACATTGGGGGTGATGGAGGTGGACCTTCATGCTAAATATCTGGGTCTACTGACAGCCATAGGGAGATCTAAAAAACAAGTGTTCAGCTTTATAAAGGACAGGATCTGGAGGAAATTTCAAGGGTGGTCGGAAAAACTTCTATCCAAACCAGGAAGGGAGGTGCTTATTAATGCAGTGGCACCGGCGATCCCAACATATATAATGAGCATCTTCCAACTACCGGCGGGCACCATTGATGAGATCCAAAGAATTATATC
Organism: Alisma plantago-aquatica; assembly: GCA_963693085.1. NCBI lineage: Eukaryota > Viridiplantae > Streptophyta > Magnoliopsida > Alismatales > Alismataceae > Alisma > Alisma plantago-aquatica. The sequence continues at coordinate 279,543,634 of OY856413.1, read as the reverse complement.
CAGATTCTGGTGGGGCGCAAAGGACAAGGAGAGGAAAATGTCGTGGGTGAGTTGGAATAATTTGTGCATGCCAAAGAGACAAGGAGGGATGGGTTTTAGAGATTTCCACATCTTCAATCAAGCCCTCCTAGAAAGACAATTATGGAGGCTAGCAAACCACCCAGAGGCGTTGGTGACGAAAGTTCTCAAAGCCAGATATTTTCCCAGGACATCTATATGGGAGGCAAGACGTGGACATGGTCCAAGCTATACATGGAGGAGTCTGTGGGGGGCGAAAGCACTACTGACAGAAGGAACACAGTGGAGAGTGGGGAATGGGGCGAACATCAATATTTGGGAGGATCACTGGCTTCCCGAGGAGGAGGACAAACTTGCACGTCTAAAAAATGAAAGGAATGCCAAATTCAACTGATTTCGAGACCTCATGACAGATGATGACACCGAACGGGAGATGACACGAGTGAGAGATTGTTTCCCAGAGAGCTATGCTAGGAGGATTGGTGCTATCCAACTTAGTACCCGAAGACCTATTGACTCATTGATGTGGTGGCCATCAAGCACTGTGGAATTCACAGTCCGGTCAGCTTATTGGTTGGGGTTGATGGGGAAAGTGGAAGCCAGACATTATAAAGCCACACAAGGGGATGACTTGTGGAAAAAGATTTGGCATGCTGGATTGAGTCCAAAGATAGCCCATTTTCTATGGAGGATTTGCACGGGAGGCCTAGCCACCAGAGGACGGCTATTTGATAGACATTGTATACCGGATGGCACATGCATGTTGTGCATGGCGGAAAAGGAGACAATACCCCATATGTTATTTCGGTGCCCAAATGCCACGGAGGTGCGGGAACTCCTACCAATGGAGGTGCAGAATTGGGTCGAAGATGTCAAAGATGGGGAAGTGGCTGCAACCATGAAGGAAGTGATGGCGAGGTTGATGATATGTGAGGTTTCGTCGATCGTGGCTGCCATGTGGGCGGTGTGGAGAGGGAGATGCATTCGTGTGTTCAACAACGGATAAGAAAATAGCAGGTTTCTATACCGCTGTGCGTTGCCAATGGTGAGGGGTGTTGAGGCTCGTTCCAGCCAGCCCATGTAAGGGGCATGCGAAGGATACAAGAAAGAGGGAATGGGGTGGAGAGCACCGACTGTAGGGCATATCAAGCTAAACGTGGATGGTTCGTGCGGTGAAGACGGTAATGTGGGTATAGGCATGGTGATGAGAGATGCAACGGGGAACCTGGTTGGGCTGGCAGGGGAGAAGGTATCTTCGGGAAAAGAGGTAGCTATGACCGAGGCTTTGGCTGTGAGGGCGGTGCTGATATGGACGAACAAAGAAGGTGTTACACAGGTGGAAGTGGAATCGGACTCCTTGATGATTGTCCAAGCTTGAAACACCAACATGTCATGAAGGGACTATCTTGGCACTGTAGTAGAAGACATTCTCTCATTGAAGCTATTGTTTTCTTTTTGTAGTTTTAGCTACATTAATCATATAGACAATAGGGCAGCACATATAGTTGCCAACAACGTACGTAGAGGATAAGTAGATAGTTTTCTTTTATTGCAACCTTTTCCTTCATGTAGTTCGAACCTTGTAAACCTTGTTTTAGATAATTAATAGTTTCTTCGGGGAACCCCCATCATAGGGTTTCCCGTCCTTTCTCAAAAAAATATTTTAATGATTAATCTCTTGAAACCTTGATATTTGACTATAATGATCTTCTTGAAACCAAAATTGACTAGATAAGACTCTGGATCTAATATTTTTGACTTGTTCATATCTTGAATATGGTTTCATGCTATAATATGATGATTAAACTTTATGATGGGTTCTAACCCTATAATTATGATATTGATATTAGGATTGTACTAAATCTTACAAAACCCTTGATCATGTGTATGATCCATGATCCTTCTTTTATCAATCTAATCTTGAACTCCAATTATGCTAAGTATCATGATGATGATCTAGAAATGTGATGATAACTTGGATATTGATCATGATAATTAGGGTTAACACATATGACCCTAGAAAACCTAGGTAAGTCATTCACGCTCAAAAATGCTTGACACTTGAAATTATATTGGACATATTGATGTATTGCTTGATTATAAGTGGATGACCTAAACCTAAGGTTGACATAGGAAAGTGTAACCCTAATCTCTAACATTGAAACATGATCTCCAAATATCATGATCTTGACCCTTGATCCAAACATTGTGATTTAGGATCTGACTCGAAGGGTTGACCTATTGATTCAGATATTGATTATACTCTAAAGTCTTAGGTGAAAGGTACACTATTATATCTCCTCTTTGTTTGTATTGAAGATACTTTTCATGTATCTCTTGACTATAAACTTGTCTCTATATACTTTATTGAGATACTATTCTCTATGATTAGTCTTCTATTTTTCCCTATATTATATTTTGAGAAAAACATGAGAACACAAATGATATTGCTCATTATGACTACCTGTATATTGATGATGATGATGATGATGTTGATAATGTTGATATTGAGTGCAAGAGACCTCGTCATTTGGAGGTGGGACTTGTACATTGGCCTCCTACCTCATATGGAGAGAATGAGCCTAGTGACCTCCCCCATCGCGTTGGGGCGATGCAGTCACACAAAATATATAAGCATGCTTCTTGATTACAACATAATGGGAACTCGTAATAAAATTTGAATTGTTTGAAATAAACATCTTGTCAAATAAATATTGGATTTGCAAAATCTCTTGTTATAATTTCCTTGAAGATAAGTCCTACCAAGTATACTCTTTTGATATAAACCATTTTACTTGTTTTTGATAGCGTACCATGCAATTGCATGATTGTGTCTCAATTTTCTTGATTTTAGGCAAGACAAATGGAACACTACTAAGATCACTTCTGCACTCCATATACTCAATTGGCAGGGATAAATTAGAAACATCTCCTATATTGGGTTATTTTGTTCTTTATATATCTATTTTTTGAGTTATTATTTCTTATTATATATGCAAGTGTGTGAAATCCTATCGGGCCACTCAAGGACGGGTGCTTCAATCCTTTTACTACTGTCTAGGAAGTAGGATTGGGATTGGGGTAAAAATGATTCCGTGATAGTTGGTATTAGATCATACACACTCTAATATGTTTTAAGTAAATAATTTCTCAAGTCTCTTAAAACCAAGAAGACCTAAAGGCCATAATGGTGAAAATTATGGTGTCTAGGCTTGGGGTCCTGGCTTAATTTCTCCTATCCAAATTCACGGTGACTGAGATCCCCCACTCTACCTGGCCTTAGTTGATCTATAAATAGACCTAAAGGTTCTCTTGTAAAACCCTAGAGAGTCTTCTAGCATCTCATCTCTTCTTTAAGGACTACCCAAGCCACCCATGTAGATGAAGATTAGGTAGTGTTCTCATCACCTCATGTGGTCCTTCTTTTGTGACCTTTTGCCGAATGATGTCTTGATTATGGGTAGCTTATGCATTGGAAAAATGAATATCACTAGAAAATTTTGAAAGTTGATACCATGATCTGACCTTAATTTGACAATGTGATTTTGATCGATGAATGTTGGAATAAAATACTCATGCATGACCCCTAATATCATGCAAACTCAATTTAGCCAAAACTTGACTACATGTCTGAGGTAAATATTAATGATTTGGATTCAGTGAAATAAGGACTTATACCTTATACCTTATTGTTGATGAGGTATCTATTTTATTAATGTCCATGTAGCTGTATTTTTGATTAAACCTCAAACATAGTTAAGTAAAATTTTTCCCTATTTGATGCACATCATGACTATGCTACCAAGTGACTAAGTTTAGGACTCACAAAATCATGATATAGGACTATGATGCAAAAGGCGCTTTCCCTATTGACTATTGATGCCTTTTTGTAATCTTGATTTTGATATGATGGGAACAGACCTAAATCTTGCACCTATTTTCAAATTATGTCACTACCTTGATCATGAAAGGAAAGGGATGCAAATTTTGACATTATTGCCTTATTATCTTGAATTGTGATCTTATAATCTTAATATATATGATTTGATCATTGATACTCTCCCTATTTGAATAAGCTCAATGGATCATGACTAATGTAGGTAATGTGCTAGATTAGGGTAGTAGTTGACTCATGACTCCCCTAACCTAGGTCACATCCCTATTATGACTACCTCTAAGATTTCACCTTGTTGATTATTTAGAGTTTGGAAAGGTATTCCCTTTCACCCTCTTTGGATTGGTTGACGTAAGCCTAATAAGTTAAACCCATGGTTGATATTCGATCATGAATACTGATTTAATAATGACCTTGATGTTTGACAATGTTGACTATAGCTTGTGGTTTACTTCCTAGATAGACCTAGGTCTAGATCATTCATCAACCTTGTATACCATGATAATGAAATATTGATATGTCGCTCGAATATTTCTTGAATATTGTTTCTCAAAATTGAATATAGTTGAGTGATCTCCCATAAGGTCTATATAGGAATCTTAATCCTAGATTTGGAATATTTATACATACGATCTTGATGTCTAAACTTCAACTCTTGATATTGATGTACACAATCTTGAAACAAAATATGGATATTGAGACCACCCTTGATATATAAATAGTGACTTTCACAATCCCAAATTTTGAAATAATGATTATGTTGAATCTCTTGATTTATGAATTATGGTTTAGATCTCATTAGGACAAGGGTGGGACCTCCCATTGAATTTGAGCTAGAAATCATGATGTTGAAAGTATGACATTGTCTCAAAATGTTGAAATATGAAATCTCAAATCATGGATGTATAACCCCACCTAGGCCAATGTAGAATCTGGGACCCTGAGATATTGGGATTGAAAGTCACCTTATATACTTGATTCAAGAACTCTATTTGTTTGACCAAAAATATTATCTATCCAAATTTGTGATCAATAGGATGCTTTCTATATTTGTGACTCATATGATGATTTTGAACAATATCTGCATTGACCTTGATACTCAATTTCTCGATGACGAAATGATGTTAGTACCAAGTTGGTTATAATATGAAACATGGGATCCCAATTATGATTATTGGACTACTTGAAATTTGAGGACATGATTTTAATTATATAGTTGAGTATGTTCTATATTTGAGGAATGATATGGATTTGGATAATCCCAATTTTGAGATTGTTTTGAATTTTGGGGACAAGATTACTTTTTAAGGAGGGAAGGATGTGAAAAGGTAGATTTTAGCGTAATAATGAAGTAATTACTCTTTTGAACTCTTTATACTCACTCATGATCCCAAATAATTTTTCTTGTCTTCATAATCAATGTTGAGACTTAAATTCGAAATATGGCGATCAATGTGAATTATATACTCTTCGTGACACCACAAATTTGATTTATTTATCACTTTGTTCAAAGAAAAAAATTGGTCAATCAAACTTCATATTTTGGTTCTCAAACTTTTTCTAAATATTTTCCACAATTTGTGAAGCTATGTTCCAAATTTCATCTAATTTGGACATTCCTACTATTTACTATGATTTCTTGAAGATAATGTATTGGAAAATCCATTTATTTGCCTTTTTAAATGAGTTTGTCCAAGTCAGCGATCTGTGGGATGAAAAAAGGGAGAATTTTGGCCCTTAGATATGACCCCCATGGATCCCATCCTGATCTAAGAACTATCAAGTCATCTCATACCTCCCACAATCAGCGGGAAGGAGTAAATGAGACCATGATGATCAATCTCACGCTCTTGACTGCTATTTGAAAAACTACACGAGGCAAAATCACAACCTCATGATTTGGAACTCAACAAACACTAGTTAACCAAGATCTAGTACACATTTGTGCCACCAACAAGACTTCTTTTCTCTCCTCTCTCACTCTGATGGCTTTGGCTGCACCCAAATCTTGATCTAGCCCTAAACCTAGCCCCCAACCCTATATAAACACACCCCCAGATCCACATCAAGCACACCTTGCTCAAAGCCACAGTTCTGTACGCTCAACAACTTTAAATGCTCCCAAACCATACCTGATCTCCTTCTATGCCAAGCAGCGCAAGGGCACAATACCATTTGGGAATTTTGAGATCTCACCCTTTCTTTCCTCTTTCTGACCGCCATTGCATTTGCCAGGCTGAGGCAAGCTCAACCGACCTACTCCCAGCCTCCCCAGACATCTCCTCCTATGAATCCCTCCTCTCATTGGTGACACTCTCTGCCTCTATTTCTTGCTAACATGGAGGTTTGATCGAGAAGGGAGGGGTTCTCAGACCGCTCGGTTCAAGAGAACCCAAACAGGTCCAAAACCTAGCTAGACCACAAATTGGACCTGCTAATTGAAGGGCTGAGTCGGTCAAACCAAGTCTGAACCAGACCCTCTGAGGAAGTGAACTATTCACTCTCTATCCACCTACGTGGCACATTTGTACCCCCCCCCCCGATCAAGTGATCCAACGTCACCCCTTTTTCCATTTAAGGTATTTTAAACCTCGCTCTTCTCAAAAATAAAATAAATGGATGAATCTTGTAAAAATCATATCTCATGCATCCTAGCTCCAAAAATTAAAAATAAGTAGTCAATCTTGATCATAAAAATCCAATGAATCATTTAAAAATACTTTTTAGACCTGATTCCAAATGATTCACACTAATATATCTGAATCATAATCTATTGTTTATTCAATCTGTCAAATGACTATATTTTAATGATTAATCTCTTGAAACCCTGATATTTGACCATAAAAATCTTCCTAAAACTAAACTTGAAGATAAGACTCTAGAACTAATCTTTTTGACTTGTTCATATTTTGAATATGGTTTCATGATATAACATGACTTTTAAGCTTGATGATGGGTTCTATCCCTAGAATTATGATATTGATACCATGATTGTGCTAAATCTTACAAAACCCTTGATCGTGTGTATGATCCATGATCCTACTTTTATCAATCTAATCTTGAACTCCAATATGCTAAGTATCATGATGATGATCTAGAAATGTGATGATAAATTGGATATTGATCATGATAATTAGGATTAACACATATGAGCCTAAAAAACCTAGGTAAGTCATTCACATCCCAAAATGCTTGACACTTGAAATAATATTGGAGATATTGAAATATTGTTTGATTATAAGTGGATGACGAAAACCTAAGGTTGACATTAAAAAGTGTAACCCTAATCTCAAATATTGAAAGATGATCTCCAAATATCATGATCTTGCCCCTTGATCCAAACATTGTGATTTATGATCTGATTTGAAGGGTTGACCTATTGATTCATATATTGATTGTACTCTAAAGTATTCGATGAAAGGTACGCTATTATATATCCTCTTTGGGTGTATTGAAGATACTTTTTATGTATCTCTTGACTGTATACTTGTTTATATATATTTTATTGAGCTATTGTTCCCTAAGATTAGTCTTATGTTTTTCCCTATATTATGTTTTGAGAAAAACATGAAAATATAAATTATATTTCCCATTATGACTACCCGTATATTAATGATGATGATGATGATAATGTTGATAGTGTTGATATTGAGTGCAAGCGATCTCCTCATTCAGAGGTGAGACTTGTACATTGGCCTCCTACTGTATATGGAGAGAAGGATCCTAGTGATCTCCCCCATCGTGTTGGGGCTATGTAGTCACACAAAATATTTGAGCATGCTTCTCGATTACAGCATAATGGGAACTCGTAATAAAAATTGAATTGTTTGAAATAAACATCTTGTCAAATAAATATTGGATTTGAAAATTCGCTTGGTATAATTTTCTTAAAGATAAGTCCTGCCAAGTATACTCTTTTGATATAAATTGTTTTACTTGTTTTTGATAGGATACTATGCAATTGCATGATTGTGTCTCAATTTTCTTTATTTTAATACTACTAAGATTGCTTCTGCACTCCATATACTCTGATGACAAGGATAAATCAGCAACATCTACTGTATTGTGTTAGTTTGTTCTTTATATCTCTAGTTTTTGAGTTATTATTTCTTATTGCATATGACAATGTGTGAAATCCTATCAGGCCACTCAGGGACGGGCACTTCAATCCTTTTACTACTGTCTAGGTAGTAGGATTGGGATTGGGGTAAAAAAAGTTTCATGACACCCACGATGTATGAATAGTGAATTTCATGTTCCCAAAAATTGAAAATTTGAAATTATAATATTGTTTATTCCTCAATTTATGAGTTTGGGATGAACCCTCCTGTGGACTAGGGTGGGACCTTCCATTGATTTTGAGCATCAAATCATGATATTGAAATGTGATGTTTTCCTCAAATTGTTGTAGCATAAAATCTCTATGATGGATATATAACCCTACATAGGCCAACATAGATGCTAAACTCCTAAATGTTGGGAATGAAATGCATGCTTTACTCTTGATTCAAGATCTTTATTTGGTTGACCTAAAATGTGATCTCTCCAAATTTGTGATCTAAAGGATGATATCTCCAAATTTGTGACTTATGGGAAGAATTTCCTTATTTGATGAACTATGTGACTATATGCTAACTATGATACTCAATTTCTCAATTATGAACTAGTGTTGAGGTCATGGGAATACCAAATGAGTACAATATTGAATACAAAATCTCAAATCTCAATTAATGGATTGATCTAATTTTGGGGATAAAGATTTATTTAAGTTAAGGAGGATGTGATAAATTATACTTTTCCCTCTCCTCATATGTGATGTGCACTTCATCTCTACACTAAATCCTCACTCTAGCCCTAAATTTCATGAATACAAATTATTTTGATGCTTGATTGCTGTGTCATATGTACATGTATCTTGTGGTGACACTCTTTTTGCTTTTAGACCAAAGTTTCTATTCATTAACATGTCATTATATTACAAATTAGTTTTAATATAATCAATGTGATTAACATAATTTCTCATATACATCAAGTTGTAGATATTCTTATTATCTTTTCAATAGTGAAAAAATCACTTCAATTGGACCATCACAACCTAATATATAGCATCTTGAATTTTTTCTATCTAAACTTTACTTTATTGTTGTTTTCGCTTATTCTGATCCTAATGGGCCCAGTCGGGTGCACGACCCAATTAGGGATGGAAGAGGAACCCCTTTTTTCTTTTCCTTATACATGCAATCCACTTTTATCTCGGTGGACCAATCACGAGGTCAGAATTGCATCGTGAGGGATATCGACCCTTAAATATTTTGCCCCAGACATAGACCTCCATCCGACAGCCACCTTCTTATCTCCTACATATATAAACCTTGGTCAAATGAAATGGCTTTGGGCCTCACCTAATACCTCCCAAATAGTATATCTAGCCCATTTTGATGGAACAATCCACTCATTTCTTCTTCCCCATCCTTCCTACTCCTTTTTCTCAACATCTCAAGTTCCCTAGAGCCCCAATTCTTTCCTTATCCTATTCATGGCAGTGCCACTGGTGCCCCAGATCAAGGTTTTCCTCCTCGTTCCACCTCATGCTTTTGTTTTCATTTTGTTAGCTTCGTGCGACTGAGGGTATGCTGGGTGGCACCTTTGCGCGATGTGAGGTACCCAACACCCTTGTCTTCCCCGATGTTGTTGAGGTGTGTTTATCATACCTCCTCCTCTTCTCACACATGAGGAAACTCAAGAATGATGGCCCCGAGGTGTTGGATCCATATCTGACACTTGTGTGTGAACAAAAGACATGCAAAGGGGTGGAGTGATGGGGTTCGGTGGTGAGTGACCAGAGGTGGCTGACAACCGTTGGTCAAGCGGTGACCAACGCCCAAGGGCAGCTATCGACGATGAGGAACTAGTATGTGCGATGGACTTGAATCATAGGCTGCTATAGCCTTGGGCCTAGTAGCCAACCAATGATGTCTGCGTAGAAAACCCCTCCCCTCTCCTGACCCTTTAATCCTAATCCGACGATCAAAATCTATCCATTCAAGATGAATATTTGAAAATGCATAACATTTTCATACTAGATCCAAATATGGAGTTTCAATATATCATTTTGATCAAGAAAATGACACCTATCAGTTAAATATACTTTGATAATTTGTTTATGCTCATATCTCCACTGATATATCTAAATGCTTGTTTTTGAAGTCCTTTTAAGAGGTTTGAACCTATTCAATGCATGCTCTGAATCTTTGACGCCCTAAAACTTTATGTTAGTATGATATCAGTAACTTTTTATATGTGTTGAACTAATATTCAAATTTGTTCATACTTGTACCCCTTTATGACCTTATGATGTGAGATGAAATATGAAAGATGTTTCATGTGGACTATGGAAATTAATCTTGCACCTTGTTAAAATATTAATCTAATTATACTTTAATTCTTTATGTGACCTCTAAATAAGTAATTCTACTATCCTTGTACCCCTAAATTATATGAGGATCATTCTTTTACACATATGTGACTAAATACCCTAATATTGACTTTATATGTGATCTAGTATGCATGTTGATAACTAAGTCTCTAAACTTACTCAAGTACTACCCTAATGATGACCCATATTATATTAAAATGTCAAATTAGTAGCTTGATGATGTTTATGACACCGAACTCAAGTACACCCCATCTATACTCTAATGATGAGAATCATGCATGATTATGACTCAACTTGACTAGTTATGCCAATATTGATGCTTATGTTCACTAACCTTGCTCAAATCATACAATTTCTCTATTTAAGATCATGAAACCCTAATCTTATGACCCCTAATCTTGGTATGATGTGTCACCGTAGTTTCTAGATGAATTCATGATACTTCATTTAACATGATAATGATAATTAATCCATGACCTGGTTGAAGATATTGAAATCAATGATATGTTACGTATATCTAGGTGACGCATCCAAAAACCATGTTAATGATTAATGTACCATATCTTGTTGATATGAATCCAATTGTACTTATTTGAAATGTTAGGATCTCTATGGACTCAATTTCCAAGATGTAGTCAAGTCACTTGTTATGGTTTTCTAAATCAAGTTGTTAACACTGTGCTCTCTGTAAGGTACACTTTATCCTCCTATTGGCCAAACTAGTGGTATTGAACTTGCTTGTATGAATGCATGCCTAAACTTATTATATTTATATACTTGTTTGAGATACTATTTCCCTATGATTTTTACATTCATTAATATGTTAAATAAATCTTGAACATAATTGAACTTGTCCATTATACAAACTTTATGTACCCGCCTATATTCTCGGGGTAAGGGCACAAGGCATGTTGAAATAGGGTTAGCTCACTGAATGAGGTCTTAAGGTCCCTCACATATAACAAAGTGTTAGCTAATCTTTAGCACCCTCACAAACCCTTCCTTTGAGGAAGTTGGTCAATGGCCATATGTTGTTATTTAAGTATAAAGGAAATGAGCCTAAAACACGATTGTATGTTAATAAGAAAGTCTTAAATGTTGTTGATTTCATTCATTCTATTATATTATATTTTACCAAGCATATATGTTGTCTTAACCCTTTGAGTTAGTGTACTTTATAGCATACTCATGACAGTTGTACTGATGTGTACCCTTTTTATGATTTTAAGTAATGGGTAAACTAAGGCTCTCATTCTATGATTGTTACTTCTGCTATATTATGATAACTTTCCACTCTTTCTATGATGATGTCAAATGACATGCAAATGAAGTACTCATGGGTTGACATATGAGACTAAGATCTTGTGTCCCATACTAGTTTAGTTCCTTTAATGCCATGTTATCTCTTAACTCGTTCTTGTTTGGGGTTTTATTCATGCATGTGTTATGTGATCCATTATGGGGACGAATGGCCAAGTCCACTTGTCTTTGGCTATGTAGCCATTTGGAGTGTGGACTTAGGGTATTAAATGGATCTGTGACACCACAATCAAACATGGCATGACTCAGACATCCATAACATGTCTTCTATGATTCATTCTTGAAATGTGTCTATTTAGTACAACCTATTCTCTAACTATTATCCATATTTCTAAATTGATATCAAATATCACGACTTTAGAGACACAATCATCATTTCCTATACATAGTATTATATATTCTAGATATACAATAATATAAACATTCACAATTGACCAAGGATATAACAAGAATGAATAATCTTAACTATACATATGATCTCATGCTCAGGTCATCTACCCAAACCGTATGTCATCGAATTAAAAAAACTCCTAGGACATTACTGCATGTATTCATTACCTCAATATTTAAACAAACATAATAAGTGTACTTGAATTTTCATTAATAATTAATACATATACAATGTATCCCTATTACAACCATCATATGCGGGCTATGAAGGAATAAAACCAGTAATTTCCCACTTGAGCTTGAGCTAATCAACCATGAATGAAATTCCAATTGATTGAACACGACCATCATGCTTTTCTTGTGAAAATGTCTTTGTCAAGGGATCAAACATATTGCTTTCAGTTGGTTCCCTACAAATATGTACAAATTGGTGGTGTACAATAACTCATATGAGATGATATAGCTGTAGTATGTTGTTGGATTGATGTGCAATGGCTCCATTATTTTCATAGTGAAGATATACTACATCCTCAATGGGAGGTACCATCTCAAGTTCACTAGTGAACTTATTTATATGTACTTATTCCTTTGTTGCATTGAATGGGATAATATGCCCAACTTGTATTGTTGAATGAGACAATGCCCCTTGCTTGGAACTCTTCCATACAAACTTTTTCATTTAGGGAAAGAAAGCATAATGATTTTTATTGATAATCATCCTAGCTAGTTTGATCTCTTGCTTTAGTGTAATCTTTTACAACCAACAATTATTCATCTCCTAATATAAAAAATGGAACATTTGTTTTTCTCTAGTACTTCATGATATTCTTCATGGCAATCTAGTGACCTTCACTAGAAACTTGTATTTTTTCAAAGCTAGAAGAGATTTGGACATTTACATAACTTTGCATACATGATATATCCAATTGTAGATGCATATTAAATCTTACTCACACATGTCCATCTTTTGAATAACTAGGACATTGGTATCTATAGAGATTTGTTCCATATTTCATGGGTAGGTTTCCACTATAATAATCATGCATGATGAAAGACTTTAGACTTTGTCAATGTATATACTCCTTCTTATGCCAAGAATCCTTCTATATGGATCTCTATAGATCTTGATTAGTAGAATATAGGATGCTTCACCTAAATCCTCTTTTGAGAAGGTATTTCCCAACAAGATCTTAACCAATTGTAGAGTAGGTATGTCTTTTCCATGAATAATATGCTATCGATATATCATATGAGAAATATAATTATGTTCCTTCTTACCTTCTTATAAACACAATGCTCATCTTCATTTTTGATGAAAGTAAAAATATTTGTCTATATCATCAAAATAATGGTTCGATCTTCTAAGATTCTACTTCATTTTGTAAATTGTCCCTTTTGTAGTATATTAATTTCATTGACATCATTTGGAGCAAAGAAGCCATTCAATTGTGTCATTTATACATCCTTTAATTGATTCCCATTATGGAAACTAGCTTTAAAATCCATTATCCAAATTCATATTCATGATATGATGCAATGACAAGTATGATCCTGATGGATTTAACAATGGAAACTATTGAATAGTTCCATCATAGTCAACACACTGATATTGTCTGAAACCATTTGCAACTAGTCATCCATTATAGGTTTTTACATCACCATTCATGTTCATCTGATTCTTGAAAACACATGTCCACCCTATGGGTTTTATACCTTAAGTGAATCCACCAAAGTCAATACTTTCTTAGTGTACATAGAAAACCAAGATCTCATGACTTCAAGCCATTTACTAAAAATGTTATCACTCAACAGACTCATTGTAGGTTGTTGGCTCGTCATCATTCATGAGCAAAAAATAGTTTAACTAAGTCCTGAGCAGTCCAAATCTCTCTATCTCTAGTCATGTCCTACTAGACCTTCCAGGTTCTTGTTCTACATGAGGAAGTTGAGATTTCACAACGGCTCTTGATTTTCTTTGTTCCTCATCTACCACCATTGGTTCAATGTTATATTGTTGGTTTTGAACTTCTTCGAGATCTAATTTTCTCCCATTGGCTCCTTCAGAAATAAAATCAATTTCAACCAATAAATAGTTTTGGCAACAAAAAAATTGTTTCCAAAGGCAATATATAAGTAATATCCCTTACCTCCCTAAGGGTATCTGAAAAAAGAAAAAATTACCTGATTTGATTCCAAGCTTCTTAGAAAACTATTTATAGACATAACCATGACATCCCTAAATCTTCATAAGAGGCATTTTAGGATGTTTGACGTTCCATATTTCATATGGTATCTTTTTAACTAATTTATGAAGTATACGTTAAGTGTAAACACAACAATTTCAAGAGCATATACCTTCGAAAGATTAACTTGTTGGTATGTATGCCCTGAGAGCCAATCATGGGATGATTGGTGGGATACATTAAGATTGATTTGATAAACATCAAAGGCAAGCTTCCAATTCTTTCTGGTTCAGTCATATGAGATAGTGATAGAATAGATTGAATGTCTAGAGAATGACAATACTCAATGACGTATGCTTTCAGGTTGAGGACCTGAACGATGAGATCATACAAATGCTAAGAGTTTGTACATTCTTGTTATGTCCCTAGTCAGATGTCATTATGGAAGGTAGATAGACAACAATGACACACAAGACTAGATTGTGGTGTTGGTTGATGAAAAAATCTCATTAGTCATGATATAGAGATATCAAACCAAACACATAGGTACTTGTTAGAGAACAAGTGTACCGGACAGACCCACCGTGAGTTTGACACATGGAACCATGACATGGTAGTCACAGTCAGTACTCACAGTGATGGTGGTGAGTGTGATTCTTTGACCTGAAATCGCTACACTCAACACATGTCGTTGGGCACACTTTGACATCATCAAATGCAGTCCTAAAATATGGGTTGGTATAAAGGTGATGATTGGGTGGCTTTGATACATGGGGCTTTTGAGGGGTGAGTAATAGATATGGGATTTGTCCCTCCTGAGGGAGTTTGATATCCAAGGCCACTTGATGAGTAGGATTGAGATAGGTTTGCGCACACATGTGTGAATTAGTATGTGATATTGATGTCATACATATCTCGTTCAATCTGCTCTAAGATCAAGAAAGTGAATAAACATTGACATGATGACTATTCCATGCCTTGAGTTCATTCGGGATATCCGTGACAAAGGAATTATACATTCGTTGTAACACCATTCATGGATTGTAGGATTGAAAGTTGTTCTCCAACTTTCTACTTTCACTTGGGTAGCACTGATGTGTGACTAGGCACCGCTCTTGGCTTGTGAAGTCATAAGTGTTATGGACTTTCACTACCAATGTGAAATGGACCTGCAGGGTCACATAGATAGGATTTAACCTGGAAGAGGAGTTTTGTCCACAAATAATGTTTAGATTGATTACTAAAGGGGTTTAGTAGTTCAATTAAACACTCAATCAATTGATAGCTCAATATCATATTGTTCAAGGTGTTGGACATATTGATTGGAGTATCAGATTGATTGAAATTGCATTTGACTGATTCTGCACAACCTGTACTCCCAACCGATCAGTTCAAGTGTTGAACCGGTTGGCTGAGGTTGCTGAACCGGTCGGCTCAAGTGTTGAGTCGATCGGCTCATGGTCAGAGTGAAATGATAGGTTCAAGTGTTGAAACGATCGGTTCAAATGGTGCAACCGAGCAAGTTGGGAAAGTCAGGTCGGTGAGAATTTTCCTTGCATTTCACTTGCCCAATTTGATTGGAACAAGGATTGGTATTGGATACCAATTAGAAATAAAAGAAGGAAAGTCAATCGGGAACTGATCAGGACCATGAACCGACCGATTCAAAAGTGAACCGATCGGCTCATGGGTCCCAACCGATCGGCTCATGGGTCCCAACCGATTGGTTGGTGTTCCAACCGATCGGTTCAGGTCCCCAACTGAACGGTTCACTTGTGAACCGATCGGTTCAGGTTGCGAGTTGGTTGCTTTTGTGGAAAATCTCGAACCCTTCTACTCCTGCTTTTAGTCCCATATTTCCGGGGATAGAGAACCATGTCCCATGACCCGCCTATATATATAGGGGTATTGAAGGCTTCTCAAAGTACAACTCAGTGCAACCAATTGCTCTGAAAAGTTGTCGTTCTCTCTAGTTTTGGTAACCGAGAGAGAGCCCGAGCAAGTGCTTCCCGCAAATGGAGGTGCAGCAAGGGAAGGACAACTGCAGTTGCAACTGGAGGTAGGAGAGTGTGTTGGAGACTAATACGTCAATAGGAGGGTGCGACTCCTTCCACTTCCTTGTGGGACAAGGAGTGTGGAGTTCCAGGTGGTCCGTGTGGACTACTTCAGAGGTGGGAGTTTTCTTCCGCTCAGGAGGACAACTGTCAATCCCGATAGTATGGTGAAAGGAGGAGTCGTCAGTCTCAGTGCGACCAGGAGCTGCACAGACACCGTCCAAGACCGGAGTTGAAGACCGCACATAGCGCGAGGTATTGTTTCTGAGCAAGCCTCGGGACAAGGTATGATTCCACAAACCATGCTTTCCTATTATATAGACGTTGACGTGTTTCCTTATTCTGGGATTGGGGTAGAAAATTTCTATTCCCGCTGCCTTCTCTGCCTCCCCTAAAACCCAAAAGTGGTACTAGAGCCACGTCAACTGCTCTATATTTTAGGAATATCGATATGATCGATTTTGGTTTGTCGCCTTTATTTATTGCATATGATGCGAATAAAATTGGCTTTATGCATGTCCTATCCTAAATCCACAAATCCCAATTTACATATATGTTATGTATTATTAATGCACTTGATACACATCGCCCTGAAATGAGTTTTGTGGTGGATGTATAGCATGGTTATGGCCAATAAACCCTATCTGTGTATGGTTGTATGTGGTTGCTTACATCTCGGTCTGCGCATTGATCTTCCCTCTCCTATTCCTGATGTAACTCGAAATAATTCGAGATTCTTTCCTCCTTTGCTCCCCCCGAATGTAACTCGGGGTTTCCCTTTTAAGAAATGTAATATTAGGATAAATTTTATTTCCTATTATGTCAAAGAACGGAGGACATCAAGATGACAACCCAGACGATCGGTTCAAGGCGTGAACCAATCGGTTGACGTTCCAGACGATCGCTTTAAGGAGTGAACCGATCGTTTGATGACTGGTTCGAGGAGCGAGACGAGCGGGTGGCAACCATGAAGAGAAGCACGACAACCAGGTGAACCGATCGGTTGGAGGAGCCAACCTATTGGTTGGTGGCACCTAGATGACCGGTTAGAGAGAACAGATCATTCATGTGATGAGTTGATCTACTTGGATGGCAATGCACATAGTTCATCTTGTACAGGTTGCATGTGATGTAGACCTAGATGACCGTGATTCCTCTTGGCTCGAGGAATCACATTAGGATGGCCATAATCATCGCTTTTATCATTTGTGCATGTTTTCTGTGGGATATAGCATGTATATGATATGTACTATGTATTGTGGTGATTGGATATGTATATGTATATAAAAACCAAACCCCTCATTAAAATATTAAGTCGTATATGCCTTCCATTAGCGGCACACATGAAAAGCTCGATCGACCAAGCGTAGGTTACGCCAAAGCGTGGTGTGCCGTCTATCTTGTGGAAGTGTGAAGGGTAGACATGTAGGTTCTGCCAAAGCAGGGTGCATGTTTACCGTGTTGGCTTTTGGGTTAGAGACTTAACTGGTGATTCTTAGAGCGTCTAAGCCCAGAGGCAAGGAATGTTCATGGCAAGGTGTTATGCATGTTCATTCAACAAGAGTTGCATATGATGCAATAAGCAAGAGTTTCCCACCTGAGAGATCTAAGTTGTGGGCGATCAGCCAAAGCTAACTCATGACTTAGAGGATTTCACGATCTTGCCCACTAGAAGGTTGTACGCTGCAATCTTCCAAATTGATGGTGAGGGCTATCAATTTGAAGTAAAATAGTGGGAGTGATAACTAATTAAAGGCCTAATTTTTATCCTCAAATTTTCAAATCAATCAAACAAGTCAAAAGAGTTTTGGACTAAAATTGCATATATTTCCTTTTGTTAAAAGAAATGGTTAATCAACAAATCACTTTATTTGCAATCGGTCTTTGAGACCAACAAATTAAATGGGAATTATTCCACAACTGGTTAGGATGATGAGAAGTGTTCTCAAAGAGCGAGAGCTCTAAGTCCTAGTTATACCAGAACCAGATGAACTCAATCCCACCACATCAATGGCTGAAAGTATGCTTATGGAAGCATACCGAGGATGATATTGATGAGGAGTGCTTGATGTTGTGTTCTGACAACATGAGATATATGATGTCTCTAACACACTGTCTTAGTATGTCATGACAGAAGGAGATCCAGTAAGGTATTCACACACTCAATGTGATTGGGTATGTGGAAAACCTGACTAAGTAGGATTTCCTCTGAGCCAAGGGTTGGCTATTGGTATGATACTGCAAATGTTGTGAGAATCATACAATTCATGATAAGCTACAACATGAACAACTTTGACCAGCGTTGACAGAGTTGTTGGACATGTTGAGGGTAGTAGAGGCTAAGATGAAGAAAGACAAACCATAATCTTTGATGTGATCAAAGAAAAGGTAATTATTAAGGGCAAGGACAAGGGCAAAGCAAAGAAGTGTTCTGATGCTAGCCAGCAATCCAAGCCGTCTTCAGCCTCAAGGCACATGGGGAAAGGGTGTATGAGGGATTGACCTCTATATCTGGAAGAACAAAAGAAGATGAAGGAGGAGATGGAGATCTCCACCTAAGGTATCATGAAATGAACCACTTCTTTATCTAATGTATATGATACCGAGATATGGATCTATCATATATGATATGCAAGATCCACAAAGAAGTGATGGCCTTTGTGAAAGCACCAAGAAAGAAGTACCCATCATTGGAGCAAGTGTTGCTGCCATAGATAGGAGTACCTTTCAGTGTATTTCAGCCTAAAGGGCACGAAATAGAGTTGAGAACTGCTATTTCATATATTGCCAATAGATAGAAACACTTTATTTTTCCATATTATATGACAATGATGGCAATTAATAAAGTTGATGTTTCAATCTTAAAGATATGATCTTTGTAGCAATGCCTTGATTATCTTGTGATACATGGTATGCATAAGATAAAATGATACCTAATGTTATTGATAACTCAAACAATCAAATTAGCATCAATCATGAGAAATTCATTTCTAGTTTCCATATGATGCATAAATCTAGACTCTTTTGGTTAAAGAACTAGTAAGAGACATGAATATCTTGGACATGATTAATCAATCTTCACTAATGGTAGTGGGAGAATGATTATCCTATTAGGTATAATACATGTGATGTATTTACATACCTATTGGAACAAATGCTAATACTTCAAAAGGTGTTTAGAGAAATACCAATATGAATATATTGAAGTGTTCAAGATTATCATAGATGAAGTGCAAATTTGGTAAAGTGTTAATTCTTGATGAGATCAATGAATGAAATACTTGGACCAAATGTTTGAGATCCTTACGAGTGATTATGATAATGTATCATAGTGAACTCATGATTAAGACATGGTGATGTCTAAATCAAGAAGGAATCATACTCTAAGGAGTTAGAGAATGATTATCGAATAACTGAATTCGTCTTAATAAATGAATACCCCACACTAATAAAGGACATTGAGAATCACAAGGAGTTGTGAGTTCTTATATCCTTGACAGATGCACCTCACTTATCTATGTGATGAGTTGTTCATGTGATGAGTCAACTATCTAGATAAATATGAGGAACCAAATTTTCAGTTATGGTTTATGACCATTACATCCTAAATGACATCCATGTCAACCATAAGGTGTGACCTTGATGGTAGCCCTCATTGGATGAAATCCATAAGTGCAAATGAGTCTTAAAAGTTAAGACACATGGATAACATTTGAGAAGGATGATGCTTGTTGATTGCAACTTAATGACTGAGACATTTGGCATGTGGATACTAAAACCGCATTCCTATGAGGAATAAAACAAGGATGTGTACGTGACACAACCTATAAGGTTTATGAATCCACTAATGCAAATGAAGTCTATAAGTTACAATGGACTAAACAATGTGATTGATTGAGTACAAGCAACTCAGAATTGGATCTTTACTTTGATGATATAGTCAAAGGGTTTGACTGATATGTCAAAGATAAAGAAGGGATCTGTGATTTAGTGGGAGCGTGTTCACATTCCACATGTTGATGTGAAATGGAAATGTTCTAGAATGGAAATCCAAAAGTGGAAATTGTCTTTAAGGAAGATAGAGATATTTACTATGTGATAGGAATAGAGATATATAGAGATAGTTCTCAAAAAATCTCTTAACCTGAAAAGAGAGAGCATACATTGGCAATCTATACTGAAGTGTTCCGTATGCACAGATTCAGTGGGAGAAAACTTGTCCATGTTACATGGAGTTAGTATCCCAAGGCCAAGTGTCCAATTCTTATGAAGAATGGTAACACTAAGAATAGATATGGATATATCATGTATGTAATCATCCCATTATCTTGCATGGCAAGAAAAAAAATGCACACATCATCTTGTATGTAGGACATGGCAATATGATGTGCTCATCCTGATCACTCGTATGTCGGACATGACGAGTGGATGTCTGTCTACTTCTAGTAAGAGTTACCGGAATACCATGAGAACTTGATAAGTACTTGTGAAGTACTAGTTCTATGGAGATAAGGAAGAGTTTGATGTAAAGAGTTACGTTGATGCGAACGTCCAAAAGGACAGAAAATTAATCGCAAAATATATACATGATATATAAAAGTGAAAGTTTGTTGATAATTGGAAGTGTTCCAATAAAACCATTTAAAAGGGAAATGCCAAGTATCTATGCATTAGAGAATAGCAGTGGATACTATATGGATCTGGAAGTTCATGAGATGAACTTATAGATATTCCGCTCATTGATGATAAGTATGGAATCCTTGATCATGCAATGTGGCTAAAGGTTAGTAAAGGAATCCTAGATCGCATATTACAGCAATTCCATCTCATACGTGTGACGTACAGTGAAGAGATGTGAGACATGCAATTTATACTAACTTTGGCAAAGTGTTGTAATTCCTCACTATGTTAGCACTAGAGCACAGTAACATGTGTGACATGTTTGAAGATCACTATGAATATGATTCAATGGTGATTGGCTCGTAGTGAAAGTGGGAGTCTATTGGTATGTATGCCCTGAGAGCCAATCATGGGATGATTGGTGGGATACATTAAGATTGATTTGATAAACATCAAAGGCAAGCTTCCAATTCTTTCTGGTTCAGTCATATGAGATAATGATAGAATAGATTGAATGTCTAGAAAATGACAATACTCAATGACGTATGCTTTCAGGTTGAGGACCTGAACGATGAGATCATACATATGCTAAGAGTTTGTACATTCTTGTTATGTCCCTAGTCGGATGTCATTGTGGAAGGTAGATAGACAACAATGACACACAAGACTAGATTGTGGTGTTGGTTGATGACAAAATCTCATTAGTCATGATATAGAGATATCAAACCAAACACATAGGTATTGGTTAGAGAACAAGTGTACCAGACAGACCCACCGTGAGTTTGACACATGGAACCATGACATGGTAGTCACAGTCAGTACTCACAATGATGGTGGTGAGTGTGATTCTTTGACCTGAAATCACTACACTCAACACATGTCGTTGGGCACACTTTGACATCATCAAACGCAGTCCTGAAACATGGGTTGTTATAAAGGTGATGATTGGGTGGCTTTGACACATGGGGCTTTTGAGGGGTGAGTGATAGATATGGGAGTTGTCCCTCCTGAGGGAGTTTGATATCCAAGGCCACTTGATGAGTAGGATTGGGATAGGCGTGCGCACGCATGTGTGAATCAGTATGTGATATCGATGTCATACATATCTCGTTTAATCTACTCTGAGATCAAGAAAGTGAATAAACGTTGACAGGATGACTGTTCCATGCCTTGAGTTCATTCGGGATATCAGTGACAAAGGAACTATACATTAGTTGTAACACCATTCACAGATTGTAGGATTGAAAGTTGTTCTCCAACTTTCTACTTTCACTTGGGTAGCACTGATGTGTGACTAGGCACCACTCTTTCCTTGTGAAGTCATAAGTGTTATGGACTTTCACTGCCAATGTGAAATGGACCTGTAGGGTCACACACATAGGATTTAACCTGGAAGAGGAGTTTTGTCCACAAAAAATGTTTAGATTGATTACTAAAGGGGTTTAGTAGTTCAATTAAACACTCAATCAATTGATAGCTCAATATCATATTGTTCAAGGTGTTGGACATATTGATTGGAGTATCAGATTGATTGAAATCGCAATTGACTGATTCTGCACAACCTGTACTCCCACCCGATCAGTTCAAGTGTTGAACCGGTCGGCTGAGGTTGCTGAACCGGTCGGCTCAAGTGTTGAGTCGATCGGCTCATGGTCAGAGTGAAACGATCGGTTCAAGTGTTGAAACAATCGGTTCAACTGGTGCAACCGAGCAAGTTGGGAAAGTCAGGTCAGTGAGAATTTTCCTTGCGTTTCACTTGCCCAATTTGATTGGAACAAGGATTGGTATTCGATACCAATTAGAAACAAAAGAAGGAAAGTCAATCGGGAACAAATCAGGACCGTGAACCGACCGGTTCAGAAGTGAACCGATCGGCTCATGGGTCCCAACCGATCGGTTGGTGTTCCAACCGACCGATTCAGGTCCCCAACTGACCAGTTCACTTGTGAACCGATCGGTTCAGGTTGCGAGTTGGTTGCTTTTGTGGAAAATCTCGAACCCTTCTACTCTTGCTTTTAGTCCCATTTTGTCAGGGACAGAGAACCCTGTCCCATGACCCGCCTATATATAGGGGTATTGGGGGGCTTCTCAAAGTACAACTCAGTGCAACTAGTTGCTCTGCAAAGTTGTCGTTCTCTCTGGTTTTGGTAACCGAGAGAGTGCCTGAGCAAGTGCTTCCCGCAAAGGGAGGTGCAGCAAGGGAAGGACAACTGCAGTTGCAACTGGAGGCAGGAGAGTGTGTTGGCGACTAGTATGTCAACAGGAGGGTGCGACTCCTTCCACTTCCTTGTGGTACAAGGAGTGTGGAGTTCCAGGTGGTCCGTGTGGACTACTTCAGAGGCGGGAGGTTTCTGTCGCTCAGGAGGACAACTGTCAATCCCGACAGTCTGGTGAGAGGAGGAATCGTCAGTCCCGGTGCGACCAGGAGCTGCACAGACACCGTCCAAGACTGGAGTTGAAGACCACACATAGCGCGAGGTATTGTCGCTGAGCAAGCCTCGGGACAAGGTATGATTCCACAAACCATGATTTCCTATTATATAGACGTTGACGCGTTTCCTTGTTCTGGGTTTGGGGGAGAAAATTTCTGTTTCTACTGCCTTCTCTGCCTCCCCTAAAACCCAACATAACTAAACTCACCATTGATTGTACCAAGCCCAAAAAGTGTGATTGCTTTTTTTAGACACACCATTATATTCTATTTTCTAAGTGGAATAAACTATTAGACAATAGCATGTCTCTCTGAAGGATCTCAAACTCTTGACCTAAATACTCTCCACCACTATCATATACTAGTTAATTAATATTCTTGCCAAATTGGTTCTATACTTCATTCATGAATTCCTTGAACTTTTTAAGGGATACTGAATTGTGTTTCATGATTGAGATACATATTCCATATCTATTGAAGTCATAAGTAAATGTGATAAAGTATTGATATCCAGTTCTTGTATTTGTGCTAAAATGTTCACCCATATGAACATTTATGAGTCCTAATCAGTCATTTTCCCTCTCACTATGATTGGTGAAGGGATATTATGTTATCATTCACAATAAACAAGATTCAAATGTCACTATTGATTATAAATAAATGGGTCTATATTACCAATTATATGGATACTATAAATGTATATTTTATTTTTATGCCCTATATAATATATGAAATTTAAGTTTTTTTATTCATTGAGTTTTATATTCTTGTTATTTGTGTTGTATATACTTGTCTAAATATCTAATTAATAAATATCATAAGACATTAGGGCACTTCCATTAAAGTTCTCATCTTTTGAAATATATACTTGACCTTTATTTATCAAAAAAGAAAATCTATACTTGTTAGAAAAAGATAGAAAAATAATGTTTCTATTTATGGCATGTACATAATAGAAGCTCCCTACCTATATTGCAAACCCAATGAGTAGAGATAAACTATAGGTGCCTACAGGTATGCCAACAACACTTTCTCCATTGGTGAATCATAATCCATGTATCCCTTTAGTGAGGTTTACTACTTTTTAGATCTTGCATATCAGAGCATTTCTATATCAACATACAATATCCAACACTCAAGATGAGGAAGTATATAAGTTCATATCTATAACATATGTACATGATCTCTCTATACCCTACTTCGTCTTATTAAGTTTCTATAGGTAAAGAGAATAATTTCTTTTCCAATTTCCAACCTGGTGACAAGGTGACAATTGACTTCCTCTCCTAATCGTTGTTTAGCTTTAAGTGAACAAGACTTATACTTTTTGCTATCATTAGAACTCTTTATAGTTTTGCATTTTCCCTATGACTTGTTTTCTTTATTGAACATCAATATGGAGTTTGGGTTGTCTTTCTTCATTTGAGTATCAATAGATGTCAACATACCAAGAAACTTTGACAACAATTGAAGAAAGTTTTTCATTTTGTAGTTAATGACAAACAAATAATAAGATTATGTTGGTATGTATGCCCATAGAGCAAGTCATATGATGATTGTAATGGGATACTTTGTAAATGATTTGAATAATAATAAAGGCAATTTCCAATCTATATGTTTAAACTATTTCTGAGATGATGGTGTAACATGATAGATGTCTAAAGAATGATTTTACTCAATGACATATGCTTTTAGGTTAAGGACCTAAACGATGAGATCATGCGGATGTCAAAGGGTATACATTCTTGTTTGGTCCCTAGTCGGTTGTTATTGTGGAAATAACCATAGACATCAATAACACTAAAGACTAGATTGTGTGTTGGTTGATGACAAAATCTCATTAGTCATGATATAGTGATATCAAACCAAGCACATAGGTACTTGTTAGAGAACAAGGTACCAGACAGACCCACTGTGAGAGTGACACATGGAACCATGACCTGGTAGTCACAGTCAGCTATCACAGTGATGGTGGTGAGTGTGATTCTTAGACCTAAAATCACTACACTCAACACATGTCGTTGGGTACACTTTGACATCATCAAATGCAGTCCTGAAACATGGGTTGTTATAAAGGTGATGATTGGGTGGCTTTGACACATGGGGCTTTTGAGGGGTGAGTGATAGATATGAGATTTGTCCCTCCTGAGGGAGTTTGATGTCCTTGGCCACTTGATGAGTAGGATTGAGAAAGGCATGCGCATGCACGTGTGAATCAATATGTGATATTGATGTCACACACATCTCACCCAGTCTGCTCTGAGATCAAGGAAATGAATGAACGTTGACAGGATGATTGTTCCATGCCTCGAGTTCATTCAGGTTATTAGTGACAAATGAATTATACATTCACTGTAACACCATTCATGGATTGTAGGATTGAAAGTTGTTCTCCAACTTTCTATTTCACTTGGGTAGTACTGATGTGTGACTAGGCACCACTCTTTGCTTATGAAGTCATAAATGTTATGGACTTTCATTGCCAACATGAAATGGACCTGCAGGGTCACACACATAGGATTTAACATGGAATAGGATTTTTTCCACAAACAATGTTTAGATTGATTACTAAAGGAGTTTAGTAGTTCAATTAAACACTCAATTAATCGATAGCTCAATATCATAGTGTTCAAGGTGTTGGACTGATTGATTAGAGTATCAAATTGATTGAAATCGCAATTGACTAATTCTGCACAGTCTGTACTCCCAACCGATCGGTTCATGTGATGAACCGATCGGCTGAGCTTGGTGAACCGATCAACTCAACTGGTGAATCGATCGACTCATGGACAGGGTGAATGATTGCTTCAAGTGTTGAAACAGTCAGTTCAACTGTTGCAACCAGGCAAGTTGGGAAAGTAAGATTGGTGAGAAATTTCTTTTCGTTTCACTTGCCCAATTTGATTGGAACAAGGATTGGTATTCGATACCAATTGGAAACAAAAGAAGGAAAGTCAATCGGGAACTGATTAGGACCACGAACTGATCGGTTCATAAGTGAACCGACCGGGTCATGATTCCAACCGATCGATTGAGGTGTCAATTGACCGGATCAGATCCCCAACCGACCGTTTCGGTTGTGAAACGATCGATTCAGGTTGCGAGTTGGTTGTTTTTTGTGGAAAGTCTCAAACCCTTCTACTCCTACTTTAGTCCCGCATTTCCCAGAATAGAGAACCCTGTCCCATGATAGTCCTATATATAGGGGTATTGGGGGCTTCTCAAAGTACAACCTAGTGCAACCAGTTGCTCTGTGAAGTTGTCGTTCTCTCTGGTTTTGGTAACCAAGAGAGAGCCCGAGCAAGTGCTACCCGAAAAGGGAGGCATAGCAAGGGAAAGACAACTGTAGAAAGCGACTGGTGGCAGGAGAGTGTCTTGGCGACTAGTACGTCAATAGGAGGGTGTGACTCCTTCCGATTCCTTGTGGGACAAGGAGATCAGAGTTCCAGGCAGTCCGTATGGATGACTGCAGAGGCGGGAGACCTCTGTCACTCGGAGGACAACTGTCAATCCCGACAGTCCTGGTGAGACCAGGAGTCTTCAGTCCCGGTGTGACCAGGAGCTGCACATGCACCGTCCAAGACCGGAGGTGAAGACCACACAAGGCGCGAGGTACTGTCGGCGAGCAAGCCTCGGGACAAGGTATGAATTCACAAACCATCTTTCCTATTGTATAGACGTTGACGCGATTCCTTTTGTTCTGGGTTTTGGGGAGAAAATTTTTGTTTCTACTACTTCTCTGCCTCCTCTAAAACCCAATAGTGGTATCAGATCCATGTCAACTGCTCTATATTTTAGGATTATCGATATGATCGATTTTTGTTTGTCGCCTTTATTTATTGCATACAATGCGAATAAAATTGGCTTTATGCATGTCCAAACCACAAATCCCAAATATACATATATGATATGTAATATTAATGCACTCGATACGCATCACCCTTAAACAAGTTTTGTGGTGGATGTGTAGCATGGTTATGGCCTATAAACCCTATATCTGTGTGTGGTTGTATGTGGTTGCTTGCATCTCGGTCTGCACACTGATTCCTCTTCTCCTATTCCTGATGTAACTCGAAATAATTCGAGACTTCTTTCCTACCTTTGCTCCCCCGAAATGTAACTCGGGGTTTCACAATTCAATTCTAAATGGGATAGATTTTTAATTCCTGTTATGTCAAAGAACGACGAACGACCTGGAGGACGACCTGAGACGATCGGTTCAAGGCGTGAACCGATCAGTTGGTGTTCCAGACGACCAGTTCGAGGAACGAGACGAGCGGGTGGCAACCTGAGGAGATGCACGATGACTGGTGAACCGATTGGCTGGAGGTGCCAGTCGATCGACTGGTGGCACCTGAACAACCATCTTGATGGCGAGCCGATCAGTCATGGAGATGAGATGATCAAACCCAGAAAGGTAGGCACAGATTTCATCTTGTACATGTTGCATGTGATGTATACCTAGATGACTGTGATTCCTCTTGGCTCGAGGAATCACAATAGGATGGCCATAATCATTGCTTTTATCATTTTGCATGTTTTCTGTGGGATATAGCATGTATATGATCGTACTATATATTGTGGTGATTGGATATGTATATGTATATTAAAACCAAATCCCTCATTAAATATTAAAGTTTTAGATGCCTTCCAAATGCGACACACGTGAAAAGCTTGATCGACCAAGTGTGGGCACGCCCAAGCGTGGTGCACCGTCTATCTCGTGGAAGCGTGAAGGATCAATGTGTGGATCTGCCCAAGCAGGGTGCATGTTCATCGTGTTGGCTTTGGGTCGGACTTAACAAGGTGACCTAGATAGGATCTAGCACCTTGAGGCATGGAGATGATCATGGCAAGGAGTTGCATATGACATCTTTCAAGAGTTGCATATGATGCAATTGGCAAGAGTTTCCTACATGGAAGATCTGAGTTGTGGTTGATAGCCCAAGCTGGTCCATGGCTCAGAGGATTTTAGGATCTTGACCCACTAGAAGATTGTACGCTACAATCTTCCCAATTGATGGTGAGGGCTGTCAATTTGAGTCAAAATAGTGGGAGCGGTAATTAATTAAAGGCCTAATTAACTATCGTCAAATTTTATTCAAATTAAATCAAAAAGGTTTTGACAAAATGCAATTTTCTCTTGTAGAATGGCAAAGGAATCATCTTTTAAAATGGGAAAAGTAATTGATAACAAATTCCATAACTGGTTGAGGACTGTGAGAAGTGTTCTGCACAATCCAAATATACCAGGAGCCTTTGAATTCACTCTATGTACGCTTAATGTGTTGGTGAAGAGGAAAGAAAGTTCATTGATAGAGATCAATGGAACGAATGGTAAGGGAGAGAAGGGTTCTCTTGCCAAATCAATTTCTTCTACATGGAGAGGATGGAAGGAACGATAGAAGAAGAAGTCAGAGATAGAGATCTCTACTTCTGGTGTATACATGATAGAGATTAACTTTACTACTTCTTCGTCATGGGTACTTGATACCGGATGCGGATCTCACATTTGTTCGAATGTGAAGGATCTTAAGAGACGTAGGCCTTTGGGGAAGGGTGAGGTTGAACTACGTCTTGCCAATGGGGCAAGGGTTGCCGCCAGTGCCATAGGAACCTATAAGTTAACTCTACCAAGTGGGCTAATAATAGAATTGAAGAACTACTATTATGTACCTGCCATAAATAGGAATATCATTTCCGTCTCTTGTTTGGACAAAGATGGATTTGAATTTCTTATTAAGAATGGAAATTGTTCCATTTCTAAAGATGGGATCTTTTATGGAAGTGCCCCAATGTCTTATGGTCTATACTTGATAGATCTAGAGACAAATGTATACAATGTAAACACCAAAAGGCAAAAACTCAACAACTCAAACGAAACATATCTTTGGCATTTTTGTCTAGGGCACATAAATGAGAAGCACATTTCTAGACTCCATAAAGATGGTTATCTAGACTCTTTTGATTATGAATCAATAGAGACATGTGAATCTTGTTTGTTGGGAAAAATGACCAAGACTCCCTTTTCAGGTAAAGGTGAGAGATCTAGTGATCTATTAGGACTCATACATACTGATGTATGTGGGCCTTTTAGAACTAATGCCAGAAATGGGTATCAGTACTTCATTACCTTCACTGATGATTTCAGTAGGTATGGCTATGTGTACCTGATGAAGCATAAGTCAGAAACCCTTGAAAGGTTTAAGGATTTCATGAATGAAGTACAGAACCAACTTGGTAAAAGTATTAAGGCACTTTGATCCGATCGAGGTGGGGAATACTTAAGCCAGGAGTTTGAGGACCTTCTGCAAGCCCGTGGTATTGTATCACAATGGACTCCACCTGGATCACCACAGCATAATGGTGTGTCTGAAAGAAGGAATCACACATTGTTGGATATGGTGCAATCAATGATGAGTTTTGCTGATCTTCTGATTTCCTTCTGGGGTCATGCTCTTGAAACCGGCGCGTTTACACTTAACCATGTACCATCTAAATCAGTTCACAGGACACCATATGAGATATGGACTGGGAAGCATCCCGATTTATCTTTTCTGAAGATTTGGGGGTGTGAGTCTTACGTTAGGAAAATGTTTCCTGATAAGCTTGGACCCAAATCCGATAAATGTTATTTTGTTAGATACCCCAAGGAAACGTGGGGATACTATCTATACCACCTTACTGACAACTAAGTGTTTGTTTCCAGGACAGCTGTGTTCCTAGAGAAGGAATTTATTTCCAAAGGAAACAGTGGGAAGAAAATAGAGCTTGAAGAGGTTCAAGCCCAACAAGAAAACATTGAACCGGTAGATGTACGAGAGGAAAATGGAGATTCACAAGGTGTTGTGGAAACTCATTCTCCTTAGGTAACACAAGGACCTCGTAGATCTAGTAGGACCTGCCTTGAACCTGAGAGGTTTGGATACCTTGTGACTCAGGAAGGGGGAGAGTTGATCATAGATGATGATTCAACTACCTATGTAGAGGCTATGAAGGGACTAGATTCTGAGAAATGGATTGAAGCCATGAGATCCAAGATGGAATCCATGTACTCCAACAAAGTATGGACTTTGGTGGAACCACCCGAAGCGGTAAAACCCATAGGCAAGTGGGTCTTTAAGAAAAAGAGCGACATGGATGGCAATGTGCAAACTTATAAAGGCAGATTGGTTGCAAAGGGATTTCGACAAGTTCAAGGTGTTGACTATGACGAAACCTTTTCTCCAGTTGCTATGATTAAGTCCATCAGGATCATGCTTGCTATTGCAGCTTATTATGACTATGAGATTTGGCAGATGGATGTTAAAACCACATTCCTTAATGAGAATATAAATGAGGATGTGTACATGACACAGCCTGAAGGTTTTGTAGATCCAAGGAATTCCAATAAAGTATGAAAGCTGCAAAGGTCAATCTATGGATTGAAGCAAGCATCTCAGAGTTGGAATCTTCGATTTGATGAGGAAGTCAAAGTGTTTGGCTTTATTCAAAATGAAGATGAACCTTGTGTGTAAAAGAAGGTTAGTGGGAGCTCGACCACATTCCTCATATTGTATGTGGATGACATACTTTTGATGGGGAATGATGTCTTAGCCTTAGAGAAGGTAAAGACTTGGCTTGGGAATACTTTCTCAATGAAGGACTTAGGATAAGCATCCTACATTCTAGGAATTAAGATCTATAGAGATAGATCTAGAAGGCTTCTCAGACTAAGTCAGAGAACATACATTGACAAAGTGCTGAAGCGGTTCTGCATGGAGAACTCAAAGAGAGGCAACATCCCCATGCTACATGGAGTCACCGTCTCTAGAGCTCAATGTCCCCAATATTGTGAAGAGAGGGAGTGTATGAATGGGATCCCATATGCATCAGCCATCAGATCCATCATGTACGCTATGTTGTGCACACACCCAGATGTCTCGTATGCTCTCAGCATGGTGAGCAGGTACCGGTCATATCCTGGGGATGCTCACTGGACAACCGTAAAGAACATCCTCAAGTACTTGCGAAGGACTAAGGATCAGTTTCTTGTTTGCGGCGGCGAGGAAGAGCTAGTTGTAAAGGGTTACACCGATGCAAGCTTCCAAACCGATAAAGATGATTACAGATCGCAGTCAGGATTTGTATTTTGCCTTAATAATGGAGCTGTGAGCTGGAAGAGTTCCAAGCAAGAAACAGTTGCCGATTCAACTACAGAGGTTGAGTATATTGCTGCTTCACATGTAGAAAAGGAGGCTGTGCGGATCAGGAAGTTCATCTCTGAACTTGGTGTAGTTCCCACTAGCTGTGATGCAATTGAGCTTTATTGTGACAATAATGGAGCTATTGCACAAGCTAAGGAACCCAGATCACATCAGCTGTCCAAGCACATACTGCGGCGCTTCCATCTCATACGAGAGATCGTACAACAAGGAGATGTGAAGATTTGCAAAGTACCAACTGAAGACAACATAGCTGATCCACTGACTAAAGCCCTTTCTCAGCAGAAGCATGATGGTCATGCTAGGTCACAAGGACTGAGGTTCCTTGGTGAGTGGCTCTAAGTGCAAGTGGGAGTCTGTTGGTATGTATGCCCATAGAGCAAGTCATATGATGATTGTAATGGGATACTTTGTAAATAATTTGAATAATAATAAAGGAAATTTCCGATCTATATGTTTAAACTGTTTCTGAGATGATGGTGTAACATGATAGATGTCTAAAGAATTATTTTACTCAATGACTTATGTTTTTGGTTAAGGACCTAAACGATGAGATCATGCGGATGTCAGGGGTATACATTCTTGTTTGGTCCCTAGTCGGTTGTTATTGTAGAAATAACCATAGACATCAATAACACTAAAGACTAGATCGTGTGTTGGTTGATGACAGAATCTCATTAGTCATGATATATTGATATCAAACCAAGCACATAGGTACTTGTTAGGGAACAAGGTACCAAACAGACCCACCGTGAGAGTGACACATGGAACCATGACTTGGTAGTCACAGATAGCTCTCACAATGATGGTGGTGAGTGTGATTCTTAGACCTGAAATCACTACACTCAACACATGTCGTTGGGTACACTTTGACATCATCAAACGCAGTCCTGAAACATGGGTTGTTATAAAGGTGATGATTGGGTGGCTTTGACACATGGGGATTTTGATGGGTGAGTGATAGATATGGGATTTGTCTCTCCTGAGGGAGTTTGATGTCCTTGGCCACTTTATGAGTAGGATTGAGAAAGGCATGCGCATGCACGTGTGAATCAATATGTGATATTAATGTTACATACATCTCACCCAGATTGCTCTAAGATCAAGGAAATGAATGAATGTTGATAGGATGACTATGACAAAGTGAGTTTTTATTATATTTCTCTCTCTAAAAAGTTTTATTATCAAATTTTTTGACCAAAATCCCCTCATACACTTCCCTCACTCAATTGGACAAATATGTGTCACAAATTGCAAAAATATGTGAACCCTAGTATGCTATTACAATAAAATACATATGTTAATGTATATAGTAAATGAACACTTTAAATATTCGAATTTGGATCCCAAATTTGTATCATAGTAGCATAGTGACCCTATAAAACTACCCCTAAAATTTGGTTGCAATTGGATCAACCAATTGGGAGATATGACCAACTTAATTTGGTGCATATTTCATTTCATTTTGGACCTTAGGGCCTAAGTTTTAGATTACCATTTGACATATATATATGTCACGCACCTTTTTCTGGTTGGAGGCAGATTTATAGACTTGGGATCAACCACGAACGCCCGATCAGTTGATCAGGGGTCGCATGAGATCGAACGGCCCCCGAGTCATCCCCAACCTCCCACAAGACCGGGTCTACACCTCCAACAGAACAACGACTCGTCCAAAAGATCTAGCGCTCCAATTTTGTTCCCTCTCCCCGAGATATTTGGAGGAAGCTTTCTACTCTCAAAAATGAACCTAACAACCATCTACTCATCTCCCCTCATCCACGCAACAGGGAGAACACACTCCTGATTCCTCGCTCTTCCCCTGGAGGCGGCGGTAGATTTTAGGGCTTTGCTGCTCGCTTCCTCAAATGCCTATATAAGACCTCCTCTAGCTCCGCCTTTCTCCCTTTAACCATCCCGCATCCTCAATTGCGAGCATTGACACCCGAGCACTGCCTCCCCAATCCACCTTCACCTTGCCTGATCCCGACCCTTCTCCCTTCCACCAAAGCCTCTACTCCTCAATCAACTGGGGCTACACGTTCCTGGGATCCCGACGAGTCGAGCAACACCCCCGGTTGGAGCCGCAAAGGTCTAGAACCCTGGGTTGACTAGCCGCCATAGCTGAGCTCAAGGCTACCATCGCCGACGAGGTCCAGGGCATGTCGAGTAACAGGGAGTGGACATAGAGCCTCAAGAACCTCACACGGAACTTCATGACCCCTCAATCCAGCCGGAGAGTAGGTAAAGCCTTAAAACCCAATCTCGGTTCATAGAGCCTCCTGCCATCGCAACCGGAGCTGTAGTTCACCTCCGGAGAGCTTCTTGGGCTCATTGAACTCATGGAGATCCTGTGAACGCAACCTGCTCATGCTCACACACTCAACACCTACCTAGCTACCCCACTCCTTCACCAGTCCTCGCCTCAGCTAGCTGCTGCCATGGTGCGAGCCGCAGATGAATCGAACCAAATGAAAACACCACTCTGTCCAAGCGTGGTCACGCGCAAAGACCTCAACCCCAAGGGCACTAACGTCCTTTACTCCCTCCTCTGATCGGCAAGGCCAGTCACCTTATTCTTTTTCTTTTCTTTTTTAATTTATTTCCTTTAAGTTTTACCTGATTGGTTTGTATTGTAAAAACCTTAAAAAATAGCTCCAGTGTCTGAAAAATACCAACAAAATATTCTTGTTCTAAAAAAAATGAGAAGAACCTGTATAAATTATCACCTGTACCAAATCCAACCCTATACCGAGACATCTTCTATATGACCTTATTTTATGTCATTTATTTTGACTTTAATAGTGGAATATAAATATGAAAATAAAGGACAATACTTGTAGTAAACTCTTTAGCACTAGATCCGACCCTGTTTCCCCTAAATCAAAACCCTAGGATAATGATCAATAACAGGATCACATTTATGACATATGGATGACCCTTAATTTTCTTCTCTCTTTAATTTGTGATCATGGAAATCCTCTATGTGATTAATTAAATATTATCTTTTAAATCAAACTTTGTATAATGCATCAGACCTGGTATAGTCTCAAGACCCAAATAAAAGATGAATAATCCCTAATCCGAATTAGATAGCATGGAAGTAATGATAGCTAAAAACATATCTTAGCCTTGGTCATATGGACCAATTGTAATATTGTACCCTTGCTTTCTGTGCAGGGTGACTTGTTTCTTATTGATTCTAAATTCGTGGATATCTGATCTAATCAAGCAAGTACGTGGTCTTATAAGTATAAGGCTAGTTTTCTGGTTGCCTATGCTATATAATATCTCGAATGTTCGTATTTGGATATGATTGTTAGTTGAACTAGTATGAGTTATACTTCGCCAAATATAAGAGAAACATAAATGATTATGATGGGTTGTAGCTACTAGAGCACATAGCCTGGTGTGGATGTATGTTGCCTGACATGGATCTATGATTCCTTGGCCCATGTTAGATGTATAATGATATCTTGTTGCCCACACTAGATGTAAGTCAAGTGCAATAGGTGTAGTACAACCACATCAAAATGAATGTAATAAAAGGGTGTTTACTTGATTTTTTCCTTAAGAAATGGTTTTATATCTCTTTCCTTCTTTTTCAATTATTTTCCTTTATACAACCTTATTAGTATAACTTTTACCACGTACCAACTTTGTAGATGTTTTGTTTCTCATATTTTCTAGGTGCAAGGAACAATTGACAACAGAATGAAATGCATGCTCAAAGTACCTGAAGGCATAAAATAATAAACATGGAGGATGTATTAGATAGATCTTTTCCTCTTATCTCATTTCTTACTAGATGTTAGTTTATTTCTTTCCTAGTTGATGTTGAGGATGATTGAGATCCTATGTAATAAAGTTAACTTTCTCTAGAACAATATTTCTCTCCAGATGTAATGACTTTTATTATCTTTATGAATGAATGTTTGTGTGATATTATATGATGATGTGGACTTGATCTTGGCTCAATCTCTGTTTTAGTTGACTACCTTAATCTCTTATATTTTCCCTTTTGACATCTATAGATATGAGTGCACGCATATCTATGAATGTCACTATGGAAAGTATATAGAAATTGGGGGACGCCACAGTTGGTATCAGAGCGAATGTTCACACATAAAGTCACATGAACTTCATTCACCCTATTTTGAGTCTAGGGTAGTCCTTGAGTTTGTGATGTGAAGGGTTGAGGTGTCTAGGATAGCATCTGCCATGGGTCTGACTAAAGTCTCTGAGCCACTTAGCTTGGCAATCACGAGGCTACCTTTATGGCAGTATAAGTCTACCTGGATGATATCCTAAGT
Source organism: Alisma plantago-aquatica (assembly GCA_963693085.1). Lineage (NCBI taxonomy): Eukaryota > Viridiplantae > Streptophyta > Magnoliopsida > Alismatales > Alismataceae > Alisma > Alisma plantago-aquatica. The sequence goes on along the minus strand of OY856413.1, from coordinate 279,507,770 downwards.
GTCCCCTATTCTTGGGCGTACCTTAATTTAGGAATCTTCTTATCTATATATTTTCCCTCTCACCTCTTCTATAGGAAAAACATTTCTCCCTCTCATCTATGTTTTAAAATAAATTAAACTTTCCCTCTTACCTCTGTTATAAGGTTAGGAAGGAGTCTCTCTATTTAGAAAGTCCTAAGGATCGACTAATAAGGATTTTAGGATATCCTCCCTAAATCATAACATTCAAAACATTAATTATTAATAAATGAGAATAATGAAATATCATGTGATAATAATAATGATAATGATGAGAATAATTGTTGAAGTAATAAATCTAATACATTCAAATTAATTACAGGATGTCTCCTAAGACTCGTAGCTCGAAGGCCTCAGGGGAATCGTCCTCTAAGATAAGAAAAGAGCCTGAAACCTCTGAAGTACCTGATCCCGATGCTGAGGCCAAGGAAAGATGGGAGGAACAGAAGAAAATCCTTCTAGACTTTATGGAAACCCTCGCCACCAAAGGAACCCCTGAACCTAGCTCCTCTAGGAAAAAGGAAGTGATGGTGATAGACTTCATTAAGCTCAACCCTGATAGCTTTTGGGGGAAGACCAACCCGAAGTCATGGACAAGGATGAGGCATGGGTCCTTTCCATAGAGAATGCCTTCCGTACCCTAGAAGTACCCAAAGAAAAGAAGGTTAAATTTGCCACCCATTTACTTAAGGGAGGGGCGAAGATCTGGTGGGAGAATTATGGTGGGAATCGGGGAGAGGAAGTAGACAACTTGGGATGGGAAGCCTTCAAGACCCTCTTCATCGATCGTTTCATGCCCATAGCTAAGAGGAAGAGGAAAGAGAAGATGTACATGGAGCTTAGGCAGGGTAGTCTCTCAATGGTCGATTATACTCATAAGTTTAGGCTTCTGGAACGCTATGCCCCTATTCAGACTGAGGACTGCCTCACTGAGCACTATGTAGACTGTCTCTCCACACACCTGAAAACCCAAGTTATAGCCTCTCGTCCCCAAAGCATTGATGAAGCCCTAGACATGGCCCTTAAGCAGGAAAAGGAGAAGGGATTGCAGAAGCCTTCTAGCATGGGATATTTAGGGTTGACCACCATCGAGGAAGAGAAGTTCAAGAATTTCCACCCCGACCATAATAAAGGATCAGGGAAAGGAGGAGGTTTAGGGAAGAAAGGACCGAAGAATAGCAAGATGATGGATTACCACAACAAATGTAATACTTGTGGATGAGGACATGATGGGCCTTGTCGCTACACTAAGCCGGTCTGCTACAACTGCAAGAAGGAAGTACATTTCCTTGCCAAGTGCCCCAATGCATCTATCCTTGGCAAACCTCCAGCGGGTGCTCCACCCCCTTAGGGACACCGCAATGCCAGGGTGTTCGTAGTAACAGCAGAGGAGGCTAGGGCAAATCCTAACCAGCTTGTCGAAGGTAACCTTAAATCTTTTTCATATATCTAATATCTTTTTCAATGCCTTCAATTATTTAAAATGTATTTATCATGTGTAGGCATTGTTTTCTTGAATGGACATCCTATTAAAGCATTGTTCGATTCTGGATCCACAAATACATTTATCTCTCAAAATCTGGCCTCAATGTTGCACTTAAAAATAAGGGACTTGGGATACATTCTGGATGTGTCAACTCCTAGTGGCAAAATATTCACTACATTGCAGAAAACCGATGTCCTCCCTCTCAAATTTGAAAATCATGACATGCCCTTTGAATTTATTCTCTTAACCATGGAAGACTTTGATATTATTTTTAGCATGGATTGGACTGTAGAAACAAGATGGTAGTCCTCTCTCAACCTCATTCCTCTCCTGTAGTGATCCCTTGGGGAAGTGGATTCTGTAATAATATAATAATTTCCTCTCTTAAAGCTAAAAAGCTCATATCTAAAGGATGTAAAGTCTTCCTCACATTCGTCTTACAGACCAGTCCTGACAACGGGCCTTGAGAAAGATTGGAGGTGGTACGTGATTTCCTTGACATATTTCTGGAGGAGCTTCTTGGGCTGCCTCCAAACAGAGACATTGAGTTCTCCATAGTTCTTCTTCCTGGGACCACTTCGATTTCTAGGGCACCGTATAGGATGGCACCGGCTGAGCTTATGGAGCTGAAGAAACAATTACAAGAACTTCTTGATAAGGGTTTTATCTACCCTAGCGTTACCCCCTGGGGTGCACCTGTCCTTTTTGTTAAAAAGAAAGATGGTTCAATGCGAATGTGTATTGATTATCGCATGTTGAACCAAGCTACTATTAAAAACAAGTATCCTCTCCCTCATATTGATGACCTCTTTGATCAACTTCGTACTGCTAAAGTTTTCTCAAAAATTGATCTTCGTTCTGGCTACCACCAACTTAAGGTCAAGGATTTAGATATATCCAAGACTGCTTTTCGAACACGTTACGGGCACTACGAATTTCTGGTGATGCCGTTCGGGTTGACCAACGCACCTGGCGTATTCATGAACTTGATGAACAAAGTCTTCCAACCTTATCTTGATGAGTTTGTGGTTGTCTTCATTGATGATATTCTGATCTATTCTGATTCTATGGAGAAACATCGAGAGCATTTGAAGTCTGTCCTTGAGATTCTTCAAGACCAAAAATTATATGGCAATCTTTCTAAATGTGAATTCTGGATTGACAAAGTTATGTTTCTTGGTCATGTCATTTCTGGGGGTAACATATTTGTTGATCCCGCTAAAGTATCTGTTGTACTTGATTGGCAACCTCCTCGTAATCCTTCTGAAATCCAGAGTTTCTTGGGTCTGGCTAGATATTATCTTCATTTTATTCCGAATTTCTCCAAAGTGGCACTTCCTCTCACTAATCTTACTCGGAAGTACGAGCACTTCATCTGGTCAGCTTCTTGTGAGTCTAGCTTCTAAGATCTTAAACAAAAGTTGATGTCAGCACCTGTCCTTGTTCTACCCTCTGGCAATGAAGGATTTGTGATATTCACTGATGCTTCCCGACATGGTCTAGGTTGTGTCCTACAACAGAATGGGAAAGTAGTGGCCTTCACTTCTAGACAGCTGAAACCCAATGAGTTGAATTACCCTACGCATGATTTGAAGTTAGCTGCTATCATGCATGCTCTCAATATATGGAGGCACTACTTGTACGGGGAAACGTTTGATATCTTCACTGACCATAAAAGCCTCAAGTACATTCTGACGCAAAAGGATTTGAATCTACGACAACGACGGTGGATTGAGTACTTGAAGGACTACGACTTCACCATTGGCTACCATCCAGGTAAGGCCAATGTGGTTGCAGATGCTCTTAGAAGGAAAAGAGCTATTAGTGCGTCCCTATTTGTACCCGAATGGAGGAACATGGAGGATCTGGCAAGCTAGAGACCACAATTCCTGGCTGATCGTATGCATGTCAATAATATTTGTATCACATCCAACCTGCATTTTGAACTTCTGGAGGCACAAAAAGTAGTCCCGAGCTTGTAGAGCTCTCCTCGCTCCTGGATAAACCTCATACACATCTATCTGTGGGTCTTGATGGTGGTCTTCGATACAAGAACCGTATGTGAGTCCCTGAGCAGTCAGCTGTAAAGACAACAATTCTTCATGAGGCACATGGGTCCAAGTACACAGTTCATCCTGACATGACAAAGATGTACAAAGACCTACAACGTTAGTTCTGGTGGAGAGGCATGAAGCACGACATTGCAGATTTTGTATCCAGGTGTCTGACATGCCAAAGAATCAAGGCCGAGCATCAAAGACCAGGTGGTCTACTGCAACCCCTTGAGATTCCAGAATGGAAATGGGAACATATCACTGTGGATTTCGTAGTGGGATTACCCAGGACCAGGAAGGGATACAACGCTGCATGGGTCATTGTGGATCGTCTCACTAAGTCAGCTCATTTTCTACCTGTGAAGACTACTGCGAAAGTTTCTGAGTTGGCCGACCTTTATATACGGGAGATTGTACGTCTGCATGGATTTCCAGCGTCCATTGTCTCGGACCGGGACCCAAAGTTCACTTCAAAGCTATGGAAACAGGTTCAAGAAGAATTGGGCACCAAGTTGAACTTTAGTATATCTTATCATCCGCAAACAGATGGACAGTCAAAATGAACAATGCAGATTCTGGAGGATCTTCTACGAGATTGTGTGCTTGGCTGGGAAGGCTCGTGGGATTATTACCTACCTTTAGCTGAGTTTGCCTATAATAATAGTTATTAGGCGAGGATTGGGATGCCACCATACGAAGCTCTCTATGGCCGACCGTGAAGATCTCCATTACATTGGGATGATGTTGGAGAACACACCTTGATGAAATCTGAGGAGATGCAGTTGTATGCAGATAAGGTTGCACTGATCAGGCAGAGAATGAAGCAAGCACAGGATAGGTAGAAATCATATGCAGATGCTCACCGTCAGAAATGTCAGTTCAAGGAAGGTGATCATGTCTTTCTGAAGATCCGACCGATTCGAGCTTTGGCCAAGAATAAGGGAAAGCTCAGTCCTCGTTATGTGGGACCCTTCGAGATCCTTGAAAGGGTTGGAGAATGTGCCTATAGTCTTGCTTTGCCACCTCAGTATAGTGCCATGCATAATGTTTTTCATGTATCTAATCAAAATCCTTATGTCAAAGACCCCAGTCACATTCTGAATCATGAGCCTCTTGAGCTGAAAGATGATTTGACGTATGCTGAGTCACCAGTCAGAATTCTTGATTTCAAGACAAAGGAGCTTCGCAATAATTGGCACATAGATATGGTGAAAGTTCTCTGGAGCCACCATGATCAAATCGATGCTACATGGGAGCTCAAGTCCGAAGTCGAGTGGAAATATCCACATCTCTTTCAGGCTGCTTGAATTTTGAGGGCAAAATTCTTTAAAGGAGGGGAGAATGTGACAAAGTGTGTTTTTATTATAATTCTCTCTCTAAAAAGTTTTATTATCAAATTTTTGACCAAAATGCCCTCATACACTTCCCTCACTCAATTGGACAAATATGTGTCACAAATTGCAAAAATATGTGAACCCTAGTATGCTATTACAATAAAATACATATGTTAATGTATTTAACAAATGAACACTTTAAATATACGAATTTGGATCCCATATTTTTATCATAGTAGAATAGTGACCCTATAAAACTACCCCTAAAATTTTGTTGCAATTGGATCAACCAATTGTGAGATATGACCAACTTAATTTGGTGCATATTTCATTTCATTTTGGACCTTAGGGCCTAAGTTTCAGATTCCCATTTGACATATATATATGTCACACACCTTTTTTCTGGTTGGAGGCAGATTTATAGACTTGGCATCAACCACGACCACCCGATCAATTGATCAGGGGTCGCACAAGATCGAATGGCCCCCGAGTCATCCCCAACCTCCCGCAAGACCAAGTCTACACCTCCAACAGAACGACGACTCGTCCAAAAGATCTAGCGCTCCAATTTCGTTCCCTCTGCTCGAGATATTTGGAGGAAGATTTCTACTCTAAAAAATGAATCTAACAACCCTCTACTCACCTCCCCTCATCCACGCAATAGGGAGAACAAACTCCCGATTCCTCGCTCTTCCCCTGGCGGCGGCGGTAGATTTTAGGGCTTTGCTGCTCGCTTCCTCAAACGGCTATATAAGACCTCCTCTAGCTCCGCCTTTCTCCCTTTAACCATCCCGCATCCTCAATTGCGAGCATTGACACCCAAACACTGCCTCCCCAATCCACCTTCACCTTGCCTGATCCCGACCCTTCTCCCTTCCACCAGAGCCTCTACTCCTCAATCAACTGGGGCTACACGCTCCTGGGATCCCGACGAGTCGAGCATCACCGCCAGTTGGAGTCGCGAAGGTGTAGAACCCCGGGTTGACTAGCCACCGTAGCTGAGCTCAAAGCTGCCATCGCCGGCGAGGTCCAGGGTGTGTCAAGTAGCAGGGAGTGGACATAGAGCCTCACAAACCTCATGTGGAGCTTCATGACCCCTCAATCCAGCAGGAGGGCATGTATAGCCTTAAAACCCAATCTCGGTTCATAGAGCCTCCTGCCATCGCAACCAGAGCTGTAGTTCACCTCTGACGAGCTTCTTGGGCTCGTTGAACTCAGGGAGATCCCGCAAACGCAACTTGTTCATGCTCACACACTCAACACCTACCTAGATACCCCACTCCTTCACCATTCCTCGCCTCAGCTAGCTTCTGCCATGGCACGAGCTGCAGATGAATCGAACCAAACGAAAACCCCACTTTGTCCAAGCGTGGTCACGCGCAAAGACCTCAACCCCAAGGGCACTGACATCCTTTACTCCCTCCTCTGATCCGCAAGGCTAGTTACCTTGTTCTTTTTCTTTTTTATATTTCCTTTAAGTTTTACCTGATTGGTTAGTATTGTAAAAACCTTAAAAAATAGCTCCAGTGTCTGAAAAATACCCACAAAATATCCTTGTTGTCAGAAAAATGAGAAGAACCTGTATAAATTATCACCTGTACCAAATCCAACCCTAGACCGAGATATCTTCTATAAGACCTTATTTTATGTCATTTCTTTTGACTTTAATAGTGGACTATAAATATGAAAATAAAGGACAATACTTGTAGTAAACTCTTTAGCACTAGATCTGATCCTGTTTCCCCTAAATCAAAACCCTAGGATAATGATCAATAACAGGCTCACATTTATGACATATGGATGACCCTTAATTTTCTTCTCTCTTTAATTTGTGATTATGGAAATCCTCTAAGTGATTAATTAAATATTATCTTTTAAATCAAACTTTGTACAATGGATCAGACCTGATATAGTCTCAAGACCCAAATAAAAGACGAATAATCCCTAATCCGAATTAGATAGCATGGAAGTAATGATAGCTAAAAACATATCTTAGCCTTGGTCATATGGACCAATTGTAATATTGTACCCTTGCTTTCTGTGCAGGGTGACTTATTTCTTGTTGATTCTAAATTTGTGGATATCTGATCTAATCAAGCAGGTACATGGTCTTATAAGTATAAGGCTAGTTTTCTGGTTTCCTATGCTATATAATATCTTGAATGTTCATATTTGGATATGATTGTTGGTTGAACTAGTATTAGTTATACTTTGCCAAATTTAAGAGAAACATAAATGATTATGATGGGTTGTAGCTACTAGAGCACATAGCCTGGTGTGAATGTATGTTGCCTGACATGGATGTATGATTCCTTGGCCCATGTTAGATGTATAATGATATCCTGTTGCCCACACTAGATGTAAGTCAAGTGCAATAGGTGTAGTACAACCGCATCAAAATGAATGTAATAAAAGGGTGTTTACTTGGTTTTCGCCTTAAGAAATGGTTTTATCTCTCTTTCATTCTTTTTCAATTATTTTCCTTTATGCAACCTTATTAGTATAACTTTTACCAAGTACCAACTTGTAGATGTTTTGTTTCTCATATTTTCTAGGTGCAAGGAACAATTGACAATAGAATGAAATGCATGCTCAAAGTACCTGAAGGCATAAAATAATAAACATGGAGGATGTATTAGATAGATCTTTTTCTCTTATCTCATATCTTACTAGATGTTAGTTTATTTCTTTCCTAGTTGATGTGGAGGATGATTGAGATCCTATGTAATAAAGTTAACTTTCTCTAGAACAATATTTCTCTCCATATGTAATGACTTTTATTATCTTTATGAATGAATGTTTGTGTGGCATTATATGATGATGTGGACTTGATCTTGGCTCAATCTCTATTTTAGTTGACTACCTTAATCTCTTATATTTTCCCTTTTGACATCTATAGATATGAGTGCATGCATATCTATGAATGTCACTATGGAAAGTATATCGAAATTGGGGGACGTCACAATGACTGTTCCATGCCTTGAGTTCATTCATGATATCAGTGACAAAGGAATTATACATTCACTGTAACACCATTCACGGATTGTAGGATTAAAAGTTGTTCTCCAACTTTCTATTTCACTTGGGTAGCACTAATGTGTGACTAGGCACCGCTCTTTGCTTGTGAAGTCATAAATGTTATGGACTTTCACTGCCAACGTGAAATGGACCTGCAGGGTCACACACATAGGATTTAACCTGGAATAGGAGTTTGTCCACAAAAAATGTTTAGATTGATTACTAAAGGAGTTTAGTAGTTCAATTAAACACTCAATTAATCGATAGCTCAATATCATAGTGTTCAAGGTGTTGGACTGATTGATTAGAGTATCAGATTGATTGAAACCGCAATTGACTAATTCTACACAATCTGTACTCCCAATTGATCGGTTCATGTGATGAACCGATCGACTGAGCTTGGTGAATCGATCGACTCAACTAGTGAATCGATCGACTCATGGACAGGGTGAACAATTGCTTCAAGTGTTGAAATGATCGGTTAAACTGTTGCAACCGGGCAACTTGGGAAAGTAAGATTGGTGAGAAATTTCTTTTCATTTAACTTGCCCAATTTGATTTGAACAAGGATTGGTATTCGATACCAATTGGAAACAAAAGCAGGAAAGTCAATCGGGAATTGATCAGGACCATGAACCGACCGGTTCATAAGTGAACCGACCAGTTCATGGGTCCCAACTGATCGGTTGAGGTGTCAACCGACCGACTCAGATCCCCAACTGACCGTTTTAGTTGTGAAACGATCGGTTCAGGTTGCGAGTTGGTTGTTTTTTGTGGAAAATCTCAAACCCTTCTAATCCTGCTTTAGTCTCGCATTGCCCGGGATAGAGAACCCTGTCCCATGACCCTCCTATATATATAGGGGTATTGGGGGCTTCTCAAAGTACAACCCAGTGCAACCAGTTGCTCTGTGAAGTTGTCGTTCTCTCTAGTTTTGGTAACCAAGAGAGAGCCCGAGCAAGTGCTACCCAAAAAGGGAGGCACAACAAGGGAAAGACAACTGCAGAAAGTGACTGGTGGTAGGAGAGTGTGTTGGCGACTAGTACGTCAACAGGAGGGTGCGACTCCTTCCGATTCCTTATGGGACAAGGAGATCTGAGTTCCAGGCAGTCCGTGTGGACGACTGCAGAGGCAGGAGACCTCTGTCGCTCGGAGGACAACTGTCAATCCTAACAGTCCTGGTGAGACCAGGAGTGTTCAGTCTCGGTGCGACTAAGAGCTACACAGACACCGTCTAAGACCAGAGGTGAAGACCGCGCAAGGCACGAGGTACTATTGCCGAGCAAGCCTCGGGACAAGGTATGAATTCACAAACCATCTTTCCTATTGTATAGACATTGACGCGATTCCTTTTGTTCTGGGTTTTGGGGAGAAAATTTTTGTTTCCTCTACTTCTCTACCTCCTCTAAAACCCAACAGATTCTAGACATGATTACAAGTTTACATCATTGACCAACTATTTTTCTATGGGGAATACCAATCTCTCTGGATTTTCACATACCCAATCTACTTGTGTACACATGGTCCAACTAGATTACCCTTTGTCATGTTGCACTTAAACATGGCCTTAGAGACATCATACCTCTCTTTCCTTACTTTCTTGTGGAACATATTCCTTGAATATTTTGAAATATTTAGGAAAACCATGTTCTCATGATGCTTATTAAGCACATGATTCATGGAGCATAGAATGTGGCCCTTCATGTCAAAAGCGTCATCAAGTAATATCATGATTATATTTTCTTTTCACTCTAGACAGTTTTGAAGATGCTTCCATTTGTTCTGGTGTTTCCAAGAAATAGATCTTATGCTAATGTGTAAACAAATTCTCAATTTCTTATACTAGTAGTGTAAAATATTTGCGTTCAACTTTTATTTCAAGGATTGATCACAATGCTATAATTTCATGAATGTTTTCCATTACATCCACAAAGAAAATATTTGCATAAGTCAAAAATATACTTGTAATGAATTTGACAATATTAGTTTGGCCTTTACTTAATATTGATGCAACTATATTTCTCATATTAATTTCCTTCATTATTAGTTTGGAAGGTTATACTGAGAAATCTTTTAGTGAGCCACAATCAATAATATATTATATCATGAGTCAACATTGACTAACCACTCACAACTTAACAATTTTTCTAGATTACAATTACAAATTGTATCTAATACAACTCTTGGATAGATAGTTGCAAAATTCCTTTTCATAAATAATTTAATAAAGTATATGATATTTTTATGCCTCTAGATGCTTAATCCAATTAAGTTCCTAATAGTTAAATCAAAGACAGAGGCCAATGCAACAATCCATGCATGCTAGTTTGTTAGAGCCATGTGCTTTTATCAAACTTCCCCAAGATAGATGGTGCCTTATGTTTTGGTGTTCCCAAACATAGTCTTCCAAGAATTTCTCATTGGAAGGAATCTCAAACATAACATTAGACAATAGTTCACTATTTCACATTGGAAGGCAACTCGAAAATAATACTAATAGGAGGATTTGATATTCTATTCATATCTATTGAATCATCATTATATATACATTACTATATGTATCATATGAACAACAACAACTACTATAAATAAAACATGACATGTCAACTAGTATAACATCTTGTTACAACAAGAGTTAAAAAAAACAACCAAACGATCTAAATATCAAGTAAATGTAAATCATCCTTTATGATTTCGATTTGATAGGTTAGCAAGCTAGTCAATCAGTTGGCTTTCCTTTCTAGGCAATTCTTTTGTTGTTGATGGAGTTTTCATTTGTCTTCAATACGAACCCTCCAAAGACCTTCCACTTTGGTGTAGGCTTCAGATCACATCCTATCTCCAATATGGTCCACCACTAATACCAATACATCATTGTAATCTATTTTAAAGTATGCTATCTTACATGGAGAATGTAGAGAGAGAAGGCATGTAATGCAAGCCATATACATGTTATATACTTAGATCACAATAAAAATCCACATATTTATAGTTTCAGATCACAAGAACCACAAATCCTATTTGGCCTATACAATTCCACCAAATCAAATGATTTAAATGTGTCACACAAGTTTATGATACACACACAAATATATATATATATATATATATATATATATATCCTATCATATATCATATTTTTTTATTAACATGGTACACTTTGCACAATTTTCTATTCATTAGTGATGTGTAATTTTAAAATCAAAATCTAAAGTGAAAGTGAACAATGACGATTCTGATACCATATGGTTTTTAGGGAAGGAGCACAATAGAAATAAGTTTCTCCCCAAAAAAACTCTTTGTACAAGGATCCACCATAGCCATAAAATATTGGTACATTAAATACATAGAAGGGATATCAAATACACCTTGACACATTATTTGTCCCACAACTAGACACATCTTATGTTGGTGTAGAACTCATACTTATATATTTGGATCTGATTTTGTTGTTGTTACGTCATCCTTGCATCAATACTTTGTCTTCTCCAAGGACAAGTTGTTCATCCTCAATCCTCCTCACAACATGCTAAAAATCTATATCATCCATGCTAATACATGAGATCTTGTTGAAACACCTTTGTTTCCAAGAGGAAGCAAACCTCAAAGTTGTCAATGTTCTACAATTACTTGCACTTAGTATCACTATTGTAGGTTGTCATACTTGGCATGAGTTTTTCACTCTCCAAGTGGATGAATTCTTAAACAACTTATGTCATAATATATTTGTCTCTTTTTCCATTTAAACCTTCATATAGGAGAATCATGGGATCAAATATCCAAAAATTAAATCCCAATCCTAGTTGAAACTGAAAACAAAATCAATATAGGAGAACTTTGATAGGGACCTGACTGATTGAGTGGGACTCCCATTTGATCCAATTAGCCAAATTAGGAAAGTCCTAATCTAAATCCAATTGACTATTTTTATTCTAAATCAAACACATGTGCTATTTCCTTTTTGTTTCCCAATTTGTGTCCAAGTAGTTGACCAATTTTCCAAATGGTAAGAAATCAATTAGATTGGTCTAAACCATCTAGTCAAGTGACTACCTTACCTAGTTAATTGATTGGTTAGGAGATCAACATTTACAAATTCATGACCATTATCATCATGGGTATGAGTGAAAACTTCAAATTACATGTGAATCCTTATGCATGTGACATCATAGGTTCTTCATCACATTGGTAGTGATGTTAAAAAAGTTAGAAGCAAAGAATGGCATCTATGAACATGTCATTGCTACCCAAGTAATCTGAACAAATTGATAACAACTTTAACTTGTAAGTGATGAATCTTACCATGATTGTATAATCCCTTTATAATGTATATCCATATTGAACCAAATGTGTGCTGTAGTGACTCTCAATATATTCAATCATTGTTCTTGAACTAGAATGACTACATATATTATTTGACATCAATATCATATATTGATTCATATGAGTTTGGTCATTAATTTCATAGTTTCTTTTATCAAGTGGAAAAAACATTAGTTCAACGAGAAGGACATATTCCTTTTGCATCGGTCACAATAACCAATAAGTGTCATAATGCACCCAATAACTACATGTATGGAAACCCTTATTTAGAGTCACATAGGGTAGTATCAAGGTATGAAAAACAACACATGATCATTATATCAACTTTAGGTTTAAGGACAGAGTCACCAATATCACACTATGATATGACTCTGACTTCCATGACATGAATTACATGTGTCATTCTCAAAAGTGGGTTTTTCCAATAAAACTTGTTCTCTAACAAGTACTCATGTATCTAAATTGATATCCAATAACATGACTACAGAGCTCGGTAAGTCCCAATGAAGGACCCAGGTTCGAACCTCAACTACGACACTTTGTGAACAACAATCCATGCTCATTTGGCACAAGAGGGTGGTGACCGGACCACATCCTCTCATGACTTGAGAATTGACCATGTCAGGATCGCCTGGAGTGGGTTCTCTCGGTAAAAAAAAAGATATCCAATAAAATGAATAAAGAGTCATAGTCATCATTCAAGATACACATTGGTCATATGCATTATTGCTATAATATAATATATATAATCATAACTGTATGGAAACCTAACAAGAATGAATACTCTTGAGTATACAAATGATCTCATGCTTAGTTCCTCAATCCAAACCTATGTCATAGAGTTATAACGTTCGTAGGAAATTATTACATGTGTTCGTTACCTCAATACTAATATAGACATAATAATTGGAACTGCCTTTTATTAACAATTAAATCATATGCAATTTATCCCTATTACAATTAGCATGTGATGGATCTCAAGGCATACAACTAACATTATGGAGGGTGACCAAGCCTATTTGATCAATAGTCTCAATAGGGGGTGAAGTGAGCTATCAAAAACATAAACCAAAATTGTTATAATTTCTAATCACATTTCAGGTTAAATGCAATGAGTAAACCAATAAAGGGGCAAATACGTCAAGACAACCAAAAAGTGAAGGTAAGTATTTAGAGTGGTTCCATCTCTAAGGGCATAGCTATATTATCTAGAGAGTTCACCCTATAAAATTTTGAAACCTTAAGTATCACCTAGTGTTCTATCACGTGGGTTACATGAAGAGGCCACCCATTTCAGATCAAGGTTAGTGATCTTTCTTTAACTAGGACAAGGAGAAAACAACCTACCGAGGGACTTAACTATCCTTACCAAAGGTCTTTTCCACTTTGCACCTTCAAGCAAGGAAGAGTTTGAACCAAGAAATGATGCACTTCATTGCTCTGGGGGACATGCTCTTCAAATCTTGTTCACCAAGAGAACATTAATTCACTAAGGGGTGCTTCCATTTCCAAGGGCCACATGCCCTTATTCTTTTCTTATCTAAGACAAATAATATATCTTTAAGTGAGAGAGAGAATACATATGCAAGTTATAGAAAGATATATAAGTAGGTAGAGTGGTTAAAGACTTATAAGATGCAACTTAGGGATATTTCTCTTACCAAAATTTATGCACAAAACTCTATGTAAGCATGTGATTAACCTCGTGAGAGTGGACATGGACTCTTTGGGGAGAAATCTCTCAACTATGGTATGGGGGGATCTTGGGGCACTTAGGAAGTTTCCACACCAGTCCTATTCATTTTGAGGTGATTACTTGCTAGTTTTAATGATAGGAAAAAATATATCCATGTTAGGGGGCATTGTTGGATGTCCAATTCACATTTCCAATTTTTTCTCTTTGCAATGGAAATATTTGCACTTGGGATTTTGATAGTGGATGACCCACATCAAAAGAGAGCTTTAGAAACTGACTTGTACCACCACCCTAGTAGAGAAGAATGTTAGATCTGGTGGGAAAAGGATTTCGTGATGCAATATGTTCAATTGAGTGAATTTCTAGCCTCCTCAAAAAAATGGACCAACTCTTGGTATGAATCACATCTATGTCCAGTTGAACTTCCCATGCTTCTACTAGTATACTAAAGATTGACGATAAAATATATTGTCTGCCTATTCCCCTAAAATCTCTTATTAATTGGTCCACTGTGTCCACCTCGGATCAAGTGTTTGATGATATGCCTTGCTTGGAGGATCCCTTAAATTAGGAGAAGGATGTATCATCAAATTTTGTGGCAATGGGAGGCAAGACTAATTCCCCTCCTGTTATTTTCTGAAAGTGTATTACTGGTATCTCTCCTAGAGTTTCAATGTCTGTCTTCTTGCTAATGAACAACATTTATAGTAGTATGAGTGTCATCTCTGAAGAAGCTAAGGCCAACAACTGAATGGACAAATTGCAAATATGAAACACCCTTTCAAATCTCCTCTTAGAATGTAAGAGTCCTTCTATCAAAATTGTTGTTGTATAAGGTGAGATAAGAAGGTTGGATAGACAACTTCTTTTTTTGTGTGAGACTAAGATAAAGAAAGGAAAATCTTTAGGTTTCTTTATAGATACTTTCCAGATTATAATATCATCTCTAAGCATTATTCCTATGTTCTTGGTCGTATTATGGTTCTTTGGAACTCCTTTGTGTGTAACATTATTAAAATTTATAAGTCTAATTAGCACAATCATTTTAAAGTCTACATGAGAAACTATGTTTTATGCATTACTTCGGTGTATGGATACAATGATGATTCTAAGAGAAGATTTCTTTTGTATACCATTAGAAGTATATCTAGTCCAAACTCTTTGCCTTGGAAGATTCTTGGTGATTTCAAAGTAGTGAGAAGAAACTTTGAGAAGGAGGGTAAGATTCGTCTCTCCAACAAATCAATGAATGAGTTCAACACTTGTGATTTAAAATAAGGTTTATATGAACTTGATTTGAAGGGCCCTTTCATCTCGTGGGACAACCACAAGGGAGGAGGATTTTGTTACTTAAAAGTTTGATATGTTTCTATATGATGAATCCTTTTTGGACAAGGTGGAAATCTTTTCTAGAGAGCTATTATCTAATACTATAAGTGACAACTAAATTATTGTATTTAATAATAGTATTCCAAGAGTCATAAAGTCACCTTTTCATTTTATAAAATTAAGTACTTTTTGGGGACAATTTTCTCTCTCATGTTGTTGAGTACTCGAGCACTAATTTTGATGTATATTCTATATTCAAGGCTTATCAAAAATTTCATATCCTTAGATCTAATCTTAAATTGTGGAACTAGTATGAGTCTAATATTTTTTTGTATAAAGTCAATTAGTCAAATATTTAGCTCTATCTACTCAGATTGAAGCTAATTTAGATCTTCTAAACCTTGAACTGTAAGGTAAATATGAGAAAAGAGCTCAAAATATTGAAGATATTGAAGAGTCTTATCACAAGCAAAAGTCGAGGATTCAATGTCTTAAATCGGGGGATCAAAATTCCAAAAAAAATCTATGCTTCTCTAAATACTTGAACTAAGAGAAACAATATCAAGAGCTTCAACATTTACAGTTTTATTATGCATGATTATCTAGAGATTAAGAAATATGTCCTTGTCTTCTATAATAGTATTTTCAACAATGGTACCAGTTGCAAGGGGCCATTGTATTTCAAATGGCAAGGTATAACTCTCTCTAAGTCCCAAAGGATTAACATGACTGTTAATGTTTCTCAGTAAGAAATAGATAATGTTGTGGCTAACATGAAAGTTGATCAGGCTCCTAGTTTAGATGGGATCAATGCTTTCTTTATCATGAATATTTTCCAATAATTAATGGTGATGACATTTTAGCAGCAATCAAGGACTTCTTTGCCAATGAAAACCTCCTAAAGGAAGAAATGAACTCCTATTCCCAAAGTCCTTAATAGTAATGATATTAATAAATGGAGACTAATTTCTTTGTGTAATGATGTTTATCGAATTGTCTCAAAAATTCCTAGCTAATAGGCTCCAAGTAATGTAATCTAGCATCGTATGTGAGAACCAATGTGCCTTCATCAAAGGCAGGGGCTTTAAGGATGCCAATATATTATCAAATGATATCCTTCATGACATTAATTGAAATAATTCTAGTAGCATTATGTGTCTGAAAATCAACATTTAGAATGTGTATGATTAGGTGAACTAGAATTTTCTCTTCTCAATCATGTTTAAGATGGGGTTTCCTCCCATTTAGACTAATTAAATTTGTAGTACTTTTTTCTTCTATCTTGTATCAAATTCTAGTCAATGGTGAAACTACTGCCTCCTTAAAGCCCTTAAATGGAATTAACAAGGGGACCCTATTACCCCTACCTATTTTTTTTAAAACAATGCCTTTCATTACTGAAACAAATCAGGGTACAAAGAAACCATCACTCTCGGTGATGCCACTCCATTGACTCGGCATAGTGCCATGCCTAATAGAGTGACCCCCCGAGTCAATAACATCATGACAAATAAAATGAGCCAGAGAATTATGGGCTCTCTGAACATGGAAACAATGGAAACAACTAAAACAAGCAACAATGCTCTGAATGTCTTCAGCAATGAGACCCAGATAGTCTCATCTTCTGCCTGGATCCTTCAGCACTTTCACAAGAGAGAGAGAGAGTAAGAACACAATACCAAATTCTTGTCCAGATGGATCGTCTCTTTGGCCAACAAAATCCCCATCATGGCCGCCACGGCTTCCGCTACTACCAGTTCCCAACTGGCTACTACATGCTGCTGCACGGCTCCCACAAAACCACCTTCCCCGTCTAGTAAGACAGCCCCGACCCCCTTCTTCCCTCCATCCACCACAGCTGCGTCTGAGTGTATAAACACCCATGACCGGTCCACCCCCTACCGACCCCAAGCCCATTCATCCTCGCCGCTCCCTCCATTCCTCTCCCTTTCCACCGCCGTCTCAACCCTCTTCCCCGCCTCCCTCCTATAATCCACTATCAGTGCCCGATACGCCTGAAATATCAGATGTGGCTCTAGAGGCTCCTCCTTGAAAATCTTATTGTTCCTACACATCCACATCGTCCATCAAACAACAACAACCTCATCCATCACCTCCTCCGTACATGACTCAAACAACTCCACCATATCATCATGTATATTCCCAGACTCCCCTAGCCGCCCTGAGTCACCCAACCAACTTTCCCGCCTGACAATGGTTGCCCCCGGGCAGTGACACAACATATGCTGAATGGACTCAACTTGTGTAGCACAAATGGGACAAACATCATCATCTGTAACATGCCTATCATGCAAGCGCCCTCTCGTAGCCAAGCCACCGGTAGCAATACGCCAAAGGAAATGAGCAAGTTTTGGAGGCTATCTCTTCCCCCATATGATGTGCCAAAGAGAATGTGGAACCACCGTCTGCCTTTCTCTAAATCCCCTGATCCCTAGCCTCCCTAGCCAATATGCAGACCTAACCGAGAAGATGTCGTCTTGCTGTGGCCACCAGAAGACCCCGTCTGACGTGTCCCTTGTAGATAGAGAAATTGCCTTAACTTCTTCTGCGATCTCCCTAGGAAACAAGTCAAGTAACTTATCCACATCCCACCCTTTCTCCGTCGTCAGCATCAACTCATGAACTTTTATGGGCACGTCAACAACCCCATACCCCCAGCTAGAAAGAGGCTCTTCCTTGCCCGGGATCCATCTGTCTTCCCAAATGTCAATGCCTTTGCCGTCCCCAACCCTCCATCTGAGGCCCTACACCAGGAGGGAATTGGCACCCCAGAGGCTGCGCCGAGTGTAGCTGGGAACCAAGCCTAGCCGTGCATCCACCAAGCAATGGTTCAGAAAATATTTTGCTTTTAATACCTTTGAAACTAGTGCCTCAGGCTTTGTGAGGATCCTCCATAGTTGTCTTGCAAGCAATGCCTGATTGAAGGTAGATAGATCATGAAAACCCATTCCACCCTCTTTCTTTGATTTGCATAAATTTTCCCAGCTCATCCAAGACATCTTCCTCTCCCCCACCTTGGCTCTCCACCAAAACCTCGCCACCATAGAGTTAAGATCCTTGATCAAGCCCACTGGAAGTTGTAAGACACTCATGACATAGGTTGGGATCGCATGCACCACCGCCTTGATAAGAACCTCCTTCCCTGGTTTAGAAATCATCTTTTCCTTCCATCCCAATAGCTTGTTCCCACTCTCTCTCTCTGATATAAGTGAAAGTAGTCTTTTTTTATCTCCCAATGGCTGTAGGAAGACCCAAATAAGCCGCTTGTCTATCCACATCTGTAACGCCCAGAAGACCCTTGATCTCATATCTCTTGCTCTGCAACACCTTCTTGCTAAAGACAATTTTAGACTTGGATAGATTGACCTTTTGACCCGATGCTTGCTCATACTGGGTGATGATTTTAGCTATCTTCAAGCACTCATTCCTTGTCCCTCTAGAAAAAAGTATACTTTCATCTGCAAAGAAGAGATGTGAGATTTGGGCCCCCACGGCTAATATGCATGCTATGGATGGCATTTGCACTAACCCCGAGGTTAAGTGAGGTGGAGAAAGCATCTACACATAGGATAAAGAGGTACAAAGAGATAGGGTCACCTTGGCGAAGTCCGCGGGATGGATGGAAGGCATTAGATCTTTCCCCATTGGCTATAAAAGTGTGAGATACCGAAGATACATAGTCCGTAACTCTATCAATCCACTTGCCACCAAAACCAAACTTTTCCATCACCTTCTTTAAAAAATCCCATTCGATCCTATCATAAGCATTCATCATGTCCAGCTTCAAAGAAATCTGCCCCCTCTTACCTCCCTTACCTCCTTTCATAGCAGGAAAATACTCGTAAGCAATCATTGCATTGTCAGTGATCATTCGGCCCAGTATGAACGCACTCTGGTTGGCTGAAATAATGTGGTCCATCAGAGGTTTTAGTCTGTTGGATAGAACATTAGTCGCAATTTTATAGACCACATTGCATAGGCTGATAGGATGAAACTCCCCCACCACCCTCAGTTTTTTCACCTTGGGAATCAGAACAACCAGAGTATCATTAAAATCCTTCATAGAACACTCACCCTTCCACCATCCTCGAATGTGATTTGCAATATCCTCCCCAATAATGTGCCAAAATTTTTGGTAGAATGTGGGCTTTATCCCGTCAGACCCCAGTTCTTTATTAGGTGACATCTGAAAAATAGCCCTTTTAATTTCTTCATTGGACAGCTCTTTCTCTAAACACATTGCTATGCCATCATCTATTTTCCTCTGAATCCCAGCCACTATCGTCTCAGTATCAACCACACCTTCTGACTGAAAAAGATTCCTATAAAAACTTTCAATAATTTTTAGAATCTCATCATCAGTTGTTTTCCATATCCCATGCTCATCTTTAAGACCAGTGATTGTATTCTTTTTTTCCATTGAGATGCTTTATGATGTAAGTATGATGTGTTGTTGTCCCCTTCTTTCAACTCTTTGATTCTTGCTCTAGCACACCAGAACATCTCGTCTTCTCTAAGGTATTTTTGTAAATCATTCTCCAACTGCTCACATTTTTTCAAAACCTCCCCATCTGTCCACTTCTTTTGTTCCTCCCTCAAACGCCTTGTTGTCTCCTTGATTTTCCTTTTGATCCCCCCAAACCTTATGGATGGCCATCTTTCTAAACTCCCCCAACCACCTCAATCTTCCTTCTCAGCGCCATCCCTTCCCTTTCCATCCAAGCCTCTTTTACCGCCGTGCCACAACTCTCCTCTGACAACCACATAGGCTCAAAGAAAAATCTCGATTGCCACTTTTTTCTCACCGGGTCACCTACCACCACAGAAAAAATAATGATGGCATGGTCTGACATGTAGAAACGAAGATGTTTTACCGAGCTCCTAGTATATTTATTGTGTCATCCATCACTGACCAGGAACCTGTCTAACCTCTCCTCCACCAGAGTCTCTATCGTCCTCCCCTTGCGCCACATGAAAATATTACCTTCATAACCAATGTCCAGTAGAGCACAATCATCAATAACCTCTCTGAAAGGCCTCATAACTCTTTCTGGCTTTGGCGGTCCTCCCCGTTTCTCAGAATTTTGTGTGATCTCATTTAAGTCACCATAGAATACCACCGGGCCATCTAAACTCCCATAAACCCGCCTCATCAAATCCCAAGTCTTGTATTTCTGATCCTGTGCTGACCACCTATAAATGCCACAAGCATACCAGATGAAATCAGATCTTTCATCATGTACTTTATCTTACACATGCCTATCTGAGAAACTGATAGAATCTACATGTACTTCCTTCCACCAAAGTCCAATAACCCCTACTCTCCCAGAGAAAGATATGCAGATCCCATCAATAAAACTGCACTTCCTTTTAACATTTTCAAGCAACCTATCCTCCATCATAGTTTCCAAATCAAAAACTATGTTGGGTCTCTCGCTCCAGCACAGTGCCCGAAGCGCATCCACTACCTTGGGTCGACCCAACCCTTGGCAGTTCCAACTGAGGGTTTTCATGGTTGTTCACAGGGTTGGTGCATCCCAACTCTTGTTACTTGATGTGCCACAACACCTAAAATTTCCACCGAGCCCGAACCCCCATTATCCTTCGATCATTTGTTTGTTTCTTCATGAACCAGCATTGAAATTCTTATCTCCCTATTGTTGTCCTCATTGTTAGGCCTTGATTCATCTTCACAGTTCCTCTTCTGTTTGTTCTGCCTCATGACCCTCTTCATAGAGACCTCCCTCAAGCTTGTTCCCTCATCATCTCTTCCTCTTCGTAGACTCTCCCTCTTATCACACATCCTCTTCTTCCTTTCAGAGGCACATTTTTCCCTCTCTCGTTCGAGATCCTCCCCCTCCCTTCCCGGATACCTCATAAGTTTAATCAGAAGGACGACCTTACGGGTATGTAGCGTCTTACCCAAACTTCCATTCTGTTGGCCAGTTATTCCTCCAAAATTTAGTTCCCCCCTTGTCTCCAATGCTCGGACGCTCTCTACCACCCCTTCTGCTAGTTTTTCACAAACCCCCACTGGAGCAGTGTCGCACAATGTCGCTGACCCCCGCCTTCCCATCCTTCCAAACTCTGAAATCATGACCGTCCCCGACACCTAGCCCTGCCTCGGTGATGCATCCCCAACTGTCCTGCTCATACCCCCTTCCTTAGGACCCGTTGCTGGCTCCCTCATTGGTTGCACCGGTCGCTGGCAGCGATCAACATTCACTTCTTTGAATACTCCCAACAACTCATCCATCATATACTATCTCTTATCCTCTCCACCCGGCCGATGTCCCTCCTTCACCATTTCCCCTTGTTGTGTACACATCTCCATCGCTTGCCCACCCCTTTCTTTCTCAGTGATCTATCCTTCTCCGCGCAACCCGGATTGTGCCTCACCGACCTGCTCTCCCGTCCATGACCCAGCCGAAACTACAGCCTTAGAGTTCTCTCCTCTACCATTACTCCCGATGCGTGTATGAAAGAAGATAGTCTTCTGTGACACTGGCTTCCTTCTACCGAGGAGTTCTTCAACGACCAGAACTCTCTTCTTTTGTGACGACACACGTAGCCAAGAACCCCACTCCCGAACAGAACCTTCATCTTCATCAAAATCTACACAATCTTTGTCACTGTGGCCGAGTAACCCGCACAAGAAGCAAAAAATTGAAATCCGCTCATACTTCAATTCCATGTTTGACACAACCCCATCCCTTCCTCTAACTTTTTGGATTCGTTTCAGAGGTTTAGTTACATCAATCATCACCCTAACCCTTGTAGAAGTTTCCCATCCAAGATCATCATAGTCCATCTTCAATTACGGACGCAATTTCTCTGCTATGCTCCTTATTGCTTTCGCCGACCTTAATCCAAGAGGCAAGTTGTATAACTGGACCCAGATATCACATGTCTTGAACTGAATCTTCCCTGGTTGATCGGATGCTTCTACCTCTTTCACAAGTAGCAATTTATTATCGAAATTCCATGGGCCATCCTCGAGCACCTTCACTTTGTCCTTCCAGTTCGTGAACTAGATCACAAATGTCACCGCATCAATTGACTTGAAAAGCACTGCATATGCCAATCCCCATGCTTGCTCTAGGGTTTGCTTCATTTTTGTGAAATTATACGATCTTTCCGTCCAGATCCTTGCCACCAGAGCCAATTCTACATGTCCTGTCGTTGCCATCCCTCCATCATCATGCACCTCTACAATCTCTGCCTCTACCTCCGTGATCTGCATACTCTCACACTATTCCACTAGATTGTCCTCCATCCTGGAAGAGAACAGCCAACCGGTAGGATCTAATACCCGTAGCTATCCTTAGACCTGTAAGAGAAAAACCCTAAAGAGAAAGAGAGGAGGA